>LR812534.1:37820984-38328484 GCA_903798195.1 Danio kyathit
GTCACTGTTCAAAATTAAAGCATAGCTTTTTGCTTATAACGTCTTATCGCTTATCGTCATAAATTAAAATAAATAACCCGTAAATAACCCGTGGAACTTTGACCAATGCGAGGAGAGTTTACTCGCACATGACTCATTTAAACTATTTTGGTTCATTTTAGAAACTTTGCCGTGTTGAAAGTGAAGTGCAGCAAGAACAAAGAGCAACATTGTAACAATTTTAATCCCTGTTTTGAAACAAAACCCTGAGATTGTAAAGTGCGCATGATCCACTGGTCACTTTACTATACTGTACAAAGAGCCCAAATATTATAAATAGAAGTAAAGTGACGCAAATTGCTGCACACAGGTTATGTCATTATGACAATACGGTGGATGTGGCATGTCATAATTTCATGAATACTGCTCATTATTCATACTATGTAAAATATGTTTTTAACCATTGTTAAGTAAGTTCTATTTCAAACGTAGTACCTAGTCAGTGTGCACATTTTGGTGTGACACTGATGACTTAGTTTTTTAAGTACTTGTGGATCCCAATGGACCAAACACAGAACACACAAGAGAAAACGTTTTCTTCATTTTCCAGTTTTTTTTTTTTTTTTTTTTTTTTTTAAGTAAAATCAGCTTGATTGTGTTTTGCTTTTGTAATCAGTCATAAAAAGATTTCCAAAAAGTTTCCAAATATAAAGACTCATCAGTTATTAGCATCGACCACAACTCCAAATCAGTACATCCCATAGACCTACTACTTTCAGCAAGATTCTGAAGTGTGCATTCAAATGTACATTACACAATCCTACGAGGCCATGGAAGAGGAATCGTAAATGGCAGGTTAAGCAACAAAAGACCCAAATGACAGTAACAACATGGCAGATGCAGTATGTCCAAACGCATTTTCTTTTTATTTGTCATGAAGCGTCAATTCAAACATGGCACATACTGAGGCTGTATATTATTTCAGATGCATTAAAAATGTACTGTTCATTAAGTGATCAAAGCAGCAATGATCTGTTGCTTTCAAACCTACAGTCCTTCAGAAAAACAACAAAACAAAAAAAACTAACCTCAACATTCCTGACCTCAAACTCTCAGAAGGGCTGTTGAAGGGTGTGGGAATGCAAAGGCTGTGAGTCTGTAAAATTGCAACGTCACGAGGAGCAACAAAAACCATTTAAGGCACAAATCACAAACTGTCAGTAAAAATGTTACAGGTCAAGATGGTGGTACTGGATACTGTGGTTTCTCATGAAGAGTAACTTACATGGATACATGTTTTGGAGGGATAATCTAAGCCTCCCTACGCTACATCAAGCTGGAAGGATGTTAAACATCTTAGGGCGTACTCACACTATGTACAGTTGCGTTGAACGGGGCCAAAGCACGCTCCCATCTCCCCCGACGGCCCGCACTCACATTACATTTGGGCCTGGGCACTCTTACGTCATCGATGACGCGCTGTTCAGTTTAGGAAGAGAAGCGCTCTCGCTCAGCACAGTGGAGATTTCTTTAGTTATATAGTTTAAGTCGTTTGATATACGGTGACACGCAGTCAAATATTTCACCGAACAGATCAGCCACTTTTGACGCTCATAAAGTCCTAAAGGTTTGCTGAAGGTGGAGCTGTCGTGCAGTGAGGGGTTTGCGTCTTTAATAAACTACGACAGTTTGCGTTCATTGAACAGTACGAATGATTAATAAATCCATATCAAACAGTCACTTAAAGTCACGTCTCGCTTTCAGTTTCGGGCTCAGGTGCGTTTTGCACTCTCACACAAGCATACCGCACCACAGCCCAAGTGAACCCCGCTCAGGCCCACCTCTTCCAACCGGGCCAGGGCCGGCCAAGTGAACCGTGCTTGAGCCCGGTTCAGAGCACTCACACTTCTCAAACGATCTGGGAAACGGGCCTGGGCACGTTTCAGATAGCATAGTGCGAGTACGCCCTTAAACGCAACAGACCAGGGACAAAATCAAGAAGATACAATTGCCAGAATAACAAAAACATTGACTGGTCATCAGTCTGCGAAGATCCTGTTTCCTTTTTAACTCACCATTGCTCTTTTTGTAGAGAAAGAATTACAAATACTCAGGTTTAGGAAGTGGAATAAAATATAATAACACCACCAAACATGCTTCATTACTATAGAGGAATACTGTATTATATTCTGAATATTGAGACCATGTGTTTATTGAATTTATGGAGTTATATTATACTATTATATATATTAAATATATATATATATTTTTTTTTTACAAGAAAAAGTTTACAAGAAAAAAAATACAAGAATAAATTGCAAATTATTGGTCTTAATGAGACAGAAGAAGAAAGTTATTACTTTTGAGACATGATTTGTAACATTAAACTGCTTATTTTTTTTTACTGCAATTGTGTTTGGACAGTGATTTATTAATTCTTATATATTATGGCAATTCATATCTTATGGCAATATTGCTTCTTTTAATGCTTCTAAAAAATAAACTAAAGATGACTTTGCACAGGATATAAGCGAAGAGAGTTTTGTTTCCCCTATTTTTGAAACATCATACAAATACAAAGTGCGGTATTAACATAAAATCAGAAAGATGATAGATTTTCAGGGAATATAGTTCCATGTATAAGGTGTGGGCTGAAAGCAAACGTCAGTTACTCCATCAGGTCTTTCCATATCCCATTTCAAAGAAAAAGCACTGTCATAAAAAGCATTTCCATACCAGGAAACAGCTGCTGGCTTGTGGCCTTTTAACCAACCAGACCAAATAACTGAACAAGCACGGCCCTATTCAAATGACTTGAGGTCAGTAGACAAATATCACTTTCAACAGCTTTTTCCTAACAGTACTTCAACATTTCAGATGTCCGTCAGTGAAATCATTCAACAGAACCATGTGAAGCATAAATTACATTATGCTTTAATATAACAGCAACATGCTAAAAAAGAATCACGCTGTCATATCTAAAATGTTGTGCGATTCAGAGAAACGTGCTATCTGGACAGACAGATACAGCTAAAGGTTAAATGTCAAGAGAAGCTTGATGAGTCCTAACAGTCAATGCAACCTGCTTCTCTATTCCCAAGTCCTTCAGCTGCCACTTGAAAAGATGGTGCCACAATATGAAATAATTTCCTCTGACCCTTCAAAGAACACTTAAACGGGCACAAGCCGAAGCGCGTGTCAAACCATGATGTATTCCAAATAAGTGAAGCTAACCAGAGTTTAGCCTCAGATTTACACAGTCAAACCATTTAGAATTGAAATATTTTTAAAGAAAAACTGGAGTAGTCAGTGTAAAACTTGCAAAAACAAGCCCAAGATGTTGTCAAGAAATCGATATTCTTTAGCCGGTTTTAGCAAGTTGCTATAGGTATTTTGCCACCACACATTCTCCATGGTTCCATTTACACCTAAAATTAACATGACATTTCTGTGCTGTGATCAACACATTTGATGAAGGTGTGAATGTAAATGTGTTTTACAATAAAATCTCTTTTGATTCAAGCCATGTTTATTTGTCTGTTTTAACATTTATATTTATTTATTTATTTATTTCTATTTGCTATGCATAATATTAAAACTTTTTCAAAAGTAATAAGGTGACAATTAATCTATGTTAGGGTTTATAACCAATAGGGTTGGGCAGATAGACGATGCCATCGTCCATCACGATGTTTCACATTAGACATTGTACGATGCTAAATTGGTCAACATCGCCCAACCCTAATGACCAATATACAAAACTATATTGTCAAATTGAATATATTTAAGCAACCAATTGATAAATTTCTAAAGAATTAATTTAAAGTATTTAGTTAAGAATTAATAACAAGTATTTACAAAGTAGTGTGGAAAATTTGTGATTAGGCAAAAAGTACACAGTACTTTACACACTAAACATCTACTTTTCTTGATAATTTAACAGTCTGCTTACATACATTCATTTAGATATTGTATTCTTTTTTGCATAACTAAATAGACCAATACGTTTTTCAATGTGAAAATGTAATTTTATTTTACATAACAAAGCTCCAAAATACAAATTTATTAAATTAAAACGGCTGACACAAAGCGTGTTACGTTTCGAGCCACACGGCTCTTCAGTTGAACCTATAATTGTGCACCTGTTGCGTTTTTGGCTGAGCACCCAGTTAAGAGGGATGTGCGTGCTTTTGTATAGTTTTTCATTTTACATAACAAAACCACGTAACATAACATAATATAACATAACATGACGTAACATGATGTAATGTAACATGGCGTAACAAAACATGATGTAACATAACATAAGGTAATGTAACATGATGTAACGTAACAACATAACGTAAAGTAGCGAAGTAAAGTAATATAACGTAACGTAACACAGCATAACGTGATGTAACGTAACAACATAAAGTAACGTAACAACGTAACGTAACATAACGTAACATGAAGTAAAGTAACCTAACGAAATCTAAAACAACGTAACATGATGTTACATGTCGTAACGTAACAACATAACAATGCAACATAACATAACATCAAATAACATAACATGATGTAAAGCAACGTAACGCAACATAACATGATGTAACGTAACATAGCATAACATAACGGAATGGAACAAAGCGTAATGGGACAAAACGTAACGTAACAAACTGCAGTCAGACTAAATCGATAAGTCTTAAAACCAAGACATTTGACATAAATGTAAAATAACATTTTATATTAATCCTTGAATGCCATTTGTTCACATGCTTTAATTTAATTTAATTTAATTACAAACTGACAGCAATTTATACAGCACAATTATCATGGGTTTCCCTCATAATTTAGATGTGTTTAGACAGGCTAATTATTACTTCCAAATATTGGAAATGAGCATGAGCAATTAAAATCAACCTTTTTTTTTAAGAATTAAAAAAACATTGCCTGACATTTATCATGCAGACCTAGCAGATATCAATGCCATTTTCCACGTGCTGCTCTGATCATAGTCTAAAGCGTTCAAGGACAGGAGTAAACGTCCATTTCAACTGTATAACAAACAGTCATCAGCAGTCAGCAAGAGGTGATGTCTTGTCTCTACACTGTTTTCAAAGCTGAGGAGTGATGGAGCTCTGGTGTTACAAAAACTTATTCCCAAAAGGTATTTAACAAGAGAGAAGAAGCCCACACACACAGATTCTGCCATCCTATTGAACACTAAAAGGAACTCGCTCTCTCTCAAACACACACGCGCTTCTCAGAAACAGCTGACGTTTCAACAGGCAACAGCTGACAGGCTACAGGTGGGAAGTGCACAACCTCTTTAACCCTACACATCCTCTCAACCCCCAACACACAGCCCTTGTGCTCATCCACACACACACACACACACTCACACCTGTTAGTTAGAACCGTGCAGGAACTAAGATAAAGCCTTCCTCCACCGCAGCTTATGTATTTGTGATGTCGGCTCGGCCTCCCCGTCTCCCTCTCCGTTTCCTCCACGCAGCGAGTCTCCTTGTTCTGTCAGCGTCTTTGAAAACCTCAGCAAATGTTTCTATTCTCTGTGTGTGTGCAGCAAGGAAAATGTTCAGACGGCAACAGAAACAGGGTCACGTGTGTCGGACATGCCAGGCTTCAGAAGGAATGCATTATTACTCCGCGACTGAAAACAGCTTTTGTCTAATAAATGTAAATTGGTCCTTGAAAAGAAAAATGTGCCTGAGTATCTTTTGTTAGAGATGTCCCATTACTGACATTGTGTTTTGTATGGCTCACATTATGACTGTGTAAACTGATTTGCACATTTATTTAACCACGGGTCAATCTGGGGTTATTATGTTTAACTCTGCTAATAAGCACAATATTAAAAACAAAAAAAAAGGCTGCACCCAAAATCGCCTACAACTCCAACGCCTACTAGGTACTGCATTTGAATTTAAATGTACTCGACCATTAGAAAAATATGTTCTGTACACTATGAATGCCAGTAGTATGAATGGAACTCGGACGTACTACATCCGCCATTTTGTCATCATCACGTGACCTACCCACGTCAGTTACGCCGCGTCACTCCCATTCTAGAGTTCACACTTAGCTGATGATTGATTATAAAGCTTGTTTTGTCATGCTGTCCCGGGAGAGAGCCCTGAGCTCATAAGATCCTCGAGCCCGGAGCTCCCTATCGTTTGCAAGGCGAGAGGGGAGTTTGAGCTCAGGTAGATCTCAAGAACTCCCCTGCTGTAGCTGCTAATGAACAGATAGTGACTGCTCTTAAGAAATGACTACTTCGTTAGAGCATGTCTATGGTGCCGATTTGGATTAGTCAATTAACTTAAGTTGCATGTTTTTAGACGGTGGGAGGAAACCGGGGAACCCGGGGAGAACGTAAACTCTGCACAGAAATGTCAGCTGGCTTGGTAAGGACTAGAACCAGTGACGTTCTTGCTGTGAGGCAACAGTGCTTACAACTGGGCCACCGTGCCACCCATCTAGGACAGGAGAAGGAGTAGGGGTGGAAGGGGGGATTCTTCAAAACGAAGATGGCTGTAATATGGAACTGAGGGTGTTTTTAGTGGCTTAGGAATCGTCTGATTGGATTGATTAATTGAATAATGCGGGGCCGGCTGCAAGCAATCATAAGTTTATAAATAAACTTCACTTCATGAATTCTCTCATGAAGCATTATGGGATATCGTAGTGACCATCGGATGCGCACTTCAGAATCTAGTCAGAAGTATTAGGTCCTCCGGGTACTTCTCGCAAACTGTTTTTTGATTTCTATGAATTCGGACATACTACTCGGCTCACATACGGTACTTAACATACTAGTATGGAAGTATGCAATTTTGGACGCAGCCAAGGCCTTTATTGGCAGTGGTGGTTCCATAAAGAACCACTTTTAAGGCTGCACAATATACATCGCCAAATCATAATATCATTATCATGATAACAATATTTTCCCTAGGTTTAGGAACTTTGGGAGAGGAGCAGTCTAAAATGTCTAAATTAAAAGATTTTAAGACGTCTTTTCTCAATTTACAGCAATTATGCAACATATCAGTTTCTAAAGACAATATTATTATTATTATTATTAGGGCTGTGCGGTTTGGGGAAAATATCTAATTGTGATTTATTTATTTTTTTTGACAAATATTGCGATTTGATTCGCGATTTAATTTTGCAGTCAAGCTTTAGCTCAATAATCTGTAAGCCGTGGCATCAATTCTGTGACAGCTTCTAAAAATTACCTGTTTTTGTTCGGTGTCTGAGAATTTAAAAGCAAAATATTTCCATAATGCCAATGCTGTTTTTCTTTGATATTAATTCATCTACTAATGCTTCTGAAGCAGCAGAGGCCGTTATCCCACTTGTCCGCACTATCCTGTTTGTTTTCTTTCTTTTTTTTTTTTTTTTTTATAGTGGGCATTCTGCATAGTTCGGTTGCACAATTCTGATTGGGCAGAACGAAAGTGTGCTCACTCAATTGGCTAGTAAGACTGTCACACACAGACGGCAGTCACGCATCTGCTCTGGGCAGGGGAAATTAAATAACACATATATATTTCATGTCTTGCGATTAACTAATCACAATGTTTCAAACTGCAATTGCAATTTTCATTAAATCCCACAGCCCTAATTATTATTTTTGTCTATTTAGAGCAATACATTTTATTTATTCGAATGTGTACTTGTCTTATATGCTATTATGAAAATATAATTCCTTTGCATTTGATCATCAAATTTCTGTATAAAACTGAATTGTTTTTTGTTCTGTATTCTCAATAAGAATCAGATGGGCCATGAAAACTTTGGCACCAATGGCGTAGAGGTTAGTGCGTTGACACATGGCACTCCGGTGTTCACGGTGACACGAGTTTGATTCTGCTCCCCATGCTTACCTGTCTATACTCTCTACTGTTCAATTAATTACAGGTGAAACCCCCCCCAAATTTTTTTTTGCCATTTCAAGTAGCCTTAAATTAATAACGAAATTAGTTAAAATAAATAAATATTAATTAATAAAAAACAATAACAAAAATATTTTTCCGGTATGTTAAGTCAAGCTTAAATCGAAACAAATGTTTGAAAATAAATCAAGTCATTATTGTTTTTTGATGGCTATTTGAGCACGTTAATGAAAATGAAGCCACTCAATGTGTGTGTGTGTGTGTGTGTGTGTGTGTGTGTGTGTGTGTGTGTGTGTGTGTGAAAGAGAGACAGAGAGAATGCCTATGACAACAAACTGCATCTGTGAGATCTTTCAGAAGCTTTGCGATTGATACAATAGCTTTGGCTGAATACACGTTGCCATAACGTCATGACGTGGGTCACACACACAAAAGTAAATAAATCACTTGTGCACTAGATGTGAATTCCTCATGTTTGCGGCAACCCATTGCGTTGTGATAATTAGCTTCTATTTGTGTGTTTGCATTAATTTTATGTAATTTACTCATGTGAATACACACAAATAATTCAGTGTTTGATGCGAACCAAGCATAAAAGAAAGATTTATTTAGATTTATATCAGGCTCAGCTGATTTCCATCTGGTTGACCTTGTAAATAATTGTAAAAAAAAACATGAGGTGCTTTTGTTTGTTTAATAAAAAGAAAGTATAGATCTGTTCTGTAGGGAAAAAAAACTTTACCATTTGATTTCTGTTGTAATCTGGCACTATATAAGGAAAAAAAAAATGAAATTACTTGACTTTAAAGGGTGACGAGTGGTGCCGAGCGTCCACCTAAAACAATGGTGCAGGGGAAACACTGCAATATACTTATTGCTGACATGTATGAACAATTACGCTTATTTTATGCATTAGTTCAATCAGATGGGACCTCACTATCTTTATCCCCACCTCCCCAGTAGTTGCTGTTCTGCTATTGGCTGGAGCGGTGGAGAGGTGAAAATCAATACTTACTGCGGAAGTCAAGACAAGAGAGAAAAATTACAACAGCCAATCAGAGTCAGAATATCTGCTGATGTTTTCACTCATTCATAGTGTTTTAAAGACTAAATGGTTGACACCTTAACATGAATTAGAAGTAATTAGATTTGAAAATGGTCTTTTACCCATTTATTTTATTATCATGAAATAAATAATTTTGAACACAAATGATAATAATCATAATAATAATATTCATAATAATAATAATTTTGAACACTTCATTTGCATTCTAAAGATGAACGAAAAGTTTTACAGGTTTGAAACACGAGGATGAGTGATTAAAGACAGAATTTTTGGAGGAATTAAAGTTACATTAGAGCAAAGCCATGATCTAAAATGTCAAAAAAAAAAAAAACTCAAAAACTGATCAAAAGGGACAGTGAAGTCATTTATGAAGATCTGTAGATACAAAAGAGCTCTTTGAGAACCAACCAGCATATGAATTTTAATGAAAGTGACACTGAATCTGAAGTACTAGATATTCAGCTTTACCATCACAAAAATAAATTCCTTCCTAAAATAAAGCAGAAACAGTTCAAATTTGAACAATTTTTAATATTATAATTTTTTTGTGTGATCTTATAAGTGGTGAGCGGGCGTCACGGTGGTGCAGTGGGTAGCACAATCGCCTCACAGCAAGAAGGTCGCTGGTTCGAGCCCCGGCTAGGCCAGTTGACATTTCTGTGTGGAGTTTGTATGTTCTCCCTGTGTTCGCAGGGGTTTCCTCCGGGTGCTCCGGTTTCCCCCACAGTCCAAAGACATGCAGTACAGGTGAATTGAATAAGCTAAATTGGCCATAGTGTATGAGTGTGAATGCAAGAGAGTATGGGTGTTTCCCCAGTGTTGGGTTGCGGCTGGACGGGCATTCGCTGCTTAAAACATATGCTGGATAAGTTGGCGATTCATTCCACTGTGACGACCCCTGATGAATAAAAGGGACTAAGCCAAAAAAAATGAATGAATGAATGAATGAATAAGTGGTGAGCATAAAACATTACAAACAGCGCATCCTGTAACCATTTTTTTCCTGTAACCAAGCTCCACAGTTTAACATGTCAGTCATACCCACTAACAACTAGGAAACAGCTCTGACTAAAATTCTATCTCTCTCAAAATAAAACATCTCTAAAAATATTCAAATTTAAATGTAGACAACACAAAAACACGTATCAAAGACTTTCAGCCTTTTTTAAAAAAGCTCTGTAACATATTCCATTAAAGCACTTCATAAAGACTTACAAAGTAGAAGACAACCAAAAGAAGAGAGGGAATAAAAAAAGAAAGAAAAGAGCTGCCCTCAAGATGGACTGTAGGAGTGCTTATGTAGCATTTGAATAATATAAACATTGGCTGTAATCCCCAGAAGAAAACATGTAGTGGTTAAGATTCACAAAATCCTTGCTGAAGGCAGATCATGGAAAAGATGCGTAAACATTCACGTGCAAGCAAGCGTGTGGGATAAGAAAAAAGAGAGACGACTGAGAAAAAAACACAGATATTTCATTAATCAATTAAATCCACCTCATGAAACTCAAACATTAACATGAGGTAATGTTTTATATACATCTACAAATAAATATCCTTTGGCCAGATCTGACTGGCCGACTGAGCCTTGTTGTTTCAAGTGCACGATTGCTTTCAGAGCTCCATCTGAGAGAAGCGTGCATATTCACATGAGTAAACACTCACAAACACTCATACACACGCACACTAAGTGTGTCACATTGGAAGGAGAAAGAGGGGATTTTTTTTTTCTTCTCCGTGTCCCTCCTCCTCCTCCTCTGGCATATTTCCCGGCTCTCCATACTGCTGCCTGCATCTCCTGTGATGAGAAGAGGCCAGCCAGCAATCTTCCATTAAAACATGGCGGAGATCGGCCATACTGAGCCTCAAGAGCGAAGGAGACAATGTGTGCAGATGGCCCTAGACAAGAACCACAGCTGTACTGCCATAGAACTGTAGCGCCCCATGAGAGAAAGAGACAGCAGCAAGTAAAAGAGCAGAATAACGAGAAATACAGCTGCAGACAGCAATTACTGAGGCCAAGCAACTATACAGTATACACACACTACAATTTAGATTCAGTTGTGCTCAAAATGTAAACTAAATAACAAAGTTGCAACCATAAATAAATGGTTTTCTATACGTTTTTGACCATTAAGTAATGTTGTACAAAGATCTGTGAGTATCACGATGGCAATTAGTGTTGTCACAATACTGGAATTCGAGACCAATTGGTACTGGAATTTTAAAAACATTAACATTTGAGCGCGTTCTTAAAAAAGCGCTGATTCTCCATTGTGTTTACGTGCTCAACAGAAATGACTGAAATAGAAAAAACAGAAATGTTTATTGAGTGTAACTACACATACAGGGACAGCGTATTAAAGCCGTAAAGATTAATCAATTCTAGGGGTTTTAAAATTAATTTGGTACAATTCGGTATCAGTTCAGCAATAGATCCTAACCGGTTATTACGTACTGACGTCATGTATCTAATATGCACTATATTGTGATAGATTACTATGGCGAGGGAGGCGAGCGCTAGTAATAAAAACACTCCAACTACTTAAAAAAAGTAGAAAGTGTGCACAATTCACTGAGTTTGCTGGACAGTCTTTCTCTGACACGAGTGTGTGTCTGCAGAGCGAGTTTTCTCCACCGCGTCTATCATGGATAAGCTGTGATCGCTGCTGCTGTTTATCAGTGTCACTCATCTGTGAACAGTGGCAGAGCATTAAAGCCAATTGCAGCCTTTTCTGTTGAGAGCGTGACCAATCATAGGAGTGTAAGAACTCGCTCGACAATGCTCAGAAAGCGAGCAGGATATTTTATATTTGTTTATTTGCTATAAATGCTCATGTTGTTCTGTGCATGTACTTGTGTTTTTAAAGGTACAGTTCATATATTTGACTGTTTATATTAAAGAACAAAATTGTATTACAAATAATATATAAATTTATGTATAAATGTGTGAAGTAAAATATAAAATTGTGTATGGTAAGCATCGTCAATGCACCGTGATGCATCGAGATATCGAATTGAACCGAATCAATGGCATGATAATCGTAATCGAACCGAACTGTGAGACCAGTGTAGTTTCACACTTCTAGTCGATTCATCAGCGGATCGCTCCTATGTCAGCTCATAAACAGACCAGCTGATCTTCTTGGCTTTAAAAACACTCCAGTGTCCCTGTATCTGTAGATACACTCAGTAAACAGTGGTGTTCATACAACTTGCTCCCAACTGGAGCTGACATGTTTACTACGGAGAGGACGTGCACATGCACACCATGAATGGTGTCTACTTTAGTGAACAGAACCTGCATAGGCTGTAAATAACAGGTAATAAAGTTGTAAATACAGTTCAGTTTGTTGCACATAGTGATCGTTTGGCATCCGCGTGGGAAGTATAGGCGATGATTAGAATCTATATATTTTTTTTTTTTTTTCTCAGAGTGATGGCAGCCATGACATGAACCACACTCAGCAGTAAAAGTGAAAGCGAAAGCGTGCACATCATTTAAATGATATCGCATTTTTAAGTTATGATTACAACAAGCATTTGATGTTTTTTTTTTTCCTTCATAGCAAACACAGAGTGTTGGGCATGAGAATAAATGTTTAACAGTGTGAGTATTCGCCTTATTCTTCGTGTAGAAGCGGGCGCAGCCATTTGAATCTTTTTGCCTTGAGATTTCCGGTCTTATTCACTTCCATTCATTTTTAGATGTTAAAAACATCTCGTTAAGCTGCTTGATGTTGCAAACTGATATTTTCTTATTATAAGATTCTGCTTTGTTTGTATAATCATGCAAGCACTTATTTGTAGAGCAAGTAGCCTGATCGTTTTCTGCGGTTTTAGTCATTTCTCCCATAGGCAGCTGAATCGGAAGTTCTAAAACAATCGCAAAAACAAGCGCACTTCTGCATTAAAGACTAAGGTCAATAACTAGCTACTCTAGCTTATAAAATGTGGAATTTAATGCAAGATGGAATCTATTAATAACAAATGTCTCATTTTACTAGTAAAAAAATGGTTTAATAATGTTATTAATGACATATTGCAAGCATACGTCTCAAACATAATAAATCAACCTCAGAATTATGAATAGTTGTATCCTGATGTAATCACTTTATTGTGCATTACTGACCAGGACAAATATGATCGCCACCATTCCAAGTCTATACAAAGTTTAGCATTTTAACCAATAGTATACCTACAGATAATATTGTTGTTTTACCTAATGTTTGGGAATAACAATAATAATAGCAGACTCATATTAATCTTTATTTTACATCTACAGAATTGTGAGAAAATCGGCATCTTTATTTTAAGCAAAAAAAAAATAAAAAATTGCAATTCTCATTTTAGCCAGAATAGTGCAGCCCTAGTAGTTTGAACAAAAAGCAAACTGTAATTTTTTTAGCGTAGACATATTCTGATACATTTTCAATCAGATGATTTCAAAGATTTAAGTCCTGTTAATACATTGTGTTGCAAAGCATTTTTTGAAATCCAATCAAAAGCGGATGACACAAAATACAGATGTCAAGTGACGGGTCAGCGTGTCGAGGTTTGACCACTTTGAAAGGTAGACGGAAACACATTTTGACCGGATTGCTTTCGTAGTGTAAATGCTCATGTGGTTGAATGAATTCAAACAGATCACCTACTCTCTGCCTACTGACCTAAATCTTATACATAACGGGATGCGTTGCTGCAGCACACTAGCCAGATGGGATATGATGTTGTAATCTGAAATTGTAAGTTTGGTTTGAAGGCAATTAAAACAAAAAAAAGCACAACGTTCATTTACTTGTCCTAATCCTAGCACAATTTCAAGCAAAACTTTGTAATCAGGGGCAAACAAACAATTTCGTAAACAGGGCTTTACAATTCACTTTTACAAAATGTTTATGTTTGGACTGTTTAAAATCAGACCTTTTACAGTGCAGCATATATCTTTTGTGCATATATTATAAATATATACAAAGTCCCATTTTAAATTTTTCATTAAACACATTAAGTGTGCTCGCATATGTACTAAGGCTACGTTTACATGACTACGATGTAGTCAAAAACAGAAACGTTTTTCCCCTAAGTTTAAAAAAAGTTTCATGTTTACACAACATTTTCAAAACAATCATCCACAAAAACGCTGTATTACCTTACATATGCCAGGTCAGTATTTGGTGCTATCACCTTGTTAGTAAACAATACCTGTAAGGAAGTGATGATGTGCGGTCTTGAGCTTTGCACTGGTGTGTATGTAGAATTTGCCGTGTGTGTTGTTGCTCAATACCTGTGTGTTATTGCTCAACACAAAAGCACCATTGTTGTGTAAACGAAAAGGAATACACGTTCCCATTTTAGTCTGAAAGCGTCATGTAAACGACCACTAAAACAACTGGGTCATCACATGAACAAGGTGGTCCTGGCCTGCATATCAAAAGTCTATATGAATAATGTATGATGAGTTCTTATGAACACTGTATCAAAATTATGAGTGTTTGATTTGGAAACGCCGCTCAAAATAAATCACGAGTTAATTTGGAGCAAAGATGGTATGAAATGAACAACTAAAATTTGGTCAATATAACATATTTTAGAATAACTGCCCAAAATGTATTTAAAAAATGTATTAAAACACAACTCATGCGCAAAATCAGAATGTAATAACCTATACTGGCAGCTACAAAGAAATCCACAGTGCAGCTGCCGTCTTTCCATTATGACAGTTGACTGATATGAGCTGAGTCCAGACACATGAACAAGTGCTTTCTGATCAATGACATGAGAGTTTACTTGCATGGGACAGTTTCTGCTCTGTTTAGAAATACTGCCTTGTGAAAGTAAGCTGAGCCAAAAAGAACAATGTAACCGTTTTAATCCCAATTTCGGAACAAAACAATCCTGATATGTGAAAATGGCCAAACACATAATTCACTAAATAAACATTGAACGGCTTCAGAAAACTTGCACTTTTATCATACTTAAAATGTTTTTGCCTTTTGTGAAGCTTAACCAAATATGTAAACATCAAAAGTAACGGTCACACTTTATTTTGATGGTCCGTTTATTGAATTTAAGTTGCATTGCATCTACATCTAACTAATTCTCATTAGATTATAAGTAGACTGTTAAGTTTGGGTTAGGGTTAGAGTAAGTAGACATGTACTTGCAAAGTTTCTTATAGTCAGTTAAATGTCTGTTGAAGGAGCAGTATCTACATATATTAAGCAGTCTACTAATACTCAAATGGACCATCAAAATAAAGTGTTAAAGTAACAACAAATATAATACTGAAAATGAGAAATTACAGTAACTGGAATAGAACTGTGTGATTAATCGAAGGCAAATTCCATGTTCATTTTGGCAGAAAAACCAGCTCTGTAATCAACAGTAAATCTCTAGCTCCTGCCTTCAGATAGAACAACATTTACTACAGAGAGCCAGAGTTTACTGACAAGATACACTGTAAAAAATGCTCCACACAATTCATTCATGTTGTCCCAACACAAATTGATAAGGTTAACAAATTTAAGTGGATTGAACATAAAACAATTAAGTTGTCCCCCAAAAAAACTCAAGAATTGCGTTGATTCAGCATATTTTAATAAAGTAGTTTGAACAAGCATCAAAAATGATTTTTGAGCATATGCAAAAGATCGCAGATGATTTAATTGGTCCGATTCTGAAATTGAGGATAATCATTCTGTGATTGGACAGTTTTTCTGTGTCTCTTCTCAGTGAACTATGGCTCTGTGTTGCTGCTGATCTGAAAGATTGTGAAAAATCCCACATTTAAAAATGTTATTACTCTGAACTCACCTCAAAACTTCAGTCAAGTGTTTGAAATATATCATTCTGTCAGACTATTCTGCAGTTGTATGTTTATTAGTCAGACTGAATCAATAAACAGTAATTTTCTCTGCTCTTCGTGAATTCTTGTGTCTCTAGTTTTTGTGGCGTATTTGCTGTTTCTGCACAACAGAGCCCTCTGGCCTTTGGAGAAGATTTACTACTGATCACAGTCTCAAAAAAATTAAGTTTGCTGTTTGTTCAAACTTCTTATTTAAAATAAGCTGAAACAACAATTCTTGAGGTTTTTTTTGGAGACAACTTAACTGTTTTATGTTCAATCCACTTATATTTGTAAAAACTAACTTACTTAACTAACCTCCTTAAATGTAATTAAACAGAGTTGACTACTTCGCAGATTTCACCTATCGAGGGTTATTTTAGAATAATTTTTTATTAATATATTAATTAATATATTATATAAATTAATTAATATATTTTAATAATATATTTTTATGTAACTCCCGTGATAAACAAGGGACCACTGTACATCCTGACAAGATGTACATGAGAATCACAGCTTTTGCTGAACTGCAATCTCAATTTAATTTTAATCAATTGTGCAGCCCTACACTGGATTCTCCTAAAACATACAAAGTGAGCAAGAAATGCTAACATCATGCCATAATAAAGCCATTCAATTTGGTCAACTCTATGATCCAGAGTGCCAAAGAATTTTTGATTCTAGATTAAAAACGCCAATACGTAGCTGATGATTTGAATGCCCCCCAAGATCATCTGACGACTATTCAGTCCAAACCCAATCCGAGTGCAAAATTTCTCACCTTTCTAGTGGCCAACATATACAATAGGGCCTACACGCATGGGGTGCTTGTCCTTAAACTACATATTAAAAAAAAGCTACAGAGAGAAAGTATTGGCAAGAAATCAGAACAAACGGCTGGAGTAAGAAAGAAAGAACAGGAGCGAAATGAGAGATGTAGGGGTGTACAGTTTCAGCACTTGGCTTCGATGCTTGCTGTTTCAGCTGTGTGCGAGTGATGATGGCCAACCCTTGCTCTCACGCCACTGTAACCCCGTTAGCCTGTCCGTTCGCAAACACGGGCGACACTAGGTTGTGCGACTGCTCCTGCCAACAGTGTTTGATCAATTTGGTGTGGATCTATCATAATTTCTTTACCCTCATGTCAATCTAAACCTGTCTTAATAACAATAGCATGTGGGATTCAGTGTCATATTTGATCCCACTGACTTTCATTATAGGTGTTCATTATGAAATTTTATTTGGAGGGGTGGAGGTAACTATTTATGGCTTTTCTTTAACTCAAATATCCTGAACAACCCTGAACGTGAAGCAGAGCTAATCTCTGTTAGGCTGTATATCATTAGTAAGCCGGTTGCTGACAGACAGAGAAGAGGAAGAATTTCTGTTATCTCTGTCTGTTTTTATGAACACGGAATTGAAATCATTAGGATCTTTTTCCATCTTCTCCTACATCACGCTGCAAAATCAGGTACAAGGTTGCAATAAATGACTTTGTGTGTGTTCCCAAGGGAAATATCTTTGTCGGGTATGCATAGGTTACACTAGATGAGACCTGACAAGATGACAGCGAGTTTTCCGCTTTGTTCTGAAAGGAAAAAGCACACACAGTCAGTCAGACACTGACAGAGAGAGCTGACGGTAAAAGAAGATGATATTTAGAAAAACATATTATTGTCTCAGTTTTAGGTCCATATAAAGAAAGTAAGCAGGGTCCAAAAGAACACCCAGCAAACATTTTTGTTTTTAAAAGATGTCTAATAGGTGTCTAATAAACGTCTAAACATAGTCGTCTTCGCTAAAAGAAGGCTAAATTTGGGCTGCCAGTGAAAATCTAATAGACATCTAAGTATAGGCCAAAAATAGACTAGTTATCAAATAAACAGAAATGAATGACTACACATATAAAGTCTGTCCAATCTGACTATGTGACGACTAAAATAGTTTTGGGCTATTCTTAGATGTCTATTAGATTTTCTCTGACAGCCCAAGTTTAGCCTTGTTTTAGCCAAGCTGTCTACGTTTAGATGTTTGTTAGACGTTTATTAAACACAAAAATGTTTGCTGGGCAGTAGGGATGGGTAACGAAACTTAGTACTTTATCGTTATTGGTGCTAACTTATAAAAGACTGAAGTATCGATAAGCTCTGACGTTAACGATTCTGCTATCGGTAGTGGATAATTATTGCTGAATAAACATTACTTACAGTAGCATATTTTAACTCAGCAACCTTTTCTTATTTGCAGTATTTGATATTCACAGTTGGCAATCTCACATGAGAAATGCTTGTGTTTTCGCCAAATAATACAACGGCGAGTGCGTCAAGTATAAAAGCCTTCGTAGTTCGGAGCCTTCGCACTCAGCGGAGGCTCACGCTAACTGCACACACATAACTCATGACACAGACTCGCACACACACAGCTCGTAAGCTTGCAGAGTGGAGGAGAGAACCAAACGGGTTGTATTGCCAAAATGGACACCGACAATGCCCATTGCAACAAATGCAACATGCTGTTTACTTGTATAATCGGAAACGCAAGCAATCTGGCTAAGCATTTTTTTTAAAAGTGGATTAACTGCAGAAAGACAAATGAAAAGTTTTCAACTGCCTAGCTAAAGGTACATCATCCACATCGTAGGGCTGGACGATATGGCAAAAATTTATATCACGATATATTTCTTGATTTCGGTCGATACAATATAATTCCAATATCGATATGGACAATATTAAAAAGCCAGGAAAAAACTGGCTTGTATATATAAGCCGAGGGTTCAATCTGTCTATTTATATTTGTGTATAATTACCTAATTAAAGGTTTAACATTAAATATATAAAATAAATTATATATTTTAATATTTTATACAGTCTATTTATATCGATTAATATTTTATATTATTTTATATACCCCATTTTCATTATTCAACAGATTTTCCTCTATTAATCACATTCTTTCTATTTCATCAGCTATGCAAATAATGCAATAACCTGATTCCTGATAAATATGTTTGTGAATTTCATTTTGTACGTTTGCGCGAGTGCTATATCCCAGCATGCAGCAAGTTTATGTGTATAATGTGGGTGTTAATTTGGGTGTTTATGCGAGGATAGAGTTTATATGTACGTGCGTGTGTATGTGGGTGTATGCATGCATCAAGTTTATATGTATATGCGCAAGTTTCATACATGTTTTGAAGATTCAATAGTATAGGTGTATATGCACATCACGTGTTTTATGTATGTGTTGATAAGCAAAGTTTGATTTCAATCCTACATAGTGTCTCATAGCATCTGTGTTGCGTTCTCTTCTGACACCGCTGGTTTCGGTGTCGGGGAGGTTGGCTTAAACTTTTATAATGCATCATCTTCTCACTCTCAGTATGTTTTATCGGGTGAAACAGATTTGATGTGTTCCCGCTGCTAGTCGGCATCACTCTCTGGCACATTTTACAGAGCACCGAAACTATAAGTTTATCGGAACTTAAAAAAAGCCGAACCACTTCCACACTACTTCATTAGTCTTTCCAACTATTCAAAATTAACTATTTCAACTATTTCATCTGCATTCTTACTTGTGGACGCTTGTTCATTCATATCTGTATTAAGGGCACTCATTTTGTAGCTAAAACTTTCTGTGACGCTCACGGAGCTTAACCAACTGCTGAGCGCTGGCAGCGCGTGTCTGTGATGTACGTCATCATGCAAGTGACATCACGCTCTTTTTGACGGCTGAGCACTGAACGTCATTCAGTGACAAATGATATATATATAAGATATTATGCATATAATAAAATATATAAACACTATAAAATATAAAAAAAATACTACAAAAAGTACCGAAAAAAGAACTGTTAAAGTAACGAACCGATAAGTGGTATCGATAAAAGTAGTAATACCGTTAAAACCTTAACGATACCCATCCCTAGTCATCTTGGCTAAAACAAGGCTAAATTTGGGCTGTCAGTGAAAATCTAATAGACGTCTAAGAATAGGCCAAAAATAGACTAGTCATCAAATAAACAGAAATGAAAGACTACACATATAAAGTCTGTCTAATCTGTCTATTTGACGACTAGTAGACTCACTGACAGCCCAAGTTTAGCCTTGTTTTAGCCAAGCTGTCTACATTTAGATGTCTATTAGATGTCTATTAAACACAAAAATGTTTGCTGGGCAGTTACTTGGACAATAAAAGACATTTTTTAAAACATCTGTAAATCTGTGTGTTTTCCCAAAGAATGATTTGGAATGACATGAAGCAGAGTTAAAGATTTTTTTCCCCTTTTATTCAACAAACAAAACAGAAACGGTTCCAATAAAAATTATGCACGTGAAAACCAAAGCATCACTTATATAGGTCATGGCTGTGCTAACCTCCACACATGCACGGTCTGTTTCATGCAATCACATATCTCATCCACTTGCACTTACATTCAGTAGGGGGAGAGAAAAAAAAAGCATAATCTGGATAAAATCGTTGACTAAACACCGCAGTTACACAAGTACCAAAATATCCCCACAGAAAGCAGCATCCATTCACCATATTTACAAGAAACATCTAAATATACGGCTTCTGCATAGATTAATCCCAAACCAAAAATACACCGGATTTGAATTTTCAGGTTCTCATTTGTTTTCCTCTTAACTGCACGCCTGGAATGAGGTCAACACACATCATATTAGCTCGAGGGGGAATTGTTAAGGAATTCAGTACTACTGATGATGACATATTTCCAGCTCAGCCCAATACGCCTGATTCACGATATGGAAATCAGTTGACGTGAGGACGGACCGCATGAAAATGTCCAAGCATGACAGATGTCTGAGCTGCCTGCGTTCATTAATCAAGGATTCAAGTGTTATCCAGCATAAAGGCAGAGATTTCATCATTTACCCAATAATGCATTCAGCGTCTTGCATAATAAAATGATTAAAAGATGTTCACATCAAAAAAATAAAAACATCGCACTACAAAAATGAAAAATGGTTCTGTGGTGTGGTTAAGAATACTGTGAAAGCATATGTGCTAGCTCTGATTCAGTGAAACGGAAAATATCAGGTGGAAATCACTTGGATCTGAACATAGGTATTACAGAGATTCTCAAAGGTTAAATCTAGGAGCTCTTCAGGCTGTGTGAGCATGAATGGTGGTCTGTCTTTTTATTAACCCATGTGTTTGTGTGAGTGCATGAGTGGTGGTCTTTATAAGGGATTCAGCTGCTCTCTCCTCAGTAAGATGACACCAGTACTTCAGCACTGAGGTAACCACACTGTTCTCTAGACCTTGTTTGGACAGCAAAACCTACTCCAGAAACCTTTTGCCTTCCCAGTTTATCTAGCAAATCCATGCAGTCTGAAGGAAACAGGAACAATGTTTTTTTTTCTGCAGTAAGAAGAATTAAACTATATTTTGCTGAGTGTGTTTTGTGCTGGCGCCTTGGCTGGTTTCGATGTGTCATGAATAAAATAAAATGACACTTAAGCTGCCAGTAGGTGATGGAAAGTTGCTTTGTTAATAGGTGATTTATTAAATCAATAATTCAAATGATTTGTTCACAACGGCTGATTCATTTAGAAACAAAGTATGTGACTGGATCATTCAATCTTTGGCTTTGTATGTAACTTATTTTGCTGGTGAAACAGAAAATGTAGATAAAAATCATACTGTTAATCACTCAGTATTAATTTATTGTTTGCTGAACTGTTAAAAAAATCCACGTCACATGCTGATATTCAGGAAATTGGTATTCTTGCTTTTGTGATATTACTTAATTGTCTTATATAATATCTCACAATAAAAAAACTTTTTAATTCGTTTGTTATTGTTATTAAATATATAAAACATGCTGTAGAGATTAATTCCAGCCTCCAGAGCCTAGACTGCAGCTCTGCACAACAAGTTTGGCCAGAGGAGAAATGGTCGTACCCAACTGAGCCTGGTTTCTCTTGAGTTTTTTTTTCCTTTACTTTAGTCAATTGGTGAGTTTTTTTTCCTCGCCACTGTCGCCACTGGCTTGCTAGGTTTGGGTCCTGTGAAGCTGCGCATTGATGGATTTACTCTTCAGTGTTTGGACTTTCAGCAACGAAAATTAAATTACGCTGAACTGAACTAAACTGAACCTCAACTCTGAAAACTGGACTGACACAGTTTCAATATACTAGAACTTCTGTGTTAAACTACTTTGACACAATCTACATTGTATAAGCGTTAAAGAAATAAAGATGAATTGAATTGAATAAATTTTTATGTAATTAATTACACATGAAATTTAAAATAGCTAATTAACTTCACATTAAAACTAAAACCCCAAAAATAAAATTTAAACCATTACCATATTAAATGAGCATTATAAAGCAATATTTTTGCTATTATTTTTTTTTATTATTAACACATTTACATATAAAGTTTCAGTCTACAACATCCTAACAAAACCTATCCAACAGAATAATTATTACGTATTTTTTTTCATACAATGCAAGCATATAGTAACCAAAACATTTTGGTTACCAACATTAGCTGTTTCCATACAAAGATGTGAATTAAATGTATGCACAAAACTGAATTATCGCATAAAAGACATGTAAATAAAGCAGTGTTTCCATCCAATTAGTCAAGGAGAACAAAATCGTCACTTCCTGATAAACTGGCGCCACATATAAACAGTAAAGACGGAATTTGTTGCAATAGGAAAAGCTGCGTGAATCTTTTCTTCATTTAATAAATGAATTGCGCCTCCGAAGGCTTTATGACAACACACTATGAACACGTGATGGCATTCGAAGGCATGAGACACGGAGCGCAGACGCTCTTGACAGTTCTGGAGGTAACTAATAATATAATAACACTAATACTGAAATGATTACAGCGTTTTAAATAACCAAAACAAACCAACATTTCAGATGTTTTAGTGTGGTCAGCCTGCAAATCTGTCCGTTCGCACATTTTTATCATCGCATGATCTCTTATAACAAAATCACATGACTTTTTTAATGCGCATACTGGAATTTGTTCGGTAAAAAAGTGTTTCCATCAAAGTTTATGCGCATCTTTTCTTATCGAATAAGTTATGCGCTACACTACTTAGTTATGCGCATACTTTTTTAGTGCACATTTTCCAAATTTATGCACATCTTGCTGTTTCCAGCAACCAATTTTTATACGCATATCCAAAATGTGCATAAAAATAGTTAGATGGAAACATAGCTATTGTTTAATATATGGTTTATGCTCCATTAAAAAAAAAAAGTAATAACTGAACTGTTGTATAAAATCAATATCACCCACCATCTGTGTGATATTGCTATCGTTGGTTGTGTAATATTGCTTAAATGAGACAAAAACTAGTTTATTCCCCAAAATCATGGTCATCATCACCATTCAACTGTCTGACTCATAATGTTGGTCTGGGGGAAGCGCAGTAAATGTGTTATTACTGTATTAAATGTATTAACCCTTTAATTAAAGTGTTACATTGACAGTCCTAATAATATTCATACTGAAGACTACTATTACATCAACCACAAGCTACTGTAAGGTTAACCATGATTATTTGAAGTCTGAGATACCAATGCACAGTTTGAAAAAACCTAAAGCATGGCTGCTAACATTTCAAAAGCTCATTTAAAAAAAAAAAAAAAACATGCAACTCTGATTGCTTGTCAAAAGCCCTAAACCCCTGCCAATCTCGTCTGATCTGCAGTGGAAAAGGGTTGACCTCATCTTCAGTGGTCTCTTTTCACACTGCTCATTACCTTAATTGATGTTTAACCCCCAGATCAGCTGATGACGGCTCAATTAAGAGCTTGCTGGAGGAGAGATTAACACAGGGATGGAGGGATGTGCTCTTCTCGAAGGAGCTTCAGCCCTTCACAGTGCCTTGCTCCACCAGCCACACGGACAGTGAGGAAACAAAGACCATTCTGAATGGGAAAGGGCACAAAAGGGCTTCCCTCTTACCGTAAAACTTAATTTAATCAGCAGTGCTTTGACCTTAAAGTGGATTTGTTACCAATCAGAAGCTGGCCAATATCAGATGCCACTGATCAAGGACAAAATAGCTATTGAGCGCATATAATATTAAATATCTACACAATGGCTGGGCCAATAAACGATATTATATCGAATCACGATAAAATATCTAAAAGATCTAAAAAGCCAATCACACAGCAGAAATGTGCATCAATGGGAATCTAAAAGTGGGTTGATATTAGAGATGTACCAAATTTTCGGCAACTGAAAATTTATTGACCGAAAATATGTTATGCCATTTAATGGACCCTCTAATTTTTGTGGCTTCAGTCATTGTTGGGATACCAATAACTATGTCTTCTCCTGCCATCATTATCATTTCCAAACAAGTATGATGTTCATAACACCAAAAAATATTTTTGGATGTGTTTTTTTTCTCTTCTATTTTTAAAGAACATCAGTGGGATTCAGTGTCCTTAAGTGCCTTACATATACTGAAGATAAAAAAAACTGTTCAAATATTCTTTAAAATGTCTATATTTGTGTACCTGAAGAAAAGTAACTAAGGGTGTGTATGAGTAATTCCAGCGTTAAGGATGTGACATTTGCAGTAAAAACAAAAAACATGAAATTAACAGAGAAACTATATGTTAACATTATATTGAAACATCTGTTTATATTTTGCAAAGCAACTAACCACAGTTATGAGATACGAAAAAAATCTATCATTTTTAATAGGGATGCTCTGATCAGGATTTTTGCAGCTAATACCGAGTACCGATTCTTTTTCTTGGTGATCAGACTAACAGAGCACTGATTCTAATGCTTCAAGCTTTATAATGCATTTAGCACATTTTACCACTAAGTATGATGCTCAAGTGGAGATCTCACCTTACCTAAGAGAACAAATGAAGGATACTGCATATAATACCTTAAAAACATCTGTTAACCATTTAGTGTGAACATGTCAGAAGCAGCTTTACAGAAAATAATATAACACAGATAAAATAATTGGTTAGAAGAATTACAAACAATGCAATTTGGGAACATTGCAAATGATGAAAGAAGAATTCAACATGTCTCAATCAAGAAAAAGTTTGGAGCGCATATTTGATGCATA
Organism: Danio kyathit; assembly: GCA_903798195.1. NCBI lineage: Eukaryota > Metazoa > Chordata > Actinopteri > Cypriniformes > Danionidae > Danio > Danio kyathit. The sequence continues at coordinate 37,845,860 of LR812534.1, forward strand.
AGTTAAAATGCGCACCTATAAATCAATTTGTTCTTTACTAAAAGGAAAAAGGTCTATAAACTACTGTTTATTGCAATAAGTATATTACAAGAAGTTATATTATTAACTATTCAAATCATGAGATCGGCTGGATTGGCGGATACCGATCAAGTCATTAAATGTGAATATCAGCCTATACCGATCTTCGCCTGATCGATCGGAGCATCCCTAATTTTTAATAGTTTAACTGAGGGAAATAAACATATGTATGTGACCAAAAAAGTATGCAAGTTTACAGTATACGACATACCTTGTTGTAATTATGTGAATTAAACTGCTCAACCCAAAAATAATCCTAATGAAAAGGATAAGAGCTGCCTCTCTATAGATCAAAAATGATTGATTTATTTTATGACATTTTTGCATTTATGAGGAAAAAGCTTTGTTATGGATGTAACATCTCTTCATTATGAATGTGACAGATGTGAAATTGGAAATCAAATATAATTGTTTGAAAATATTGACATTTTTGAGTATTTTTACAGTATTGTGAAATACAAGCCTACTCAAAAAACCTAGAAAGAGTTTCATTATTTTGTAAGAAACTTTATTTTATCATGGCAAGGTTGACTGGAACTGCTCGTTTACACTTTTTGGTAGAGTTCATTAGTATAAATGTGAACTGCCATCCAAACCTTGGTGCGCACCATAATAAAAAGACCAAGACCACCGAAATAATGGATCTACGTCCACTTCCAACAAACTCTAAATGCAGTCCAACTGAAATAAGAATGCAGCATGATCAAAGACATCCAGGCAAATCAATAACAGGACATGATGTAACACGATGCGACCATAAGCATCGGATATTTATTATACATCATAGTCGCGATGTTTTCCATTACAGTTCAATACAGGCATGAGAAACACATCACCTTGCACAAGACCTTTGTACAGAAATTCCTGGCCCTGTTCTGACTTCTCTTTGCAAGTTTTCATCACATGTACACACACATACAACCAAAAATGTTCAGACCGGCACTATTTTGGATCATAAAATCCATTTTAGGTTCAGTCTTCACACTCACCATGACTAAAATATTTTATTTTCTGGTTGAGATTCAAACAACCAAACTAAAAGTGTGAAATGTTGACAGAATTTACATTTATGGATAAACTATCTCTTTAACCTCGCTGCTATTTGGCAAAAAAACACCAGATCACAGCTGGATATCTGGGTAAAGTCCACAGCAAGCATTTATGTCAAATGCTTTCAGGGAGACTCTAAAGGCCAAAGACATTGTTCGAGTGGAAAAACAGATTAAAACATGACCAGAGGATACTGTGTGTCTAATCAGAAGAATATTTCAAAAATCAGACGATGGGAACCAATGGCGACCTCCTTTATAGGCAGCAAAAGACCTCTGACACGTGAGAGAGCATAAAATACCAACATCAAATGCAAGGCAGACAGATAGAGATCTAATAAAAACTCTGCCGTATAGTCATAAATTTGTTTATGTGGACAAACAGATAAGAGACTCAGGATGAATCGTCATTATTTTGACCTCATGTTGATGAAAACATCACTACAGATGATCAAGATGAAGACATAACACTGCTTTTGTTCTGTTGTGTTTTGCATCATCCTCCCTTGCTTAAAGGTGCTGTATGTAAGTTTTTGATTCTTCTAAAGCATAAAAATACCATAATATGTTTGCAGATATTTAAGAAACATCCCAAGTGAACATACTTGTTTAACTGAAAAACAATGCTGAAGTCAGATATTCTGCTTTGAAAATGGTTTTTCCGTGCCGGAACGCTTTCTTTGTTTAGGTAAAGTTAACCTGCAGAATGCCAGTTTAGCCAATTATAATTCAGCACTTCGGGTTGCCTTGTTGGAAAACAGCGTATTTCATTCATTCATTCAGAAAGGCTCTGAAAGCATGCGCCCGTGACCGAAATGGACAGTATCAGACGTCGAAATGAGACAGATTCAGTTCCACATAAGGTTATTAATTAGCAAATGATATAAATATTACGAACGTAAACATTAGGTGAGCAGATTACATTGTAATCTCGTGTCCTAACAACACGCAAACAGCAGTTTGACTCTTTGCACCAGAGGAAACACGACAAAAATGTAAATACAGCCTTTCAGAAGCACAGAATAAGCACTCACTCACGAAACGGTAAGGTTTAGAATCCATTCAAACTCACATTGTTAGCACTTAGCACTGAATAAAACGCACGAGGCTTACCTGAGGTGCACTGTCATAGGTTTCACATGTTGAGCTGTGAGAAATAGAAACCGTTTCTAATATCTCAATTCGAGGTGTTGGTTAGAACTAAAACTCCTTTTAATATGGAACATAATTCCTTCTACCGCGTGTCGTTGATTTTATTTAGAACACGGTTTAAATCACTCGCTCCTGTGTTTAAATCACTCGCTCCTGTACTCAATCTCTGGCATCCCACGCGTGTTTTTATTTTGATCTAGGAGTGCAATACCCAGTTCAACCACTGGGTGTCAAACTTACATACTGCACCTTTAAATGGGTTTCATGTTCCATCACAACAACAAAACTGCATCTGCGTAACCATTTCCATGCATCAAACTTCCCATTAGCAGCACTTTTGCACTAAATGAACACGATTGTTCACAGGATGCTTGTTATTTTCGGGAAAACTTTCTCAAAACACCAGTGGCAGGTTTGTAATGCGTGAAAGAATCTTTTCTCTCTGACTGTTATTGGTGCCCCAGGTGGGAGGACATAACAGCATTGAATCTCTGGAGGTAGAGCTGACACCCTGCTGGGAATCACGACAGCACAGTACCTGTCTGCATGACCCAGACATTCAGCTCATTATGAGATTCGGCCTGTAATGAGAGCTGGAATTCTGAAGCCACCAATCAAAGCTTTCTACACACACTTTGCACATTACAGCAAAGCATCTAGAACAAATGCGCTTCACACTTACAACTCAGCCAGTGGAAACTTCAAACTAACGTATTTTTATGAGAGACTGAAGTCACACATTATAATGTGTTAAAATGTCATTTATTCTCCGAACGCCTCAAAAAATGGTGGTTTTAAACTGGCCTCTGGGGACATCCAGGGCCTCCACAGGGGGAAGTTTTTTTGTGCAAAATAATAGTATATATATTTATAATTGACAACGTATAATGAGGCTAATAGGCATGGGCCGGTATAAGATTCTGATGGTATGATAACCTTGGATAAAAATATCACTGTTTCATGGTATTGTGATAACGGCTCTAAAATATATTCTTTTATTAACGTCTGGGTCGAAAACTAAAACTTTTTTTCCCCTTTGAACACAATATATTTTATCTTGAGAGACATTTAAAATATTTTGTAACAGTAATAGGGTATATGGAGTATATAGTGCTTCTTACCATACCGATAAACTCCCGGTGAATTAATGTGACTTTTTCAATTTTATACAGTTCCTTTTACAGCATCGATGTTGTAATGTAATTAAAATATAATCAGACTTAAACAATAATTTAGTTGTTGAAGCGTAAACCAAGATGAAAAACCGTTTACATGCACGCTCCGTCAGGATCAGCAGGCTAGCACAGAAACACCATAGGACATACTGGAGTAAAATAAATGTAAAGAGTTTAAAGACAAATTAAATTTAATGCAGTGCCTCTTGTACATTCCGAGACCCACTTTATAGCGTACATCATTTAGGCAGTGAAGATCATTGATTTTTAAAGAAAACAGACCTTAAACGCGCCAATTTTGTAACGGCATACAGTTCACTGGAAGTGACTGACAAATTAAAAGTCCTTCTGCATGTACCCTATTATGTCAGGCTAAATAATTCAAATGAAGACTTCTGCTATCTTCATTAGTTTCAAAAACACAGATTTCTTTACAATTTAAAACAGCATTCAATATCTTTTCTGCTGGAGATACTGTTGTCCTAAAAAAAACGTATAAAATAAAAATGTAAATAAAAAAAAATCTTACATATACCTTAGGAACGGTATAGCAGAAAAATTTTGCGGTTTTAAAACCTTGACTTATCCAAAACGCGATATACCTTGAAAACGGTTATCGTCCTATGTCTAGAGACTATACATAACCTAGGGTCTATATTTCCTATTTATATACTCATTTTATAAGAGTCACTTTGCCAAGGTGGTTATTTTTGGGGTATCCTTAGAACTTAAACTTTGACTATAAAGCCAACAAATGTTCGCAAAGAAAGTTTGTAAGACTATGAAAACACCGAAAACACATGTTGTTATTGCATAACAGAAAGAGGGAGGGTGGTGTCGCAGAACTGCGTAGGTTAAACCAAACTTTTGTTTAGAGTCCGTGAACAGGATCAACCAAACTTGATATGTAAGTGCTAAAAATTGGGTCCACTCAAACTAAAATTCCCTCCTAATATCACTCGCTATATATTATACAATATATATTGTTACACCACACAACACATGCTGTCCTGTAGCGCACTACACGGTGAGCTGAAATGTGTGCGACTGAATCAAAATCATGTTGACATTTCAGACAGCGACTAAATCTGACAGCTCGTCAGAAGCACCATAACAGCGAAGCGCGTTTATTTCGGCCCAGCAAGTCACGATTTCCAATAACCCGCCAAGGTGCAGGTTTATTAAAATGTAACCTAATTGTGATTGGATATATTGTCTATCATTCTACCCAAATTGTTATTAAATTCCAAGTCTGACCCTCCGTATCTTACTAGCTTCTATTTCAGACGTTTGTTTCTCGCTTTGATGCATTGCAAGACCCAGACAACAAACTACGAGTTTATGTTAGCGCCAGAGCGCGAAAGAGTCTGAATTTGGATCATTTTTCAAATTAATACAGAGCAGTGACGGCTATAACTCGTCACCGCATGAGCTTCATTTGGACTGGACGAACGACTTACCCGAAGCAGCTACCAGATCCACATCTGTGCGATAAACACCACTTTTCTTACGGCCAGTTGCGTGGAAGAAGTGTAATATAGGTCAAACCAGGCAATAACATAAAAAATATCGAGCAGATGTCAATAATAATGAGCGGAAACCTTAACTCCTGTTCAGGGTTATTATTTAGCCCGTACAGTCAAAACCCTCCATGTACAAAGTGTCCTATCCACCATGACTGGCAATACATTATGATAGACAGGCAACGTGGCCAATCAGAGACGAGCTTTGCGTGTCTCGTCCAATCGCGTCATAGAATGGATACTGCTGTGTGGAGGCAGAATTGTGGGCGGAGCTAATGTGCAGTAGGAAGAGATCACGCTGAAGCGGTTTATGTATTCATCCGCCTCCCCATCTTAAAGAAAAGATCCTGTAAAATTCCTTTCCGTGTTTACATCTGAGAGCTGGAATGTAATAATTGCTTCAAGTTGGGAACGTATAATATATTTAAAATGCTTTTAATGGAGAAAGTTCTGAAAAATAACACTTAAACATGGTGTCGTATTGTGCCGGTGCGCTGTATTAAACACGTTGTATTATTTATCACATCAGATGTACACGGTTCACTAGTTTACGTCAGCTCTTACATTTTTATCAAAGCACATAATATGTGAATTAATCATAAGTAGGAATGCATTCGCTAGTTTTATTGAATGTTCCCTTAAGCACAAGGAAACATTAAGTGAGTACAAAAACTGCGTATTATTGAACTAAATATTAGATTGGAACATTAGTAGATTTTGTGATTTCAAAAAACTAAAGACATTTCCAGTGAATCCAATAAAATCATGGAAAGTCCTATTTTTTGTGGAGGAATATAGTGTTTACAGAGTGAATGGTGGTGGTGCACAGAGAGAAAAATGAAAATGTCAGAGTGCGGTAAGTTAGTTTCATGGCAGTTGAAATGGATTCAGTTCAACTGATGATTCTGGAAATCCACACCAGGGGTTTTGAAATAACACGAGAACAAGAAACAACCCCGAAATCTTATTTCAAGGATTAAATAATGAGAATGCACTTGCGACATATACTCGGATCATAGCTGTGTGCGTCACTGCCGATGGAAGAGCATTTAAAGTCACAGGACGCCAAAACAAAACGTGAAGTCTGTGTTTATGCACATGAGATGCCTTCAAGATACTCGTGAGGAGTTAATCACATATATCGTTGCGCCATGTGTAAATCTTAATTTTATAAACTCTCTTAAAGTTGTTTTCATTTTAGTTGAGTTTTTAAGAGCTTTATCACAGTTAAATTTACAGCACACAGGCAGAATTTACTCAAAAGCAAGTTTCAAGTTTTAAAGAGACAGTTCACCAAAAAAAATTAATTTGCTGTTATTTTCTTGGCCATCCAAAATGTAGGTCTCATTTAGAAGACTATATTTTTTAAAGCTGAAACTGTGGTCCTTGCTGATCTATTAAATACAAGGCACAGGCTACCAGCACTTTGAGTCAAAAAAGAACAACTTACAGGCAATGCATATTGATACGTGGCTCTGAATTAAGCAAAATATTGTTTCCAACATTATCATTTTTGATCCACATTATCTGCAAATTGACCCGAGTGTGTTCATGACAGTCTGGACTGTGAGCCACTTGTTGCATAATGATGTATGTGGTTGCAAAATCGCACATGAGTTGACACTGTTTACAGTCTTTTTTAATATAAACTGTAGCATAAGTGTCATTATACTACAGAAAAATCTTGCTTACAAACATTTTGCTGCATTGTCTGATTAATTTTATCTTTAGGCCTATTTATTTCACTCTGAAAGTGCCAAAAAGCTTTCACTTACTTTTACAAATCACCAAGAAGAAGAGTTTCATCTTTTTTTAATGTTCCAATGATGAAAAACAAGTCACCTACATCTTGGATGACCTGAGTAAATATTTTCATTTAATAAAAATAATAACAAAAATAGGGCAACATGGTGACTCTGTGGTTAGCACTGTCGCCTCACAGCAAGAAGGTCGCTCGTTCGAGTCCCTGCTGGATCAGTTGACATTTCTGTGTGGAGTTTGCATGTTCTCCCCAAGTTCACGTGGGTTTCTTCCATGTGCTCCGGTTTCCCCCACAGTCCAAAGACATTCGGTATAGGTGAATTGAATAAACTAAATTGCCCATAGTGTATGTGTGTGAATGAGTGTGTATGGATATACAGCTGGAAGGGCATCCGCTGTGTAAAACATGTGCTGGATAAGTTGGCGGTTCATGCCGCTGTGGCGACCCCTGATGAATAAAGGGACTAAGCCTAAGGAAGAATGAATGAATAACAAGAATAATACATTTTATTTATAAAGCACTTTACTCAAAGTAAAATCTCAAAGTGCTACAGAAAATAACTTGATGAAATAAAGCTAAATGAGTTAAAAAGATATACATAAAGACTAAGACAATTCAAATGTCAAAAAAACTTCTTAAAAAGCTATATTTATTTCAGAGTGATCTGTCTCTTGAATGTAGTCTTGCACGTGGGATTATCTTCAGTGTGAAAACAACATCCAGTTGCTTTTAATTAAATTATTTACAAATAAACCAACTAAATGTGCTTAATAGGAATAAAAGAAGTAAACAGGAGTGTGGCCCACTGCATATAGACCTACCTGTAGTGGAGAGAGAGATTACTCTGTTTTATTCCTTATGTAAGGAGCTTATGCACTGGGGTTTTGTGGAAGAGCATTTATACAAACAGATGGACACCCTGTTGCCCTCTCTCAGATCACTCGCTTCCTACACTCAGCCTGCGCACTGAACAGAATGCCATTCAGCCACGAAACCTTCACTGCAGGCAAAAACAATCATGAAAGTGGGGCTGCGGTGGCAGAGATGACTCAGGCAAGCCCTCTGATCTGAGACCAGTTATTGACCGGTCACAGTGGGCAGTTATGAGCGAGTGAAATGTATCAATACACATCTATGGTTTTCAAAACTTGAATCTCCTGGTCACAGGTGATCACGGGGCTGCAGTGTCTGCGTGCTCCAACACGTGCTTGAAAAACAGCTGCTTTCAGAGCTCAAGATGACACTTTACAGATGTATTCTCTGTTGGCTTGCCTTCTCATTTCCTTCTCCCTTTTTTTTCCGCTCTCGCTTTGACACAGATGCACGTGCAGATGCACACTTGTTTATGTTTGTTCTTTCTCTCTGCGCACGGCAGCTCTCCGTCTTTCTCATTCTCTCCTCTCCTTTATTTCTGAATGTATTAATCCAGATGAAAGGTGTGTGGGTGAACATGTTCCTCTCTGCAGTGACCCGCTGATCTGCTGCACTTGGCTTCCGTAGCATCCTGTCTGCTGCCTAGCAACTCTCTGTATCCATGGCAACAAAGCCAACAAACCCTCCTGCCTCTCTATCAAACGTACCCCCACAATAAGCTGCTATGAGTTTAGCAATCAGGCGCAGGCAAGAATTCAAGAAGTGGAAAAGATTAGCAAAAAAGGGCTTGCATAATAATATTCATTCATTTTCTTTTCGGCTTTATTCATCAGGGGTCACCACAGAGGGATGAACCGCCAACTTATCCAGCACATGTTTTACGCAGTGGATGCCCTTCCAGCTGCAAGCCAGTAGGGAAAAACCCATACACTCTTGCATTCACACACACACACACACACACACACACACACACACACACACACACACACACACACACTCATACACTGCGGGCACTAAGTTATTCAATTCACCTGTATCGCATGTCTTTGGACTGTGGTGGAAACCAGAGCATCCGGAGGAAACTCACATGAACATGGGCAGAACATGCAAACTCCACACAGAAATGCCAACTGATCCAGCCGAGGCTCGAACCAGTGACCTTCTTGCTGTGAGGCCACATCGCTACCCACTGCGCCGCCGTGTTGCCCATAATAATATTAATAAAAGAAAAAAATTATATTTTAAAGTGGATCTTAAGGTCAAATTGTCACTGTAAAAACATGCAGAGTTGTGTGATGCAATGCAACTATGATATATTATATTAATCAATCTTAGCATATGGATTTGCAGAGCATGCACTTTTGTAGTCTTTTACCCCATTTGCAGCTGATGTATAAGGTATGATTTTGAAAGACATTATGTTGACATGCATTGTATTCATTTATATTTATTGTAATATACAGTGCTCAGCATATATGAGTACACCCCTCTATCTTTTAAAATCATATTTTTAATAGGACGCTATACAATATTTTATTTGTGCATACACAGACTAGTCAGTACTGAAGCCAAATCTGGAGCTTTTCTAACTAAATATCTTACGAGAATGGTCCAAAAACTAGTACACCTAAATTTATATGTTATAGAAAAATATTAAATACAAATTTTAAAAAAGAGGAAAAATCAAGAGAAGCAAAATAAATGAAAAATTTAGTTGAAATTTTGTAGGTTGTAATTTTTTTTGCAATATCTTGCTTGAGTTTAATTGTATTATCCTTCAATTTCTAAATATGTTTGGTGACTAAAATATAATTTTAATAAATATATCTGTTTAATAAATCTGTTTTGTTTAAATGAACCAAAATGCATTGCCTATTCTCACTGAGAAATGGATAAAAATATTCATTTTCAAAATGGGGTGTACTCAATTATGCTGAGCAATGTGTGTATATATTTTATTTAATAAAAAATAAAATCTTAGGAAATTATAGTAAGGAAACTTTGAAAATGCTTTAATAAACCCAAATATTTTTTTTTTTTCCAGATTTGAACCCCAATTATTATAAAAATATCACGGTTTCACAGTATCACAATGTTGTGATGACTGCTCAATAATGTTATACAAAAAATAACTTATTTTTAAGTTTTTTCAAGGTTTTACAATAAATCAACCCGCAATACCCAAAACTTACCCCAGACAAGTTTAGGGAAAAATAAAAATTAAATAATAATCATTATAAAAAAATAAAAATAAAAAAATAAAAAAACAAATATATATATATATATATATATATATATATATATATATATATATATATAAATATATATATATATATATATATATATATATATATATATATATACATACACACACACACACACACACACACACACACACACACACACACACATATATATATGTGTGTTCTTTTTAAATGTATGGGTTAAAAAAATAAATACCTTTCCCCCCTATTGAACAAAATACATTTTTATTTTAGGATTAAATATTAAACATGTCAGGCTAAATAATTTAAATAAATCATTGACTTCTGCTGTCTTCACTAGTTTCAAAAACACAGGTTTCTTTGCAACACATTTAAAACACACATTAAAAAACTCTTACAAATAAAAACCTTGACTTTTCCAAACTGCGGTAAACCTTGAAACCGGTTATGCCTAGTATAGAAGTATGTGATATATACAGCGCTCAGCATAATTGAGTACAGCCCATTTTTAAAAATGAATATTTCTCTCCATTTCTCAGTGAATATAGGCAATGTATTTTGGTGCATTTAAACGAAACCGATTTATTAAACAGATATATTTATTAAAATAATATTTTAGTCACCAAACTTGTTTAGAAATTGTAAGAAAATACAATTAAATTCAAATATTAATAACAAATAAAACAACAGACACCTTTGGAATCTTCAGAACAATAGTTATGTTGTTTTGAATATTTTTATAATCACACACAATGTTTTATTATTTATAATTAATATTAAATAATTATTAATTATGAATATTTCTAAATAGCAAGGCAAATACAGTGTTTAATGTACATTCAATAATTGTGTGTCTCAAGTACAATTTCTATAATTAAAAAAGGTTTTGACTGCTTCATCCAGTAAAATAGTGATTTTACTGTAGTGAGAATAGTAGGCTATTCTGAGTGTAATGCATTATGGTGGTTATATGATTATTAAGATATCTATTATTATGCTCTCTTGACTTAAAAAAATATATATTATAAGCATAGATTATAATTGTTTTAAAACTGATATAAGAACTCATCCAGTGTCTGATGCGCGGTGAAGAAATGCTACAGTATATTCGACTGTCTCTCGAAGCTGGTGCTGTGGCGACCTCTAGTGGCCGCACTGGAACAAGAGCAAGGAAGTAAATTGTAGAAACAACTGTACTAATGGTCTCATGATTATGAAATATTTTTAAAAAACATTTAACGGAGAGAAGATTTATTCAACACATCTCTGAACATAATAGTTTTAATAACTTATTTCTAATAACTGATTTCTTTCATCTTTGCCATGATGACAGTAAATAATATTTGACTAGATATTTTTCAAGACACTTCTATACAGCTTAAAGTGACATTTAAAGGCTTAACTAGGTTAATTAGGTTAACTGGGCAGGTTAGGGTAATTAGGCAAGTTATTGTATAACGATGAAAAAAATATATAGCTTAAAAAGTTTTTTTTTTTATTAACTGCTTTTATTCTAGCCAAAATAAATCAAATCAGACTTTCTCCAGAAAAAAAAAATATTCTCAGACATACTGTGAAAATTTCCTTGCTCTGTTAAACATTATTTGGGAAATATTTAAAAAATAAAAAAAATTAAAGGGGGTTTAATAATTATGATTTTAACTGTATGTTCTGGGAATGTCCCTAAATTGCATTATTTTGGTCCAAGGTACGAGACCTCAGAGCTAATGGAAACTCAAATCCAAGTTGACCCATTACTTTTTCTCATGCTGGACGATTTATCACTCTCCTTGTCCATCAACCAAAGAAGGATTCTGTCAGTTGTAATGACTGCTGCTGCTGCAAAAAAAAAAACTATCCTGAAAATATGGCTGGCTCTGCTCCAGCTGATCTATCCCGGAGGCTCTATCAACTGGACATTATTCGTTTGGAATACACCACAGCCAAAATAAATGGTGTCAATAAAAATGTACAATTTTGGTTAAATATGAGAGAGGCTGTATCAGATATGTTTCAATCCTGATTTTGTACCTAATACTAAAGTGTTACTGTTTTTGTTTAATTTTTTTGTTTGGTGGATCTTGGGCTTTGTTCAAAATCTGAAGGTATTTCAGGATCTTTTGGAATGTAAATGTGAAGAGAATGCAGTGACCTGAAAGATAAAAAAAAATACACAAACTTTGTGCACCGTACATTATATTTCTATTTATTATTATTATTATATACTAAAAATAACAATAATAATCAATATAGTATAAATAAAGTTAAAAACACATTGAGATAACGAAATGGAATTTTTTCAAGCTGATATTGCATTTTATTCATTCATTCATTTTCTTTTCGGCTTAGTCCCTTTATTAATCTGGGGTCGCCACAGCAGAATGAACCGCCAACTTAAACTCCAGCCGCAACCCATAACTGGGAAACACCCATACACTCTCATTCACACACATACACTACGGACAATTTTAGCTTACCCAATTCATCTGTACTGCATGTCGACCTTCTTTCTGTGAGGCGACAGCACTACCTACTGCGCCACCGCCCTATTGCATTTTATATATTGTATAATAATCCTTCCAAAAATAAATACATTTTTTAAATGTCTTGGGAAAAAAAAAAACTTTTCCCTGATTGAAGAATACAATACATTTTATTTTAGAAAACATTTATAACATGTTGGAACAGTAAACATGTCAGGCTAAATAATTAAAATAAATCATTGACTTCTGCTTTCTTCATTAGTTTCAAAAACACAGATTATATATATATATATATATATATAGAGTTGAAGTCAGAATTATTAGCCTCCCTGAATTATTAGCACCCCTGTTTATTTTTTCCCACAATTTCTGTTTAACAGAGAGAAGTTTTTCTCAACACATTTCTAAACATAATAGTTTTAATAACTCATTTCTAATAACTGATTTATTTTATCTTTGTCATGATGAAAGTGTCATTTAAAAGCTTAACTAGGTTAATTAGATTAATAAGACAGGTTAGGGTAATTAGGCAAGTTATTGTATAATGATGGTTTGTTCTGTAGACTATCGAAAAAAAAATTAGCTTAAAGGGGCTAATAGTTTGGTCCTTAAAATGGCTTTTAAAAAACTTAAACTGCTTTTATTCTAGCCGAAATAAAACAAATAAGACTTTCTACAGAAGAAACAATATTATCAGACATTCTGTGAAAATATCCTTGCTCTGTTAAACATAATTTGGGAAATATTCAAAAAAGAAAAGAAATTAAAAAGGGGGCTAATAATTCTGACTCCAACTGTATATACAGTTGAAACCAAAAGTTTACATACTCTAAAAAAAGGAACATAACCATTTCTTTTAAAAAATGTCTGATGGTAAATCATACTAAACGTTTACTATTTTAGGTCCATTAGGATTACCTAAATGATTTACATTTGCTAAATGCCAGAATAATGAGAGAATTTTGGCAATAATGGCAAGAGAATTTTTTTTGAGAATTGTTTTGTAATTTCTAGACAGTCAAAAGTTTACCTACATTTCCTTGGTATTTTTTTTAGCTTTGCTTTTAAACTGTATAACTTTGGTAAAATGTTTTGGGTATCCTTCCACAAGCTTCTCAAAATAGTTGGAAGGAATTTTGGCCCATTCCTCCTGACAGAATTAGTGTAACTGAGTCAGATTTGTAGGCTGTCTTGCTCGCACAAGCTTTTTCAACTCTGTCCACAAATTTTCTATAGGGTTGAGCTCAGGGCTTTGTGATGGCCACTCCAAAACATTCACTCTGTTGTCCTTAAAGCGCATTTTAACTAATTTGGCAGTATGCTTAGGGTCATGGTCTGTTTGGAAGACCCATTTGTGGCCAAGTTTTAATTTCCTGGCTGATGTCTTGGGATGTTGCTTTAGTATTTCTACATAATGTTCTTTCTTCATGATGCCATCTATGCTGTGAAGTGGACCAGTCCCTCCTGCAGCAAAACAGCCCCACAACATGATGCTGCCGCCCCCTACTTCACAGTTGGGATGGTGTTCCTAAGCTTGTAAGCTTCCCCCTTTGTCCTCCAAATGTAACACTGGTCATTATGGCCAAAGAGTTCAATCTTGGTTCCATCAGACCACAGGACATGTCTCCAAAAATTATTCTTTTCCCCAGTGTAATTTAGCAAATTGTAATCTGGCTTTTTTGTTGATTCTGGCTTGTTGATTTTCCCATGTTGTCACAAAAGGAAGCAGTGAGGTTTTCCTTAAATACTATTCTACAGTTGTGCCTCCAATTAACTCAAATGTTGTCAATTAGCAACTTCCAAAAAAAATCCAGAATCTTCCAAAACCTTGACTCCATCATCTGAACTTTTTCAGAGGCATAATAATCTTATTGTATGTAAACTTGACTTTCAATAAAGTTATAACAATTTCTCAAAAAATCTCTCTCTCATTATTCTGCTATTAGGCGTAACAGAAACAAATTTGATAATCCTAACTTACCTAAAAGAGAAAAAGTTTAGTAACATTAACATCTGACTTTTTTAAAATGGTTATGTGCCTTTTTATACAGTGTATGTAAACTTCTGGTTTCAACAGTGTGTATATATATATATATATTCATTCATTCATTTTCTTGTCGGCTTTGTCCCTTGCGGGGTCGCCACAGCGGAATGAACCGCCAACTTATCCAGCACGATTTTACGCAGCGGATGCCCTTTCAGCCGCAACCCATCTCTGGGAACTTCCACACACACATTCACACTCATACACTATGGACAATTTAGCTTACCCAATTCACCTGTACTGCATGTCTTTGGACTGTGGGAGAAACCGGAGCACCCTGAGGAAACCCACGCGAACCCAGGGAGAACATGCAAACTCCACACAGAAACGCCAACTGACCCAGCCCAGCCGAGGTTCGAACCTGCGACCCAGCGACGTTCTTGCTGTGAGGCAACAGCACTACCTACTGCGCCACTGGGTTGCCCTATATATATATATATATATATATATATATATATATATATATATATATATATATATATATATATATATATATATATATATATATATATATATGTGTGTGTGTGTGTGTGTGTGTGTGTGTGTGTGTGTGTGTGTGTGTGTGTGTGTGTATATATATATATATATATATATATATATATATATATATATATATATATATATATATATATATATATATATTGTATTTAATTAAACAATTATTTAAGACATTCTGTACATGACAGATAAAATCTATACAATGCAAATAAGATCACAGTTCTTTAAGACTTCACATATGCAAAGCATTAAAATGTGTTCCTGTCAAAGACTAAACCACAACAAAGATATAAATACAGTAAATTGTTTCAGACGTGTCTCAAAAATGAACATAAAAAGTCAACACAAAAGTGGTTTGAGATGGCAGACCTGCAGTCTGTTGCCAAATACTACTTACTCTTTACAGAATATTACAAATATTTCTTTATAATTGAAGTTTTCTTACCATAAGTGGTCTTTTGCAGCCAGGACATGGTCTGATTCATGTACTACTGTAAAATAACTACAATATAATATTACTGACTTTATAATAATCATAAATTGCTACAAATTCAGTAAGTAATACACCTTTTTTTCTACTGCTGCTTTTGAAAGAACAAATGAAGAGAAAAAAACTATAAATCGCTCTCAAAGAAAATGTCTAGTACATACCACTCGTTTTTGCAAATAAATCGTTGGCAAAAAAGGCATCACATGGTCAATAGTTACTTGTTCTAATATGTACCATTCATATGGAATAAGAATGCACATTTTGGCTTTAGAACTTGATAAGAAATTTCTCCAGTGACAGCTCTGTATACATTCTGTTGGTCATTGATTGTAGGTCTAATTATTAGATCTTATTTAATATTTTAATGACACACACACAAAGCATCTAAATGAACTGGACCAAAACCTCATTAGCATTGAGATATCCAATAAAGTTTGAAAAACTAATGTAAGTATTTCATCTGTAAAATTTTGGCAGGGCCAGTTGGCATTTCTGTGTGGAGTTTCCTCCACAGTCAAAGACATGTGCTATAGGTGAATTGAATAAACTAAATTGTCCATAGTGTATGTGTGTGAATGAGTTTCTGGTGTTTCCCAGTACTGGGTTGCTGCTGGAAGGCCATCCGCTGGGTAAAACATATGCTGGAATAGTTGGAGGTTCATTCCGCTGTGGCAACCTCTGAAATAGAGACTAAGCCAAAGGAAAATGAATTAATTTTTAATTAATTTTTAATTTTAATATACATATTGAAAATATACAAGTATGTCAATAAAAGTCGTTAAACTGCAAATTCATCAAAATACATAAAAAAACATCAGAATCTCTGTTAAAATATAGTGAGCCATGGAAAATCTTATTATAAAAGAATTTTCTGTATTTTAAAATTAGTTGTTATTTTTATATTTTCTGTTTTCATCTTAATTTAATTATTTATTTGAAATTAATTTAATTTTCATTTTATGTTGTTTTTATTTTATCTACATCCAGTTTTGATTTTTTGGATTTTAGATTTTTTATTTTATTTTAAGCAAAACAATAAAACAAAACAAAAATACTTCAAAGTTTTATGCATCTCAGTTTATTCCTGCTTTTTTACATTTACTTTCGTTTAGAACCTCAGTATGCAAACAAGTGAAGTGCACAAACTATAAATGACCAGCAGATGGCCTTCAAGGCTTAATCATTATGCTTTGAAATGGGCCATTTTTAAACTGCACCCCTTGCATTTAGATTTGGCTTATAGGGACTGCCTGTTACTGAACTGAAATTATTATTAGGCCTATTTATCGTTATAAATTAAAAGCCAGAGATAAGAGTGTCATGACACAACTGTGTAAAAAACTAAACAGATAGCCTAAACTTCACTAAATCTGTTCTTTCGTTCTCTTTTTAGGAGTGATTAAAGAAGTGCAAAAACTTGTGGTTTTCCTATATCTGAGGCCTACAGAAATAGACTCCTATCACATAGTACAACGATAACGTTTTTCAGTATTTCACATTAATCCAGGAGCTTATCAATTTTTTTGGTTCAAATATTTTGATCAAATAACCATATAAATGTCACCATAAATGTGATCTTCATTTGTCAAGTAAAAACTTATAACAAGTCTATCAAGTCACGGTGCCGGGGGTGGAGGAGCGGGGAAGTAAATCTGCTGGTCTGTGCGAATAAAAGAAGCAACATCTCAAAGCTGTTTGACTAATCTCTGCTTCTCTTGCTCGGTTATTGTGTGGGTCGCGGCCAGCAGCGACATGGGAAGGCGGGTTTGTTGCCCCCTCCTACTGAAATTTAGC
The DNA here is from genome assembly GCA_903798195.1 of Danio kyathit. Lineage (NCBI taxonomy): Eukaryota > Metazoa > Chordata > Actinopteri > Cypriniformes > Danionidae > Danio > Danio kyathit. The sequence continues at coordinate 37,863,006 of LR812534.1, forward strand.
GTGTGAACAGTCAGCTTGTTCCTGGGCCAACAGAGTCCCTTCTTTCTTCTTTAAGAGGACCGCCTGCGCGCCCAATCTAGAACCCTCTCTCACTCTTAATTTATGCGCATATTAATTATGCTGCATTGTAATTTCCACCGTGGGATAGAGCATGCAAATGAGCAGTTTATGTTTATGTAGGCTACAATCTCCCTCAGGAGGGTGAAATTTAAACCTGTTCTCATGAAGCCGAACATCTCATTTCAGACTGACCAGGAGAATCGGTTCAACTGCGTGCGTTTCCTGTGGGCCCTTTGCTTTTTTTAAATGAATGTGCCTTTGTGCCTTCCAGCTTCTTGTTCAGCCAAATCTGTTAGAATTTAGATTTAATTTAAGGTCATTTCATTTTAAACCTGTCAGACAGAGGATTGGCGCCTTTACCATGATAGTGAGAAGAACGATTTGGCGCACACACACACACACACATACATTTAAATAGAGGCATACTATAGAGCATTTCAGTGTCGCTGGCCCTGAACATTTACTGCTTGTTACCAAATTATTTCAGAACTCTAACAAGAGGCAATATCTAATCATATCTTAGCTAATGCTAATATGTCTGTCATTACATTATTTATCAATATGTGTAGCTTTTTGGATTCTTGGAAGCTATGGAAATTCAAAATGAAATACAGGAAATACATTATGACTATTGTTATTGTTTACATCCCTCGAAATGGACCAATCAAATGGTTATGTTCAATTATGAAATTAAATGAGCAAATAATGTAATGACGTCATCTATAGGTGGATTGACAAATAAACCACAAAATATTACTAGATATACAGAGAGAGATAGTGTGTGTGTGTGTGTGTGTGTGGTGGGGGGACACTTACAGTCTGTTGTTTTACAGTATATTGACCTAATTTTATTTTCCATGCATTAACCTAAACCTTTTTTATTTTTTTATACTTTCAGATGGTCATTTTGTATCTATCTAGTTAATAAATGATTTCCTACATGGATTGTTTCCTCAACAGAAAAACTTGCGTATAAAAAGCCGTTTTGTATTGTAGACTACCTGTTGTGTTATATTGTTTATCTGGCCAGTGAAGTATTTTGCTGTTAATATAATATGTGTTTGTGTTAATTACACAAATTAGACTACACTATATTATTCATTTTAGAACTTATTGTTACTAAAGCATTACTCGTTTAAGGATTCTGAAACACTATTTTTATATTGGCTATAACATATATAGTATAATTAATTTGATATTATTCGATTTTATATATTTATTTATTTATTTATTGTGGCTATTTTCTTTTAAAACGTATTTTGTTATTCTTTCTTTTAAGCTAATACCTGGACCAGGTCCTGTTCTGTTTTGTCGATTAACACATTTTGTTTTTTAGACAAGTAAAGCAACTGACACGCAAACAGAAACCAAATCACCTGGAGCTGTCGATGCCACAAGTGCTGAACGAAAGCCAAATATTGTCGGCGGTGTTTTTATCTCTAGCATTTTGAAAAAAAAATCGAAAAGAAACATGACAATTACAGCAATGAATATGGTCAAAATGGTAGGCTAATATGGTTTTACCAATCAAAATGACAACAATTGATTGTGCACCCACAGAAATGCACATTGATGACATGCTATAGGCCAATATCTTTTATTTATGGTATATACAACTATAAAGGCTGGTTATTTTGTTGAACGTATATTGGCCTGATTTCTTCAAAGAAATTAAAAGTCTTTAATCTTTACTATGGTAAACTGTGTCGTATAGAATAGACTACACTTCGTTTCAGATGCGTTCGTCTGGATGATTGAGGTTTGCGTATCTGAGAAGCCTACTGTGCGGCACTAGTTGGCATGCTGTGCCACACCGCTCAGCACAGCACACTGAACCTGCTTTTAGAGAAGCTAAAAGGACTATGAAGACAGACCGACATTCATTCAATTCACTTTTATTAGGCCTGATATATAACCACAGCTTATTCTGTACTTTAAAAATAGTTAAGGTGGACATCTTAAATATTATAGGATAATCTATTTAAACTTACAATGTAGTTAAAAAAACTTTTTAAAAAACTGCCTATTTATTACAATAAGCAAAGTATCAAAGTAAGTGTAGCTACGGCTATTTAGTTATTCGCCTTTCATAATCAGAGGAAAACTGTAGTTATAAATCACGTGACGTCAGTCAGTCTCACTGAACAAATGCAGAGTAGGCGAACAAACAACTCCAAACTGTAACTCCATTAGGGCCTATTTCACACACACACACACACACACACACACACACACACACACACACACACACACACACACACACACACACACACACACACACACACACACACACACACACACACACACAAAAAAAAACTAATTCGGCAAATTACCTTCTTTAAAAGTCCATTCGTGTCGGTGACCAGCAAAATCGAGCATCCGCAGCTGTTTCTAGGAAGCTTTACCTGAGCTATACCTGTGCCGTAAGTGTTACCTCAAGTTTATACAATTAGCTGTTCCAAATCGTATTTTGAGTAATAATAATATTAATAATAATAATAATAATATAAAAAGACATAATTATTTTTAAGCTATTTGACAAAATTATTGTGGATTTATGAAATCGAAATTACTGGTTAGGACTGACTTCAGCACTGTTTCAGGGACAGCGCCTCACTTTATTCGAGAAAAAAGAGAACGTCATGCAGCGGAGTTAGAAAGACTATTCGAATAGAATAGAATAGAATAGAATAGAATAGAATAGAATAGAATACATTCTATAAATAGGCACCGTTAATCACACTGTTTGTGTTCCTTGTTTAAAGATAAGCATAAATAAATTCTGGACACTTCTGTGTGGCTAACAAAACAAACAGAAGCACAACTTTTTAAAGAATGTAAGCGGTAAAAAGGGAAACTTTTTTTTCTATCATAAACACACAAAAATATTTGCGTTTGTCTTGTGGAATGAAGCGTTACTTATAGGCCTATCCATATCTTTCTCATTCAATAGGCTACTATCGAAACTATGCTGTTTCAGATGTCTGTAGCTTTACTCAAAAATATGAATAATAAACTCTGTTGCCACCTGCATCGAATGGCATCTCTTTTTCAGTGTTTTCCTTTATCACTTAAAAGAGAAGGATTAGTCAAACAAGTCACCAAGTCAACTCCATTTACTTTTCCCTCTTTATTTTTAAAGCCAGAAAGGGAATGTTGGAGTGGACGTTTTTAATCCACGTCCCATCCACCCTCTGTCTGCTGTGGGAGGATAATTGCTCAAATTACTGTAGATATAATAACTCTATAATAGAACGCACATGAAAATTGAAGGGACAGCTTTAATTTGACCCCAAGTAGGCTATTTAGTGTTTGTTCTGCTTTAAACCTGTAGGATCTTTAATAGCTGATTCACGTCAAAATAATTATGACTGACTGAAAATTAATTTCACAAACATAATCAACAGATTGTTGTTAATGGAAAAATAGGCTATCGATAATGGCAGAAAGCCATACATTTCATTAAAAACAGATATATGATATAGTAACGCTTTAATATCAACATTGCTTGTAAATAATTGGTAAAAGCATACAACAGATACAATTATGCACACATACAGGCTACAAAACACAAACCAACGAGGAGTCTTTACATCCAAGTTGTCACGCATTCAACTGGGAGGATCAAATCTATATTAACATTAATAATTTCGTTCACTGTAAAACATATTTCGTTAAAATATTATCTAAATAAACGAAATTCATATGTAAAATGCAGTTTTGAAAATTGTATATTCGTAAATACCTACCATAATGGCAGAGGTCACACAAAGACTGTGGGAATTTCATTCTCTAGCACACCGCGTCTTCTACATTATAACACGGGAATAATTTTAAGCACCAGATTTGGGATTAATTAATATTTCATCAAGAGAACCAGAATAAACACGGTATTTATTTAATTTACAGACAACACTGGGTCAAATTATAAACGTCTATAAATATCAAATGTCATGCTGCTTGTAAAAACATAAGAAAGGAGAAAGATATAGCTTAAAATAAATACAAAAAACAGACCATGCTTCATACATTTATAAAAATGATTAACCAATAACATTAGGCTCGGTTTATAGTGAAAATATGCAACTAGAAAAGTCATTGTAAACAAATCATAGTGTACATAGAAACTTAAACTCCAATAAACGCGTCAATTGAACAATTAATTCAGCACTATAGACGACATCTGCCAAACGAATCACTGCTGATGAGAGACATGCTTCACTTTTATTGTTTAAAATACAGTAAGTCCTAAATGAAACCCCTAGTGTAAACAGTAAAACGACTGAAAGAAGTTAAACCCTTTTTGAGTTGAGAAAGAGTTAACCTTCACGACGAAGACTGAATACCTAATGCGTAGTGGTTGTGAGGATATAAAGCGTGTGACTAAAACAATGGCTTAATGAACGATATTGAGAAGGCTAATTTTACTTAGACAAATCTCACGATGGACTCTGCCTTACTGTTAATTACAGAATCACATAAATACTCTCTCGTCAGCTGAAGCCTAAACATTGCAATATATGGAATAAAGTTGTGCATTTAATCTTCTAGTAGTCTGCTGCTTCACACAACCCCATTTTGTAGTCAAAACGAATTTCCAGGTCATTTGCATATGCAAATTAGGGTTAATTGCAAACCCTGTCAGGCGGTGCGTGGGAGATGTCAGAACGCCATTTTTGTTTTTCAGTCAGACCAGGCTTAGGGATTTGTCATTGAGAAAACAGCTCTTGCAGTTTCCAATAACCAGGAATAGAGTAGAATAGCTATCCTGTGGTAAAACTGGGTCGTGTTTAAGTACGAATTTTAAATAGAGGGATCAATAAAACCAGCCAGTGTCTGTCCCACATTTTTGAAACCTTTTTTTCCTTAAAGAAAAAAAAAGCTTACACAAAATTAAAATATAGTTGACATGGCAGAAAACATTTCCACGACTTGCAAAGGGATAAATGGTCTTACAGACCAATATAAGACGACGTGCTACTTTTGGATTTAGGGGAACAAAAGATGACATTTGAGTTGCTAATCACGTAAAGGATTCTCAATCTTCCAGCATCCCCAACTTCACAAGTGAAGCCATATAACAACTCAAAGAAAGGTTTTTCTATATAATTTTCCTTACTCTCATTTATACAATAAATAAATAAAGAGATAAATAAATTAATATTTTACCAACGATGCAAATTTTAACAATGAGGTGTTTCTTGTAGTGAATAGATCATAAAAGAAACATTTTTAAAGTGTGCAAGTTTTTTTTAAATAACTTAAAAACTTTTGCTCAGACTTGTGTGGAAAGATTCTATACTTGTTAAAAAATATTTGTGGAATAAATGATGGCCTTAAAAATCTTTTATTATAAAGAGCGCACGCGCGCGCACACAATCCTTTGTACATCGGTCTCGGTGGGGACATGCAGACATTTATTGTTTTTAAACGTAGGCTATCTACCAGCATATTTAAAACCCGCTAAATATAACCCTTACATAAACATTACTGGATTTTACATTTTCGGATAAACATCATTTAGTGCTTTTATTAATTTTTTCCCTCGTGGGCACTGCTGGCTGATCCACAATATGTAAAAAGTAAAAGCCTTCCCAAACACACACTGTCCTTCAATCACATGTGTGAACTTGACATGTTAACATCCATCCATCCCTACTCTGGTACAATATTGCATGAAACGATTATGTAATATGTTTGCATAGACCTGTACAGTGTAATGATGTGACAAGATTCAGCAGAGCCAGCCAACCTATTGTATAGGGATGAATTGATGGATGGTTAATAAATAAAATGTAATTTGGATGAAATATAAATGTGTGTTAGCCTATAAACACGATGTAAATATTAAATATATTTAAATGGTTTCTGGTGTTGCAATAATAAAATAATATACGTGTGTTTTTTAATAATTTTATTATTTGTATTTGTACTATATAAATACATATTTCATTCACCCTGTAAGCTTATTAAAATTAAAATAAACACCTGTTTTACAATATCAGTTTGCAAATCTTTGTGCGATTGGCATCGACACTCCATTCATACACAGCAAGCATAGCGAGATACTGTGCCAAGGTGCATTCCCCTGATGCCCGAGCTCACGTTTTACATAAGAGGCGAAATGTGAAAAGACCAGAATAGATCATCCTATGAAATGCAATCCTTGTCATGAGTTTTACTGCACATAATCGCCTTGAGAGCCTTAGCACACTTTCGTGGCCGAAGATCGTGGTGCTGAGTTGGTCAAACTCCTCGTTAGAAACACGTGTTCTTATTAGGAATAAATCTCAACAGCCTGACTTCTGGAGCGCGCGCTGGCAGTCTATGAAAATCATACAAGCCAATGCGCCCTGGCAGAGTCTCATGCGCACACGTGGGCGCTTAATACGTCAAACACATCACAATAGCACTGTTTAATATGAATATACTTTCATTTTAAACATTAGGCTATATTCTGGCGGTAGGCTGTTTATGCCTCAAAGTTAAACGTGGAGCTTTAGAATTTTTGCGCATGAGTGCCATTACCCACAACTTTTTTAAGGCCCAAAGTCTAAAAGTGAAAAACACAAAACGCAACGCGCTTGTTTATTTCTAATTGATCGAACCAGTGTGTTGGAGAATCCCTCGGGAAATGACTGAAATGTGTTAAAGCAATGGACAAGTAGAAACATGTTGTCGGTTGATAATTGATAATGACCCTGGGACGTGCCATCACTGAGCAGAGTCTGTCTGATTCTCACAGCATCCCTGGCGGACACGAAGCTTTGGCGTATTATCTCTAACTCATTACTCCTCGACGGGTTGGCTTTCACGAAGGGTTCGAGGCCTGGGTGCCCCCGGTGCCCTGGTAACAGCGGCTTTCGCGTGCTACCCAGATCTGGAGAAAAGACAGCAAACGACGGAAATCGAAGAAATTTGAGACAGAGAATGCATAAAGAGCCTGAGCTTTTAGAAAAAAGGGACTGATGGAAAAACCAAGACCAGCGGCCTCTGACAGAGTTGTCTATTTGGCAGTCGCGCCTCCTATTGAACCGGTAATTTATTCAAAGGAGATTTTTATCCCCAGCGATCTGATTCTTATGATAATCAACCTACCGAGACCCCTTTCTGTCCCCTTGTCTGGGGTCTACTCTCGGTCCTGACGGTTAAAGCTGATTTGCACGGTTTCACCCTGCCGATTCAGTGGTCACATTCCTAGACACTTACGGAGAAAAAGGCAAAGACAAAGGGTTGCTGGGAGCGAGTGCACTTGATTAGACTGTGGGTTACTGTTAAAGGAGTCTCGAAGTCAAAGTGTTCTTGGTTCTCCTACAAAGGGCACTTATTTCACCACTGCATCACAACAATCGAGGCATTCCTGATGCTCAGATATAGAATGATGCTTATGGAATGAACATTTACGCAGCAAATAGTCTGACTAAATTGCACCAAGCCATTTTAATTGATTTGTGCCAACAAAATGCTTTTATGGCATTGATGGTTCCACGAAGAACCTTTAACATGCTCTTCAAATTCAAGATTCTTTGTTGGCACTGAGGATTAATGAAAACCCTTAAAAAATTTTTTTTTAAATCACCGATCTCTCGTAGGTTATAGTGAAGAGGATTCTTTGGGTTAATAAACTGTTGTTCACAATATCAATAACATGACTCTAAGACCAGACAAATTAAGCCTCTTTGAGATGTTATAAGGCATCACTGGGGGAAAATGGAACTACTATTTCGAGTGGAAACTTTCCAATCTACAAAACATTATTGATGATGGAAAAAGGTTCTCACGGTTATTAAAGTCTTCTTCCAACTAAGAAAATTGGCCTTTTAAGAAAGGTTCTTTTGGGAGCCCAAATTTTCATTACCCATTTGGAACCTTTATTTTTACGTATAGTCTAAGAAAACCTATTATAGAAAGCACTTACTAGCGTAATTGTTAACAAAAGAGCGCAAATTAAAATGCTTCTCAGTATATTTAAGCAGCATTGCATTGCTAATTTGAGAGGGTGGGGACAAATTGTAACCGCAACGTGTCATAAGGGGAGGGCTTAAAATATGCTATATGTTTTTTGGCTTGCAGGATGAGGCCCACAAGCGTTTAATACGCGGAATGATAAGAGGGGGGACAACGAGCAGCTCATTTCACTCTCCGTAGGGGAGGAGAGGAGCATCTCAATGGGAAATATGGGTGAAAAGACTGCGTGCAGCCCGATACGGAGAAGCTGAATGGATGGGGCCACTGCAACGTCACGCGGAGCCGCAGCCATGAAGCGGAGGACCAAAGCGCTAGACAACATTCTGGAGTGCACGCAGCTCGCACGCGCACATTTATCATTGCGATCGGTCCTGAATACCATCGATGCTCGAGGATAGGAGTGAGTATACGCCAGAGTTTACGTTTGCATTGTAGACTGCATCAGTGCACGATTTTTTAAATGGTGTTTTTGTAAGGGTGAAGCGCGAATTGATAAGTCCCAGAACAGGTTGCGCGTAGGCTATAGCGGTCCTTAAGGTTTTGCGCTCGAGACGCGCTGATGTTAGGAGTGATCAGGGCGCGTGCATCCTTTTTGGACGCAAATGTATGGAAATAGATAATCATATCATATCTGTCGGCATATCATTTTGCATAGAGTGAATGGGTTAAACGTTAGGAAACCATTATGCAGAAAAGATTCAACTCATGTCTGAAAATGGAGCTTCTACTCTAATTTGTAAATTAATGGTGTTAAGGCAGTGCTTTGATAGGACTTTAATGTGCCAATTTCATTGCTCTCTGAACAAAATCGTATAATAAAATTATATATAAAAAGAGTTTAAAAATAGAAAATGTCAGCAGTCTTTTAGTTTTATATAAATACTTTCACTGAAAATATAGTTTTTTTATAAACAGGTTTATGTTAGATTAGTTTAGATTGAATCTATTTTTTTAATAATGAAACCACATAATAAAGCAAGAAAACCAAAACAATTCGCGCGCCTGGGTCATTTACACCATCTGGCTATAATTTAAATTTATAAAAGTATTTTACAGAAAAAAATACTAAAGAGCCTATAGTGGTTTCTGAAACGTTGGCACAATGGCTGTAAAATTGTGTTGTAGGGTGTTTATGAGAAGAGGCCTTGCGCATGACGTGTCTAATCCTGATGTCCAGCGTTCAGATTTATCACAAGGCCGAATATCTGCTCTCCACGTGCCTCTTTCAAGCGCGTTACGATCTGTCGGGTGTATCATATGGATACTGAGGAATGTTTTACAAAATTGAATTCATAATGGATAATAAAATATTACACAGACATAGCCAATATGCAAGTATACCCAGACACCCCACAATATTACTAGCCTAAATATTATTTAACAATCATATCGAAGAATGACCGACATCACATAATGCTTCTGTAAATTCAATATATGTATTGACCACGTGTCAAGTCTTTCTTGCATTTAATCAGTTTGCTGATTGTTGCAGAAACACAAGCTATCAGGAGTCTGAATTATTGTGGAGAACATTGTGAATTTGGTGATGCATAAAAAAGTTACTGTTAGATTACAGCCTGTCTGATTCGTTTAAAAATCACCATAGCGGACGTTAAGGTGTGGTCTGTCTCTGTTAAAAAACCTCTTGATCTCAGCCTGTGACACTGAAAAAAAGTATTTATTAAGTCGAAAATCAGGCATAGCTATTTTCTTTTTCTCACATTATGTTTTTTTCTCCTACGTAGGACGTGCTTTAGAGAAAGAGAGAGAGAGAGAGAGAGAGAGAGAGAGAGAGAGAGAGAGAGAGAGAGAGAGAGAGAGAGAGAGAGAGAGAGATGGGAGTTTTTACTCGAGAGACAGGTAGTTACAAGTATAACATTATATTTTTAATTATTTTACTGTTATCACATTGTATGATCTTCACGTTCATATTAGATACACACATCGAGATAGCGAAGATTTGTGAAATTAAAAGATAGACTATTGGACTGAAAGAATACTGCAACAAAACATTATTTAGCAACAGATTTTTTTAGATGATACATTTTGTAAACAGCTAAATTTAAGCTATTTACAATGTTTAATTTTAATAGCAGATCCAAAAACTAAATACACAATAAAATACAACAACCAGTTAATTGACAAAACCAAAATCATTTTGTATGATTTAAAATAATTCCCCTATTAATTGTTGGTCTAATGTACGAACTTTCTAAAGTTTTATTAAAACGTTTTTGCATGTAGGCCCTATTTTACACAAAACGAACAGCATTTTTAATTCCGTTTCTTATTCGTATTTATGACTTCTAAGTCGAGTTTTTCCTTTTTATAATGTATATATTCACTTTTTCTGTTACTTAATATTAGTTTAAACCGCTAAAAACAATGCCCTTTCATGATAGGACCAAATATAAATACACACATTTATAAATTAAACAAATCTAAAGATACAAACGAACAGAAAAAAACAAATAAGCAAATGAGGTAAATGAGGAACATCACCTCTGCAATTGTTTACATTATTACATAGAACTCTCATTAGCAACAACGAAACGCGAACCAGTTGAATTATGCTAACCATAATTTTACAAAAAGCTTTGCGTTATAGCCTTTTAACCTAACTTATTTCAAAATAAAAATATTTCAGAAATACTGTAGATTGGCCATATACGTTGTAATGGTGTGATTCAAATAATTAAGATTAAACAGAGCACAAAATAAATATTTTTATAGCCTGTAATCGCTTCAGAGTCACACGACTGCAGCGAATCACGAGTGCATATCTGCGGTGTTAGGTGGCTAGATTTACAGATCAGTTTGTTACTAAATGACTACAGTTTAACAGACTAGTTAATTAGTGCTCCTTTTAGCAAATTCCTGGCATCAATTAATATTTTTTGCAGTGCAATGCGAAATGTGATTACCATAAATATGTGAAATGTGACGTGCATACAAGTATTGTAATAATCTAGCCTACACATTATATAGCAACAACCCATTATGGTTATTATTGTTGTTTTTAATACTGGAGATAAGGGTAATCACATTTGTGTTATTATAATAATAATAAATATTAATTAAATGTGCTATAATATTTGTTAATCATTATTTTCCATTTTAAAACCATACATGTCTACATGTGTATCATACAAGAATGTTTGTGTGTGCTAACTGTTCATTTAGAGGGAGACTTCAAGCTTTCTAATTTACAGTCAGAAAGGCTAGTTGGCTGAGGACATTTTGTCCTGTTAACAATGTGCTGGTGCTGTTAGTAAAATAATTAGATGATGAGCTGTGTGTAGAGTAAATAAAAGTGTTTGAACTCGCCCCTGTGTCGCCATTTTCACTAGGCTTGAAAGGCTGTAATAAGTGATGACACTCTCTCTCCCTCTCTCTCTCTTCTCTTTGATTGCAACACCTCTGAGAGAGTATGGGGAGGGGCTCCTCTCACACAAAAGCTTTTAATTGGACCAGCTCCTCTTTTATTTGCATAAAATCAGATTGACTGAGAGTTGTGAGAAAGAAAGAGAGAGAGGCTGAGAGAGAGAGAGACCTCATGATTCTAGCACTTAGCAATGAAAGACAAGCTTTTGAAACACAAACAACAACGACTTGAGGGTAAATCTGTGGAAAACTAAAACAACCAGTGTTACTATTCATTTCCCTTTTTTCCATCAGCACAGTCTGAGTCTTTTTCCCCCCTATTTAAAAATAAATCCCAGCCTTTGCGGGATGCGTTTGAAGCCATCTCTCACCCAGGGAGAATGATCAGCCTGCAATGTTAAGACAGAGACAACAAGCAAGTGAATGGACTCTTTGCATCTCTATAAACCAGTTCAGTCTGGTTAAACAGACTGGTGAAGTCAAAGCCAAGTTTAAGCTATCCAATCAAGAGATGCAGGAGAATTAAATAATAGTTTTAAAAGCAATGCAGTCTCAGCACTCTGATCATTTACAGATAACCTACGTCGGTTTTAATTAACGCTAGAGTTGATCTAAATACAGTTGACTTCCTAATTACAAACCTAACCAAAAAAAAAAACTGTTCTCTTTTCAGGTTGCAGTTCAGCCCTGGTTGGATGGAAGTGGACGGGTGGCCGGAGGGGTTGGCTGTTATCTTTGGTTATCTAGCTGTATGAGTGTTATTCATTCTTCATAAAGCTAGATAACCGAAAGTAACAAGAATCCCATTACACACCTGAAAGGCATCACCCCACCTTGAGATCTGTACTCCTCCCCTCTCCTCTTCTCCTCTTTTCCCTCCCTAGTCTCCCTCTCTCTCACTTTCAATCTCTGCATCATTTTATTGTGAGAGCAAGCCACAAAATGGCCTCCATCACTGCTGATGGAAAGGTAAGCAGCAATTTTTTTAGTTCTTAATTCGAGAAATAAGCTGTGATTATACCTCCTCCTCCTCATATAAAAGTATAACGCAACATCATCTTTCCTCATAATACCCAATCTTTGTCATTACTCTCTTATTATGCAGGTAAAAATAGTACTTCACAATGTACATAATGTTGTTGTAAAATGTGCAATAGAAATCTAAAGGAGAACTAAAATACAAATCATCTACAGTGTTCAGCATATACAAGTACACCCTCACAAATCTTTTTTTTTTTATTCATATTTTTAATAGGAAGCTATACAATATTATATTTGCGCATATACATTACATTAGTCAGTACTGAAGCCTAACCTGGAGCTTTTTTTAACTAAATAACCTACGATAACGGTCCAAAAACGAGTACACCCAAATTTATGTTATAGAAAAATATTAAATACAAATTTAAAAGAGAGGAAAAATCTAGAAAAGCAATAAAAAAAATGGAACAATTTAGTTAAAATTTTGTAGTTTGTAATTTTTTTGTTTGCAATATTTTGCTTGAATTTAATTGTATTGTCTTTCAATTTCTAAATATGTTTGGTGACTACAATATTATTTCAATAAATATATCTGTTTAATAAATCTGTTTTGTTTAAATGCACCAATATATATATTTACTTTCTTTGAAGAAGTCTGTTATGCAGTTTGTTCATATTTGTCATACTTGCGTGCATTAAATCAAACAAATCATGAGACTAGTCTTTTGGAGTAAGTTGCATTATTCAGAGACTAAATCTGTCATGCATTAGACAAATTAATGAAATTTTTGAATCATAGCCGCACAGAACACACGAAAAATTAAAAGGAACAAGAAAAACACACATTCACATCAATAGGCAATGGCTTTCGTTACAAATAATGCAGAGGATGAAAGAAATGCTGAGCAATTATTAGTAGCCTCCCACTAATTATATAGTTACTTATGTAGATTAAAATATGATACAGGATGTTTATTTTTATACAAAATCTATGGTTTATTTGAACATGCCGTGCAGTGGCTTTTCGGTCAAACTTGATCACGTTTAATCTGTAAGCGGCTAGTCTGAGAGCAGCAGGCCAAGGCTTAACGTAGGGTCCACATGACAATCGCCCACGGGTGACTGTACTAACACCCAGTTCAGTGCAGTATTAGTCTTCAAGCTCATTCACTGGTTACTTTTGTCATTCACTCGTTACCCCATTGTCTTTTTCAACACCTACCCGGTGCTTGATTCAACTCATGCATTTGAATAATTAACGGGCTAAAGCTTTCCCACGCAAATCTGGCTCCTATTCTGAGCTGCGGATGCATTCGGACCTGGAGCCAGCGCTGAGAAACAAACATTGATTGTCTGGACTCGAATTTGTTAAGTTTGTGCTGAGAGGTTCTTGATTGGATGTGACAGTTGGCTGTGGTGTAAATGGGGCTGGGATGGTGCCAGCTTTGGGATGGATGCTTTCTAAGTGGCAAAGCTTGTTGGGATGGTCCTAAATGCAGGTCTGTGGGTTCAGCGGATGAATCTGAAGAGTTTTTGTTAGGAAAAAAACCTTAAAGCAGGGCAATACTACAATTCCCATTCACTCTAAAGATTACGATTGCTACCACCAGCAGCTTTCCTAAAAAGTCATTTTAAATGGACCTTGTTTGGAGATATCGAATTACTGTTTGAGCAATGCTGTTTAGTAATGGTTACACTTCAGATGTAGTGATGTACACTAAATGACAGGGTATCTGTGTGGAGAGCTGCTGTCATTCTGCTTGTGTTACTGCTGAAGCCACAGACAGTGCTGCTGCATTGCAGGTGTAAGGATTAAACTATTCGTCTCTGAGAGCAAAAGACAAATAGAGTCCAAATGTTGTCAGTCAGAGCAGATGAATTAGTTTGAGCCAGACTGATCAAGTCTGTACTTTATGTGCTGTAAAACTGCATGATTGGTTCCATTAGGTTTGACTAGATCATGCCCTCCAAACGGTTTCAGACCACTTTCTACTGAATGCAGTGCACTAAAACCCTGTTATTTGTGTACAGTGGTAAAAATCCACAGTTTCTTTAGTACTTTGCATTGGGAATCAATGTCTTCCAGCCTGAATGTTTGCTATTTTAGAAATAATGTGTGCAACAAACTCAAACAATTTAGCTGGCCTTGATAGTATAAGCATTTTTATGCACTATGCTTACCTGTGTGTAGCAGATCAACACAGTCCTTTCTCCTTTCATTGAACTGTCCATTTTGCTGTAGTTACTCAATTTAGACTTTTATTTTTTACAAGAAAGTGCAATATATGCACAAAAAAAGAGCACTGACCTTCAATTTTAAGTTATATCTACAATATGCTTCTTGAATGGTTAGCATTGACTGATTAGCATAAAGGCAGCAGGTAGCATTCAGGTTTGACACGTCAAGGCCTGTGAGGAATAATGAATGCCACTGCTGCTGGCTTTTAATCAAACTCAGAATGGTCTCTTCTCAGTTTTTCTACAGAGCAGGGAACAGAGGAACAGGAAGGAAAAGCACGAATGGTGTTTTTTTTTTTTTTTTTTTTTTTGCACTTAGCGTTTTGGACTTCAAGTGTCAACTAGAAAAACAGGCATTATGCCCTTATCTTTACCACCCTCCTCCCCTCTCCCATCAACTGTACTGTCAATAGAGCCAGTCCACTTGTCACAGAGACAATGGATTCCTTTACCAACCTTTTGACAGCATCCCAGTCACATCAGCCAGGCTGCTTTTGGTGAGCGGCGCTCTGATTCCTGCCCCCGGCAATGCTTCTCTTTCTTTGGACGGAACTCACCAACCGAGCCCCAAAATGGCTGCACTGTTGGAGAGGAAACTGAGGAATAGACGCCGTTTTCTCTGACCCCCCTCCCACCCTGACGTCGCCCCAAAGAACTGTGAATTCCCTTTAGGCTGTTAGAGAAGTCAATGGGCCCACACACACAAAGGGGATTAAACACTCAGCAGTAACAGGTGTAGCCAAACGCTGTCCTGACTACATGAAAGGCCGATTCATCACACACGCTGTACGGCGACAAGAAGACCACACCGTTCACGTTTAGACATTTAAATTTAGTCTAAAGGAATGAATGGGCAATTGAATAATGTCTTCATGTTTAGGCTGTGTCTGAAAAATAGCTGACTGCGAACATGACAATAACATTAGGGGTTATTTAGATTTTTTTTTTAAAGGTGGTGACCAGAAAAGCAGGTGGAGAAAACAAATTTCCAGATGATGAAAAATCATAAATCTTCTTGATTGTTCAATTTTAATGGGCCATTCTTTTGAGGCCTGGGCATGGCGATTTAGTACTTGCTCTGGTGAAGTGACATTGCCCCCCACCGAAGCATCATTTGGATGGCTTTTCACATGCTGTCCACTCTCTGCCACATTGTCCTGCGCTCTCTTCAACACACCTACATGTCCACTGAAAGCACACAGTCCTATTGTTACCTCAGCTGTTAATGTCAGAGGCCTGACAATGGCTCCTATTTGCAGTATTTGCATAAGGCACTTTTCCAGCAAGCGTCTGGAGTGGTCTTGAGAGAGGGTCCACTTTATCCAGCCACAGCAAAAAAAAATGTCAAGTGCCAATTAGAGAAGGTTTGCTGCCTTTCAGTAGAACCCCACCCCTCCAATCCTACTCTTTATTTACCCCTCAGCCAGCTCTCTCACACTCCAGCATGGCCAACGGCACCCTAAAAACCAAAAACCACCTCTACCTACAGCTACCAATGGAGGAATCTTCCCTAAAACTAGCTTGTCACACATTTCCCATGTGCAAGGCATAAAATCTGCCTCTACCAAGATTGGTATCAAGATATCAGTCCATTAAATGTGAAGAATATCAAATATAACAGTGTACCTTTGGAGAAAAAACACCACCAGTGATAGTGTTTGCACCTTTATATCTGGTAACTTGGGATCGTCCACCAGACAATTAAGATCCTTGGGCTTTTGAGATGATTTTGAGAGTTCCTCGTCTCCCTTGCAGATCTCTGAAGAGATGGATGTTTAAGTAGAAGCTCACGTTTCATCCCTCACTGTTTCAGTGTTGTCTAGAACATTCCTTGCTGGTTTAAATGTCTTCCATCTCTTTCTCTATTATATTTTCATAGCCCCCCTTCAGCAGGGGGTAAACATGCATACTTTTAGGGGAACTTTTACCATTTAATTTAGCACTATGACACGGATCAGTAGCCTTCGATGTTTGGAGGACTGCTTTTTTAATACTCAAATAAGATTTGTGTGCGCACTAAAACACCATGAAGAAAGAGCGTGTTACAATCCTAAACGGCCATTTTTGTGCTCTTTGAGACACCGTTGTTCCTCCGCTGGCGTTTAGTTCTGTTAGCCGCCTCCTGCCACCCAAAGGATTTATCCTTCACTCTCTGTCTCTTTCATTCAATATCTCTGTGTAGATTTTTTCCCAGCCTTGATTCTCAGATGGTTGGGTCTGATTTGCATGCATTTGCATAATGAAAGTCATTTGCATGCTCAGGGCAGACTTTACCATGAGAACAGACATGAAAAGGTGTGCGTGTGTGTGCGCGCATGCCCAAACCTGCTTATGCTCTCACATGCTGATGCATTTATGCCCTTCGTCTTCCTCCTTCATCTTTCTGTTTTCACTCTCGTAGAGACCAACCATCCTTGATGCCAAGGAAAGGAATGGGCGAAGAAGCATGGCAGGTCATAGTGTGGTTGTTGTCCTGCTGGCATTGCTGCTCCCCTCCCCTTCATCGCTCGCCTGCCCCCTTCCTCTCGTCACGAGATGCAGTTTGCACAAAGCCACCATCTTAGAGCATGCGGGCATTACATGGAAGTGGAAAATAAGCAGGTATGACCCACTATCACTCTCCTGCATCGTCTAACACCCACCTCTCTTTTACACACACTGTCCCCTCTCTCTCCCCCCCTGCTCGGAGGCACTGTTCATTACGGCAGATGTGTTTGTTAATTGTGAATATCACACGTCCTGGTTTTGATAGGCGCTGAAGGGGGCGGGGAGATATTTTGTAGTCGTTTGCATTAAATCATTCCCAGGCACAATGGTGGAGGCAGAGCTGCATCTGCGGGCATCAACACTGAATAGCTCGCCATCAGGGATTCTGCTGCCCCGTCGCTGTGCCATGCCAGCCACGGAGATGGCGTGCCGCCATTATTGAGAAGAACAGCAAGACTTCTTTCCAGCTTTCATCCACAGTCGACATATTAGCTTTCCCATGACAGAGAGTTTGTATAAGCAAAATGGACTGTCTTGCATAACTATAGAAACCATAAGCTTGGATTATTCAGTATATTTTTAAAGGCAAACAATTGGGAGTAGTAGGGAGCATTATAGAGAGGACGAACTCTTTTGTACGTCTTGGTTTCTAAGAGTCGTTAGCCAGACAAGTTCTGTATTGTTCTCTGTGGCCAGTTTGCTGCAGCGCACTGTTATTAAGGCCAGGAAGCTATAAGTTTAAAAACCGCTTAACCAAAACACCAATTAGAGCCGGCTGTGCCTGATTAAGTGAGGTAGCAAAGTAAACAATACGGGCCATTGTCCTTCATTCACTCAGAGGGCTGCTTTTGTTCAGGTCCCATCACTGAAAGTCCAGACAATACTATAAGCCAGTGGAGGGCTAGGGTGTTAATAGTGATGCTCAGAACTTAGAGGTGAGTAAAATAAATAAAAGGTATGGTGCCATATTCATACCATGTTTACTATAGTATTGGGATGGTATTACATGGCAATATAACTGTACCCTGGTACACTGTGTGTCAAGATATTAAGTATTTCTGCAGCTTTATTTGGTAAAACTGTTTTGGAAAGTAAAAGGCAGCATTTATTCCATTCAAAGTTGAAAACCGTTGTGCAATTTGTGAGACTAGACAGTTTTTTTTTGGCTTTTTTATGAAAAGAAAGTTTATTTTGCCTCATAAACACCTTAATTCTTGCCACTTTTAAGCAATTCAATGCATTCTTGCGGAATACGAGTGTCAATTTCTTTAACACTGACCCCAAACCTTTAAATGCTATTGTATAACTAAGTGTCAGCAGATGTTAATGTGAGCAGAACAGCTCCACAAATATTTCACCACAATCTGAAACTAAAACTTTCCACTTTTATCACAACTACAATGTCATTTCTAATTTCTAAATTCTGAAACGAGGATTCGGTTGTTCACGAGAGATAAAACTCTTTGTGCAGGTAGAAGAGAATTACAGGATTGCAGTTGTACTAGGTCCACAATCACGTCATTGTTTTCAGTAATCTAAGTGTGCCGCAGTAAACAGGTGGCAAACTGGGGAAGAGCGGCTGAGAGGGACGGCACAGTAAATTATGCACAGTAAAAACAAAGCCCAAAGCACATCAGATGAAAAAAGGAGTGAAGAATCTGTGGCAGCTTGTGTCTGGGAGCGTGCGAGGTGGCTGGGGCTTGGGCAAAGGGGCAGACACTCTCCCGTCTGCACACACACACAGACACACAAGGCTCCCCTTTTCTGAGCAGCTGCTCTCGCCTCTCCACACAGGCACCAGCCTTGGGAACCACCACGATGAGGCTCCCCCAAAAAAATGGGCACCGGGGCCTCCCAAAGTCTGAGTCTGTCTGCCTCCCCCCTCCTCCGTCTCTCCCTCCCCCTCCTGACGATGATGCTGGGTGCCTGGGAAGGATTCGGAGTTCATGGTCAGACTGCCTATTGAGCTGACAGGCTGACTGTTTGCTCAATTCAGTCTTCTATTCAAGCGGGACAGGAGGAGGGAGACAGAGACACAGTAACACTCCAATGACTATTCATTTAGGGAAGACAACTGGAGGGAAATCATGAAAGAAAGAATGAAAGAAAGGCACGTTTGTTGCTGCATGATACCGGCGCCGACCATCATGCCCAAACTTACACTCACACATAAGGTGTGGCCACATTAAGTGTTTTTCACAGGCAGTTTTCTATTGTTGATGGTGTAGTGATGTATAAAAATTGGCCTTTTGATTGATGCTACGATTTTTGTGTGCCAAATTGAATCTGCAAAAGGACTTTTTTTGCCCTTTGAATGAAATTCCCAATCTTGTGGACTTTATTCAAAGTTTGGACCAAAAAAACAAAAGCATGGAGTCATTGCTGCCCCATAAATATGGATGAATGTTTGATCAGCTTAATCACCCGCACGCCTCATGTTGCTTGTCTAAGCCACGTGGAGTGACTAAACTCTAGAGTTCTCTGGGTTTAGGTTGTGTCACATGCCTCTTCTTTGCTTCAGTTCCATGTTGTACCAAGCACAGAAGCACTGTCAACTCCGGCCTCAATCTCTCAACCTGGCACTCGCTGTGGCCTGCATGAGACATGGCCGTCTGAGCAGTTTCTTTGCAACCTTGTTCACCCCAGAATTCGGGAAAAATACAGTAGCCAACATTTGAAGTTGATCAAAAATGTTGATTTTTTAAAAGTTTTTCAAAATTGTCCATAGACAAGAATGAGTGTTTTTCAATAGTTTTGGAACAACTTTGATGAAAGATGATGATCCACTTCAAATGTTGACTACAGTAGACTTTCAGTGAATGGAAAAAAAAATCTCAGGTTTGGATTACAAAACAAATTTGGCGACGTCATATATGAACCCTTTTTGGTTCCATAGAAACTTCAATCAAGTTTTTTTGTGTGACTGATATTTTAATGATCTAAAGAATCTTTTTCCACTACAAAGAAACTTTCATTAAATATCTTTGAATATTTGGATGTTAACTGTTCTGCATGGAACCACTGACTAAAGATTCATATGGGTTTGGAATGACACAAGTAAATAATATGTTTATCTTAACCCTTGAAAATCCAGCCTGATCTCACAAGGAAACGCAAGTATTTTACGTTTTGTCACTTTAGTGGCTAATTCGTATAAATTCGTACGAGTTCAGTCGTACGAAAATGTACGATTTTAAAAAGGAGGTGTGGCCCTAACCCCAACCGTCATTGGGTGATGAGCAAATCGAACTAAATTTTACAAATTAGATTGTACGAATTCATACGAATTAGCCACTAAATCAAAAAGTTACGAATTACCATGAGATTGCGTTGGAAAATCCAATAAGAACATTATGATGTGCCAAAGAGATAACCTGACAGTTCTCATTAATAAAAAAATTACCCAATTTTAATTTATTAATTAAATGGTTAAATTATTTGTAATAAAAACTGTTTAACTAAACAGATTTTCTGTTCTTTTTGTCTTTTCAGAGTCAAATGGAGTAACATAAAATCCATTAAATGGAGGACCATTCATACCGATGATGGCGGATGGAGTTAAACGGGTCTTTACTATGCATGCACCCCAACATCAGATAAAAACAGCACTTTATGTTCTATATGACTTCAGTCTTGGCAGTTGTGAAGCAGATACAACAGCCGTTATTGGCTGTTTGCTGTGAGCCAAGAGTATACGTGTGCATGTGTGTGTGTGGTAAAAAAAAAAAGTGTATTAGAAAGTATTTTAATGTATTACTGTTAGTCTTTCTTTGAACAGGTCTGGGTTAAAGTACTTATCAAACTGTGTTTTAGTATATACACATTTATGTGTATATACTGTATATATATATATATATATACAGTGAATATATAGTATAATAGTAATATATATATATATATATATATATATGTACTATATATAGTAATTCTACAGTGAATTTAAAAGACCATTTAAAAGACATTTAAAAGACATAAAAGATTAGGTTTAGCCTTTGAAATTAATTTAATACAGTTACACTATCAGATCTAGTCTGTCTTGGAACAATCCTTAGCATAATGCACTTTTATACCACAAACTGATTTTTTTTTTTTTTTAGTTTTTTAGCAGTTATCAAGGATTATGCATAGTGGCCTGTGTGCATTTCTCCAACAACTGATTATTACTAACTGAAATCTAACATAAAT
The DNA here is from genome assembly GCA_903798195.1 of Danio kyathit. NCBI lineage: Eukaryota > Metazoa > Chordata > Actinopteri > Cypriniformes > Danionidae > Danio > Danio kyathit. Next base: position 37,884,309 of record LR812534.1, read on the forward strand.
GATTAGAAATAAGGCTCTGTAGAATCTGCGATGTATGAGTGTGAGACCCACGGCAGCGGTGAACGATACTGCACTCTGATTGGACAGCTCAGTGTGTTGTGCGTCACACACTTGTTGGACAGAGAGCTGTTGTCTTTAATTTCTATGCAATTGCGTTGGGCTTGCAATCTTCTTGAAAAGAATCAGAGCAGATCAGCTATTTATGACAGCAGATAGGAAATGAAGAATTAACCGAATACGTTTGAATATTTCGTTCCAGCTAAAACTGACTTCAGCAAACAAATTGTGACGATTTTAGTTTTTTGTTTTTGTTTCAACAATCAAAATAGAAACAATTTTAAAGGGTATTAAATGCTCTCTAAATGTCTCTCTGTATTTGTGCTACAATCAGTCATGACTCATCATGGCTTAAGTAAAATTTTATTCATTATTGAATATGCAAGTGTTTTAAAAATATAGTACAATTTGAAGAGAAGTGTGCAATCTGTTTTATAATATTTCTCTTAAAATATTTTACAGTCAAACTGCGATATTTTAAGAGAATTGTGCAAACTATTTTATAATTATTTTAGAAACATTTTAATGACCTCAGTAAAACTGAGATATCTTAAGAGAATAGTGCAATCTATTTTTTTTTTTGTTCATTTTTTTTTAAATTACATCAGTAAAACTGAGATTTTTTAAATTAATTTTAGTTGAGTTATATGTGTAAACAATTTGGGGTTATTGTGTGCAAACAATTATATAGTTATTTTCTTAATTTCAATCACTTTAGGAAAACCGAGATATCTGAAGAGAACTGTGCAATCTATTTTAGAATATTTTCCCCTAAAGTAATTTTAAATTACATCAGTGAAATTTAGATAATCATTTTCATAGATAGATAATCATTCACTTCCCTGCAAAGTTTGACAAATCAAGTAAATGTGAAGACAATGGACTGATAAAATGGGGCCTTTTACTATGCAATTTTTAACTTTACTGATTTACTAGAGAGTTGTTTTAGCTAGTAATAGTCCTGTAATGATATAGATCTTTTCTTTTAACATGTAATGATGTAGTCTTTCTTTTCCTTATTGTATGTTCTTTCATGTTACAGTTGAACACAAATATGAGATATTTTGTTCACTGTGACTTATATTTGGTATTACCACATGTGCCTTTTAACAATGTCCTGTTATGGATATTAATAAAAGTTTACTTTGAAAACTTGTGTTTTTGTGTGTTTTTGGGACCATTAATGAGAACAAATCGGACTACAATTTGATTAAATATAAGCATCTTGAAAGCACAATGTCAGATTTTGCAAGAAACTGAATCTAAATCTCTCTGGATGTGGAAAAATAAAACCGATATGGTTTTGTTTTCAAGATTTTTCATTTGCTAAAAGGTTGTTCAACAACAAATGAGCCTGATCCAGTCTAGAATATTACAGTCCAACAACATTTCTTGGCTGCTAAGAGCAGCTTAAAATCTGCATGGCTGTGCGCCAGGAGACAAGGTGCATTAGTGTAGTGTAGTCTATAATGCTGCTGATTTGATACACGCTTTGGCGAGACCCTGAGACTGTGCTTGAATTTTAACCAGCCAATTAAACCACCAAAAATTCAACTTATTCACATTTTTGTATACACAAAGACAAGGTTAACAAGCTGTTAAACTGATATATTACAGCAGTGGCCTCATACGTAGCAAACATTTTTGGTATTCTGAGCAAAATATTACATCATTTCAGTAAAAGGAATGATTATATTCAATAGCATTACTTACAGAATTGAAGAGAGCAGCACGCCGCAAACGGTGGTATCTGTGCCCTCTGGGCTGCAAACAAAATATAGAAAAACAGAGATCATTTTACACCCACCTACCAAAACATCTTACACAACACTGTCAATTCAATATAATATCTTAAAGAGAGTATCTGTGAGGGAACAAGGATAAGAATAGGTGTCCTCTGATGATTACTAACTTCATGCATCCATCTCAGACTAAACAGTCATACTATACACCAAACTATTTTACATTTAATAGACTTCTAATAGACATCTAAGCATATATATCTTGTCTAAAGCAGGGCTGTCAATGAAAGAATCGAATAGACGTCTTAGATTTTTCCAAAATTAGAGTAATAAGACAGACTTCGCATGTGTAGAAATTCATTTGATGACTAGCCCAGTACCAATATAGCCAAAACATAGCCAAAGACATCTATGTTTAGACATTTAGCAGACATCTATTAGATTATTTTAAACACAAAATATGCTTGCTGGGTTGCTTAACACAGGCATAAAGTCACCACAAATTATGCATCCATATAATTTGATTGTTAATGCAAAAATGTAATCAACCAATCAGATGGCTTCAACTTTACACAATGTCAATTTGATGGTCGGAAGTTAAAACTGAGCATCAGACTGGAGCTCGGAACATGACATAGTTGTTGGTGCCAGAAACTGCTGATATACTGGGGTTTTACACACAACCATCTTTAGGTTTTTTCACGAGTTCTACATATATTTGACTGAATAGAATACAGTTGAAACCAGAAGTTTACATGCACTGTATAAAAAGGCACATAACCATTTTAAAAAAGTTATTATTATTAAGTTAGGACTAATGAGAGAGATACTTTTTGAGAAATTGTTATAACTTTTCTTGAAAGTCAAGTTTACATACAATAAGATTATTATGCCTCTGAAAAAGCTCAGATGATGGTGTCAAGGGTTTGGAAGTTTCTGATTGGCTAATTGACAACATTTGAGTTAATTGGAGGCACAACGGTAGAATAGTATTTAAGAAAAACCTCAAACACACTGCTTCCTTGTGTGACAACATGGAAAAATCAACAAGCCAGAATCACCAAAAAAGCCAGATTACAATTTGCTAAATTACACTGGGAAAAAGACTAATTTTTGGGGACATGTCCTGTGGTCTGATGGAACTAAGATTGAAATGTTTGGCCATATTGACCAGTGTTACATTTGGAGGACAAAGGGGAAAGCTTACAAGCTTCCCAACTGTGAAGTATGGGGGCGGCAGCATTATGTTGTGGGGCTGTTTTGCTGCAGGAGGGACTGGTCCACTTCACAGCATAGATGGCATCATGAAGAAAGAACATCATGTAGAAATACTGAAGCAACATCCCAAGATATCAGCCAGGAAATTAAAACTTGACCACAAATGGGTCTTCCAAACAGACCATGACCCTAAGCATACTGCCAAATTAGTTAAAATGTGCTTTAAGGAAAACAGAATGAATGTTTTGGAGTGGCCATCACAAAGCCCTGTAATCAATCCTATAGAAAATTTGTGGGCAGAGTTGAAAAAGCTTGTGCGAGCAAGACAGCCAACAAATCTGACTCAGTTACACCAATTCTGTCAGGAGGAATGGGCCAAAATTCCTTCAAACTATTGTGAGAAGCTTGTGGAAGGATACCCAAAACATTTTACCAAAGTTATACAGTTTAAAAGCAAAGCTAAAAAAATACCAAGGAAATGTATGAAAACTTTTGACTGTCTAGAAATTAATAAAAAATTCTCAAAAATAATTCTCTCATTATTCTGGCATTTAGCAAATGTAAATCATTTAGGTAATCTTACTGGACCAAAAATAGTAAACGTTTAGTATGATTTACCATCAGACATTTAAAGAAAATGGTTATGTTCCTTTTTTTAGAGTGTTTATAAACTTCTGGCTTCAACAGTATGTGTATTTGGCATGCTGTCCAAGCAGAGGGTTCCAAGCTTGGATAGTAGGGGTGTAACGATACACCAAAGGCACGGTTCGGTTCGGTTCACGGTTTTGGAGCCACGGTTCGGTTCGGTTCGGTTCGGTTTCTGTTTGCTGTGGGGTTAGGGTGGATGTCATCTTAACAGCAATGCTAAGGAACAATAGATTCACTTAATAACAAGAACAACTAAACTTTTTCTTTATTAACTTTGCCATCACATTTTAGTACAGTCAGGATACCAGAGTAAACAACAAAAATGAAATAAATACCTCCAATATAGACTAGTCAGAAAAAACAATTCTCTTTAGTGCAGCCATCTTAAGAAAGTAAACTCAAATTAAATAAATAACTGCAGTGTTGACTATAGTGAAAGATAAACAGGCTTGTCCTCTCTAAGAACATATGAAATCTTCAGTTAATTTCAGTTAAGATGAACACAGTTTCCATAATTATACTTAACTGATAAATGTCAATGGCTCTGCATACAATGACTTTATCTTGCTGGAGTCTATAGCCGCCTCACTCCACCCCAGGACGCGTTAATGTCGCAAAACGCACAAAAACGCACTAAATCGCACTTCAGCAGCGGCTATTTGAAAGCCCACATAAAGATCTGCACTTGAGCGTGTATATTTGAGGGCGTGCAAAAGTTTTGCGGACGAACAGAGGAAATCGGCGCGCAAGCAAAGAGAATACACTGCAGTTTTGTCTGAAACTAATGTTACGGTTCTAGCTGGTTGTATTTTAGCCTCCCGTTCGCGCTCTCTCTCTCGCTCTCTCTCTCTCTCTCTCTCTCTCTCCGTGCCTGTCATTTCTGTATTTCCACCTTCACGACAGCTAATTGGTCAGGAGAATGATCTATCATTACTGGGCGACTTGGCGTGGGGATATAAAAAGCCCGTCAGGAAAAGCGGAGAAGAGCTCATCTTCCTTTGATCTCGTTTTTCGTGTATTTTGTCAACATGATTATGATTTTCGTTGTTTTTGCTTAACTTTCGTTTGGGCAAAATTATTTAGCATTACTTTTGCCCACTTTGAGATATTTTGTGATTTTTGTACATTTTTAATTTGATTGATTTGTTTGTTAGTTTTTGGCTCAGCTATTGTTGGCTATTTCCCGTTACATTGAGCTATACCTCCTCAAGTTCACTCTTTTTTTCAGAGTAAGGTGGATAGGGAAAAAGTATTACGACTTCCATTTTGCAAACACGTAGAAAATGTATTTTTAAAGACATCAGGTAAGAGGTGAACGTCATATTTGTATTTATTTCATTCTACAGTTCAGTCTAGGGAAGAATGCGGTGCACGGCGCTGAAAACTGCAATGTCAATATATTGCCTGCGCGCCTATTCTCTCCGTCCATGCACAAAACTCCTGCGTGCCCCCATATATACTCCGCTCAAGTGCGCCTTAGTGTGTTTATGTAACATGTATGTCTCCAACCTTCATTAGAAATATTTATGAATGTCTCCAATAGACCCAAGTGGCATAAATGCTCCCTGTAAAGTGAAACGGCTATAAAGTCCAGCAAGACAACGTCATCTATACATTTTAAAGTATTATAAAGCATTATCTGTTATCTATAAAGTATAGTTATGGAAACTGTGTTCATCTTAACAGAAAGCGGTCGTATTTGCCAGCCTCACACGCTGCATGCACCTGTCAGTCAGTTACTGATGCGTGATGCGTAAACACACTAAATCGCAATTCAGCTGCTTGTTTTTGAAAGCGCACTTGAGCAGAGTATACACGAGGGCACGCAAGAATCCCGTGCACCAACAGAGAAAATCGGCGCGCAAGCATCAGTCAGTGGCGGGGTGAATTTTGGTGTGGCGCCCTGCCATGGAAGAATGAATGTAGCGGAAACCATGCAGTAGTCGAGTGATCGCGCACTCACATGACATGACATGCACTTGGAAAATACTAACTTTAGAATATAATATTTAGAACAAAACCTCATTACTAATACAATTTAATCAAATGTGATCAAATAAATATGTGCTTAAATTTGGTTTAATTAGTTAGAGACAAGTGACGTCAACCTCAACAATGGGCAGCAGGGGGCGTGAGAGTATCGCGGTACGCCACGAGAGTTTCGCGATTCGTATCGTGGTTGGTGTATCGCGATATTTCGGTTCGGTTCGAAGTATCGTTACACCCCTATTGGATAGACACCCTAACTCTTGTTATTCCCCTTGACAGGATAGAGAGAGAGAGATAGGGTCCGAGCAAAGTATCTACGTTCCCCGTTCTGTTTAAAGAAGTGAAGTTAGGGTGGTCAAAGGATGCTGCAAGTCGAGATAAATTGGAAGTAGGACATGATTGACTATTTATAGGGGTTTGGTCTTATGCTGATCAGATAATAGAATGATTGTCAATAATGAATTAGCCTTGTCAAATCTGTTTGAGCTGCTCCCAAAATTAGTTTATAAAACATCATAAAGACAATGGTCTGAAAAGGGAAAATCTAGTGGCCATTATTGGAGCTGAAAGAAGGACAACAGTCACTCAAATGACCACTTGTTAAAGCTGATATGTGCAGAAGAGCATCTCTGAACACACAACACAATAACCCTTAAAGCAGATGAGCAACACCAATCACACCTGTCAGCTATGAAAACAGCTAACTGTGGATACAGATCACACCAGCTCACTAAAACCAAACAGTATAAGATTGAATAAAGATTGCCAGATCTGACAAGTCTCAAATTATAAAAAGCCATTTTTTGCAAACTGCCAAATCATTTGTACAGGATAGTAGGACATTTCTGGGGTATATGCTGCATTCAATACTAACCAAATAAAGGAATTACTGGACTAGTGGTGTTCTGATGAATTCCTGACACCCAGTCATGTTGATGATTGTCCTCACATCTCCAGCTTAGACATCAAACGTTAAACAATTCTTGTCATTACCATCAGTAAATCAACTGACAATATTTTACTCTAGCAAGTCAAAGAGAATTTTTTTTTTCGACAAAGATAAAAAGGCCAAACAAACAAACAAAAAAACATATTCATAAATAAATTTATACTCTTAAAACATGGATTGTTTCAACCCAAATTCGGGTAAATATCAACAAAAACACAACTTTTGGGATAGTTATTTTAAACTAAGTTGAGTTTGTCCATTTTTTCACCCAAATAGGGGTCAGAACAACCCAGAATATTTTCAGAGAGTCCTTTAGATTTTAATATCGATAGCACTGAAAAAACTACTGAGTTATCAAACTACTGAGTTATACTGTTGTGTGGCTCAACAAAATGCTGGGTTATCTCAACATAAATTTGAGTAAAACATGGATAACACCAAAATGTGGTTAAAACTTGGCTATGAAACTTATTTTAAAAGTATTAACTAGGGATGCTCCGATCAGGATTTTTGCAGTCGATACTGAGTATCGATTCTGATGCTGAAAAATTGCATAGGCAAATTTTCTGTCTATGTATGAGATCTCGCTTTACCTAAGAGAATAAATTAAAGATGTTGCATGCATGTAATGGTCGGAAGCAGCTTTACAAAAAAAATAAATAAATAGATAAAACAGAGGAAAAACGTAAGAAAAATGACTGACAATGCAATTTGGAATCATTGCTCATGTGTTGTAGCTCTGTGGATGTATAACCTGGGTTGTAAACTTGTAAACAAACACTGATCGGTTCATGAGATTGGTTCATGAGATCGACCAGATCAACGAATACCAATTGGGTCGTGAAATGTGATTATTGGCCGATATCGATCTTCGGCCAATCGATCGGCCAATCGGCCGGAGCATCCCCCACAAGTATGTTTTGTACACATTTGACCAAAATTTGGGTTGGAACAGGCCAGCAATTTTTAGAGTAGTTAGTATCACTAGGGTTTACTGGAAAATTTCCAGTAAATTTACAAAAAACTTCCATGGGAACTTTGTCTTAGGAATTTTGGAAGCATTCCAAGTTGGAAATTTTATGGTAATTTATATAAATTACTTACTAATTTAGAGGAATTTATGTTAACTGTATATACAAACTTAACTTTAAACATTTTGTTTATATGGTGACATGCATGCAAACTAATACAATTTAAAAATTTAATTTTTGACTGATTTAATTGATTAATATTCCCAGTATCACCGTTTTTGTTGTTGGTGACAAAATCTGAAATAGTTCAGGAAACCTCCAAAGATTCAAATACTGATGCTACAGTATATACAACTATAAATGATCAATCCTGAAAGGAAAAAGATACTGATGATTTATTATCCACAATTTAATATAAAGAAAATTCTGTGCAAACAGTTATAATTAACAAAAGTTTGTAAAGCTTAAAAAAAAGAAAAATAAGTGCACACAAACCACCCAAGATCGGACACATTGTATTTTTCAATGGTTCCCAAACTATTTGGTCATTGTGCTGAAAGCTGGGAAAACAGAGTTCATGATTACCAGGATATCATTTATCAAGAGGTGCTTATATCCTCATGAATCACCGTTTCATTGTGTGTTTGACAGCTCCACTCCAGTCCGATCTACGTCTGACTCGTCGTCTGCTCAATTTGCAAATGTTGCTCGGGCTGCTCAAGTCACTCGGCTAAAACAAAAGCCAGTAAATACAAGATGGAGGATGTGGGAAAAGAATTCGCACCCTGGATTTTAGCTCATGGGAAAGCGAGCAGCCCCAATGGGCGTGTGTGTAGGCAAGAGGTCGCCCAGGCCCGCCGCACTAATGTGAATGACGAGAGAGGGAGCGCAGAGAAGAGTCAATGCAGACAACGCAACAATAAGAGTTTAAGGGTGAGAAGGAGGAGAGGAACAAGAGAATAGACCCGAGGTCAAGTTCAAGGCCATTCTCACTGTCTGCCCATGTAAATGAGGTTTAACACACACACACACACATTCACATAAACAAATTCACACTTTTCCCAGCCCACACAGCGTTCCCTAAATGCAGTCTCTGAGATGAGCTAATGTTTGGCCAACTGTTATTTTGTAGCTTTAATAGGCTGTTTATATGAGACACACAATTCTGCTTCAGGGTTACAATAAATAAATACAAAAAAACTATCTGACATATTGTGACTTTATCTCCCAACTGTGAATTTACATTTTATATTACATTTATCCTATTATGCATTTTTTTTTCTTTTACTCAAAGGTGTTTCAGCCCAGGTTATTGTTGTATTTATAGCTAAAACTAAACAAATAATGGCCAACTAAAACCAAAAACATTTTTTTTCTTGAAATAAAACAAAATTTAAAAGAAGTAAAATATATATTTAAAAACTTTATATGACAAAAAATGTCAGCTAAAGGGCAGCACGGTGGCTCAGTGGTTAGCACTGTCGCCTCACCGCAAGAAAGTCACTGGTTTGAGTCGTGGCTGGGTCAGTTGGCATTTCTGTGTGGAGTTTGCATGTTCTCCCCGTGTTCGTGTGGGTTTCCTCTGGGTACTCCGGTTTCCCCCACAGTCCAAACACATGCACATACAGTTGAAGTCAGAATTTTGATAGCCCCCCCTGAATTATTACCCCCCCTGTTTATTTTTTCCCTAATTTCTGTTTAACAGAGAGAAGATTTTTTTCAACACTTTTCTAAACATAATAGTTTTAATAACTCATTTCTAATAACTGATTTATTTCACCTTTGCCATGATGACAGTAAATAATATTTACTAGACATTTTTAAAGACACTTCTATACAGCTTAAAGTGACAATTAAAGGCTTAACTAGGTTAATTAGGTTAACTAGGCAGGTTAGGGTAATTAGGCAAGTTATTGTATAGCGGTGGTTTGTTCTGTAAACGTTCGAAAAATATATATAGCTTAAAAGGGGCTAATAATTTTGACCTTAAAATGGTTTTTAAAAAATTAAAACATCTTTTATTCTAGTTGAAATAAAACAAATAAGACTTTCTCCAGAAGAAAAAACATTATCAGACATACTGTGAAAATTTCCTTGCTCTGTTAAACATCATTTGGGAAACATTTAAAAGAGAGGTGAACTGAATAAACAAAATTTGCTAAAGTGTGTTTGGGTACTGGGTTTCCCAGTACTGGGTTGCAACTGGAAGGGCATCCGCTGTGTAAAACAGATGGTGGATAAGTTGGCGGTTCATTCCGCTGTGGGGAACCCTGATGAATAAAAGGACTAAGGCGAAGGAAAATTAATGAATGAAAATGTCAGGTAGTTGCCCAAGGATTTAAAACAGTTAAAATAGATTTAAAAAGATAGATATATAAAAACAAAAACTAATCTGTGACAAAACCACACAACAAAATGACTAGAAGTTTAATATTATTTTATTAGATTAATAAAAAATTGTTGAAATAATTGTAATATATTTACTACAAATGTGTATACTGTTTATATATACAGTGCTCGGCATATATAAGTACACCATTCTCAAATCTTTCTTTTAAATTTATATTTTTAATAGGAAGCTATATGCAATATTATATTTGTGCATATACATTAGATTAGTCAGTACTGAAGCCAAATCTGGAGCTTATCTAACAAAATAACTTACCATTACGGTCCAAAAACTAGTACAGCCAAATTTATATGTTATAGAAAAATATTAAATACAAATTTTAAAAAGAGAAAAAAAAATCAAGAGAATCAAAACAAATTAAGAAATTTTGTAGGTTGTAATTTTTTTTGCAATATTTTGCTTGAATTGAATTGTATTGTCTTTCAATTTCTAAATATGTTTGGTGACTAAAATATTATTTTAATAAATATATCTGTTTAATAAATCTGTTTTCTTTAAATGCACCAAAATACATTGCCTATATTCAACGAGAAATGGAAAAATATTCATTTTCAAAATGGGCTGCCAATTATGCTGAGCACTGTATATTGTTTCTATTCTCATTTCATTCATGTCCGTTCACGTACCGATTTGTTCTTTTACATTTTATGATTTGTTTATTTATGTATTAGCGTTTAAAATAACTCTGCGCTTCATACAATAGAAGGTTTCATGCATTTCATCTTATTTATAAAAAAAAAAAACAGGAAGAGGAATACATTTTATTTATTTCTAAAAATCTTTTTCTTTATCACTTCCTTTTTATATATCGGTATCATACAAAATATTAATATTCAGAGATAAACTAAAAAAACATCACCTAAAATACATTGCCTACTACAAATGTCATGTTATATGTGATCAATCAATAACGAATGAAGCTGCTATACCAAATTCCAGCATACAGACATTTACACTTTATTCTATAAAACCAGATGTCAATGCTCTCTCTATGCTGACTATATATTCTTTACATATGTTCTCCAGGTCTTTTGCTTAAAATGCCTTTACATTTTTGGTCTACCTGCATCTTTTGTAAATCCACCTAAACAACATTTCTGAACTGAACACACAAAGAAAACCACATCCTACATGAATGAGTCCAAACGTCTCCCAATCACCCAGACTGTCAGAAGGATGCCTGTATATTTGCTAAAAACAATAGCTGCACAAATTCCCTGACAAATATCTGTACTTAATCCCAGAATCTCACAACAATCTAAGCATTTAATAAAAAGATTTCCTCCCAACAGTAGATGATTTATGCATTATTATGTGCTGACAGACAGGACCACACAGACTCTGGTCCAGTCTCTCACCCACACCCAGAGAACGTGCACCGCGTCCCAGTGCTGTTGCACAGCTGCTGCGAGTGGGCTTTGTGCCAATGCTCCACCTCTCTCTCTCTCGCTCTCGCTCTCTAGCGCCAGCTTTCATGCTGCCTCCTGGTTGCCGTAGCAACTGATGGCACTGACTCAGAGAGGAAAGAGGTCTGCAGCAGAGAACAACACTCGCTGCACACACACACATGCACAACACAAATATATGCCAAGGCACAAACAAACAAACAGCAGCACTGGGAATATACAATCGTGCCAATGCTCACATGCACAACTACTAAAAACATATATTGCACGGATATGTTCTGAAATGTGCTGTATTTGTGAAGTTCAGTCTCTAAGTGCAAGAAAATTGTCATAATGTGTATGTATAGATGTTCATGAAAGTATCCAAACAGTGAATCCAAATGTTAAGATTTGAGTGTTTGGGAAAGAGACTGCAGGTAAATGCGCTGCTGTGCTGATTGACAAGGCCACCAATGCAGGATAACTGAGGGGTTTGTGCTGTGTGAACACCTTTACTGTAGCATTTGGGGTTGGGAAGATGCTGAAAATTCTCAGTAAAATACAAATTGTACGGTGGAAAATGTTTAGGTTTGACACTAAAAGGTAAAAAAATATGTTTTTAGAAATATTCAGTTAAAAGGTTTTTTGGGGGAATCTAAAATGTCACCAATTTGTTCCAATAAGCAGTTTATATATTACAGTTTGGGGTTGGGAAGATGCTGGAAAGTTTTTGAAAGAGTTTTTAACAGCAGTGATGTTGTCTTAAAAGTCTGGTTCTTATTTGTAATGTTATTTATTCCTAAAATTAATTTTCATTGGATGTTACTCGTGTATACCGTGTCACATAATCCTTCAGATATCTAATAAGCTGACAAACATTTGTATTATTATTGCTATTTTTAAAAAAAATTATATAATATAATATGAAAATTATATACATTATTATATTAAATTATATAAATTAAATTATATGAAAGCTTTTTTTCCAGGATTATCTAATTAATAGATTAACAGATAGTTAATTATAAAACAAAACATTTACTTAAAGCTGAAATTCTCTATAAAATTAGAAATATCTTTATTTACAGTAATAGTTCATTTAATACTCTCTTATTGTAAGATGAAAGATGTACTTGACACTAAAAAGTAAAAAATATGTTTTTAAAAATATTCACTGAAAAGGTTTTTTGGGGGAATCTAAAATGTCGTCAATTTGTTCCAATAAGCAGTTTATATATCAATATAGACTAAATCAAATAAAATACAATTTCAGAGGTTTTATTATAGTAAATATAGTTCAAACATACATTTATTTACATCACTAAACCCTCTAAAATGGAATTATAGGGTTGTTTGAGCATCGATATCGTAATGTGTGCGTTCACAGTAGTCACATTGCAAGATATGCATTGTTGAGTTAGGATTACAGATGACCAGAAACCAAAACACATGAGATTTGTGGAGACACTGCAGAATTGATCCATAATAAAGTGAAAGTTTACCGTCTGGATGTGTTTTTAAGGCCTGTGACTGTGTGAGCATTTTAAGAGAGTTTAAAGCATTTTAGTAGTGCATAAAGAAATTTAAAAAAGATTAATTTTATTTAATTATTTATATGATAAAGACTATGCAGTGTTATTTTATATTCAATTTCTGTACCTAAGTACTGTTACTCTCTTCAGAAAACCATAAAGCATGGTTTATTTCACTTTAAAATAAATCATTTAAAAATATGTTTATATTCCACTCCCCTACACAATCATCCCAATCAATCTAAAGTAATTACTATGCAAATAGAGCTATTTATGTCGTCTAGTAAAATGGTATTGATATCGCAATATATATCCCAGAGAAAAAATATATAACGCAATGTAAAATTTGTCTAATATCATGCAGCCCTAAAATTTTATATGAATTACTTTTTAATAGGCACTAGTAAATTGAAGCAAAATAGCAAGGTCATTGGGGCCAATCAAATCAAAGATGGTGGAACTATATTCTTCATAGACACGCAAATACATTACAGAGCAGCGTTCCAGTTTAAATGGTGGACAAAAATAATAATAATAAACCAGTCGATAAACTGACAATGTTCTGGCAAAAAAAAAATATATATCTGTTACTTAAGACCATTTGTTAATCAAGGTTAATTTTTCACAGAAAACCAACTTGTGATTTTTTGTCCAGAACAATATCCATTTCTTTTTACAAGGAAAATGGGCTAGGGCTAGGCCGATAAACGATATTATATTAAATCGTGGTAAAATTTATGTCAATAACAATAATAAGCGCTGGACTTTTATAATAAATTTTGATCTAAGAGCTAATCACACAGCAGAAATGTGCATCATTGGGAATCTAAAAGCGTGTCGATATTAGAAATGTACCGAATTTTCGGCCCCTGAAATTTAATCGGGCGAAAATATATTATGCCATTTAATGGACCCGCTAATTTTTGTGGCCTCAGTCATTGTTGAGCTATTCTTTTAAATCTGGATGCAACAAATATATATCATATATATCATACATCAATATTTTATATCAAAATATATATTATTATCCTTCAATATGGAAAAACAACTATTGAGATTGCATTTTTGCCATATCGGCCAGCCCTATTTTACAGTGTAGCTAATATTTGACAAAGGTTTTATGTCTTTAAAAAACTGTTCTCTGCCCTCCAATGTTTAGAACATGGTGAAGTGTTTTACATTTCTGAGGACCCCTATAGCCTATAGTACACCAAAACAAAACAGCATCTTTTGGGACTGTCATCCCCTCAACATGACTACCAACCTCAACATCAGTTTTACGCCCACAATTCACAGTGACCAGAAGACATGGCAACCATAATCCTTTAGGAACCTAAATCTGCTGGTTAAACAGTGTCTGATCAAACTCGCCCAGAATTAATATAAAGGGGTGAAAACTAAATTAATCTTTAAATTCAGCATTGCACTTCTAATACCAAAATTAAATGCTCTTTCATTTCAGATGTTTGAGAAGGAATCACAATGGGAGATAGGAGATAACAGAACAAATCATGGCTTAAAGCGACATTTAACATTAAACATTTATATATTTAAGAAATGGATAAGAAATTTAAAAGAATAGTTCACTCTTTTTTTAACAAAAAACTCTGTAATCAATTTTTAATAAGTACTATGTACTAACATTTTTAAATAATCATTTGTTAATACATTTATTGTGTAGATACATGACTTTCACTATGTGTGTCTATGTGTGAATACACTGAAAAAATCATTCAAAGATGATTCCTTGGATTTACAAATATTTTTAAGTGATTGTAAACAATTTATTTGGGTTGAAATTAAACAAATTAAGTTAAATGGTACTAAATTTAATTTGTTTAAATTCAACCCATATACAGTAAGTTGTTTGCAACAATTTTGCAGAAATCTTTTGTATTTTTTGTAATCTTTGTACCTGCAAGTAATAACAGATGTAATCAAGTACTGAACAATTTCTGTACAAACTGTACAGTATACTGATATAGGTTACCTAACCCACCCCAATAAATATAATAACTATGCAATGAACACACACACACACACACACACAAAAAAAAACATTTAGTATGATTTACTCATCACCCAATGACAGTTGGTTTTAGGTGTGGGGTTAGGTGTCACGTCTCCTTTTTAAAATCGTACATCTTCGTACGACTGAAATCGTACAAATTCGTACAAATTAGCCATGGTCTCGTTTTTAATCCTGTTTAGTGTGGTCAACTGTGGTAGACGGAATTATTTAAAGGGTCAATTAGTTTCTTGTTTTAGGCATTGAAACCAAACTGTTTTTGTATAATCTATTTTACATCTTTTATGTTCTCTTTTACATTATGTGCCTACTGCTGTTTTGTTTATTTTGTCCGCACTGCTTGTTTGTATATTCTCTGTAAAGCACTTTGTGCAGCCCTGTTGCCATTTGGAAATGTGCTATGTAAATAAAACGAACTTGAACTTGAACATTAAACTGACAAAACCTATAATAGTTATGTTTCCTCGTAAGATGAGGCTGGTACTTCTCTGTATTCGTCAATGTAAAACTATGTCTTGTTCCAGATACAAAAGACACCAGCACAATAAATCAAACACCTGTCTGGCTACTGCATGTACAAAAAAAAATGTTAAAAAAAACACTTTTACATTTTAAAGTTTTGAAGTATAAAAAAAACTAAAATAGCATTGCTGTTACTGTCACAATCACCAGCGATCTTCTCCCCTTAGATCGCTGGTTTACATGCACAAACACCCATGGACTACAATCCACCATTATATGGACTACATCCCCCATACATGCACGACTCTGACATCACACACAACCGGTTCCAGATCTTCACTGATTACACCCACAGCTGAAGCCACTCAACAACTGATTACACACACTACATAAGCAGAACATACACTCACTCCATTGCCGAGTCTTGTTACCTGTTCACAGTCACAATTCCTAGCGTTACCTTGTCTTGTTCTTGCCGTGTTTGGACCCTCGCCTTGATTGTTGATTTCTCCCCGTCTGCTGCCAGCCTAATGACCATCTGCCTGCTACATTGACCACGATTCAGGATTTCCCTCATACATCTGTTTGCGCCTGTGTTGATCATTGCTTGTCTGACCATCCCTTTAAATAAAACCTGCATTTGGATCCGCAACCTGTTGTCAGCATCCATCCTTGGTTACAGAAGACTCGGCCACAACATGGATCCAGCGGGTGCCAAGATTATGCGTCTCCGTCAGGAAGCCAGGCCAATAGAAAAGTATGTTGAGGAATTCATTGAGCTGGCTCATTTAGCCTCTTGGAACGAGGTATGTTTGATGATATTTTTCCGTGGCGGTTTAGCTGAGCCACTATATTCATGCACGCCATTTCCTGAACCCCATTGGACACTAGAGTTTTATATCGACCTTGTACTAAAACTCAGTGGGTCCCCCTTCACCGTAGGCGAGGTGGAGGAAACCCCTAAATGTTTTTTTGGGGGGGGCAATAGACAGCAAGACCCGCCGGCAAGGGGGCTTGCTGTTCCCTCCATAAATACCGTCATGCTGGCATCACCTATACTCCTGTCCCCTGTTCACCAGCCTAGACCACAGCCAGCTAACAAAACGGCCACTTCCAGTCCTCATGTTCACAAGATGGCCGCCTTCAGTCCTCCAGCTCACAAGATGGCCGCCTCCAGTCCTCCAGCTAACAAAATGGCCACTTCCAGTCCTCATGTTCACAAGATGGCCGCCTCCAGTCCTCCAGCTAACAAAATGGCCACTTCCAGTCCTCATGTTCACAAGATGGCCGCCTCCAGTCCTCCAGCTCACAAGATGGCCGCCTCCAGTCCTCCAGCTAACAAAATGGCCACTTCCAGTCCTCCAGCTAACAAAATGGCCACTTCCAGTTCTCATGTTCACAAGATGGCTACCTCCAGTTCCCCAGCTCACAAGATGGCCGCCTTCAGTCCTGCAACTCACAAGATGGCTGTCTCCAGTCCTTCAGATCACAAAATGGCCGCCTCCAGTTCCCCAGCTCACAAAATGGCCATCACCAGCCCTCCAGCTCATACATGGGTAAGCGCCAATCTGCCACCAGCTCACAAGATGGCTTCATGTTCCGAGTCTGTTCCTGCCATAGTTCCTGTTCCTGAGATGCCATCACCTGAGCCACCAGAATGGCCACCACCACCCGAGTTGCCAGAGCTACTGCCACCACCAGAGCTGTTCCTACCAGAGTTGCCACCGCCACCTCCAGAGCTGCCAGATCCTCAGTCACCGCCAGAGCTGCCAAATCCTCAGTCACCGCCAGAGCTGCCAGATCCTCAGTCACCGCCAGAGCTGCCAGATCCTCAGTCACCGCCAGAGCTGCCAGATCCTCAGTCACCGCCAGAGCTGCCAGATCCTCAGTCACCGCCAGAGCTGCCAGATCCTCAGTCACCGCCAGAGCTGCCAGATCCTCAGTCACCGCCGCCAGAGCTGCCAGATCCTCAGTCGCCGCCGCCAGAGCTGCCAGAGTCGCCGCCGCCAGAGCTGCCAGAGTCGCCGCCGCCAGAGCTGCCAGAGTCGCCGCCGCCAGAGCTGCCAGAGTCGCCGCCGCCAGAGCTGCCAGAGTCGCCGCCGCCAGAGCTGCCAGAGTCGCCGCCGCCAGAACCCTTTGTATTCCCCGAATGGTGGGCACCAGATATCTCTGAATCCCTCGAATGGCGGGCGCCAGAAACCTCTGAATCCCTCGAATGGCGGGCGCCAGAAACCTCTGAATCCCTCGAATGGCGGGCGCCAGAACCCTCTGAATCCCTCGAATGGCGGGCGCCAGAAACCTCTGAATCTCTCGAATGGCGAGCATCAGATGACCCTGAATTCCCCGAATGGCGGACGCCAGATCCACTTGAATTCCCCGAATGGCGGGCGCCAGATCCACTTGAATTCCCCGAAGGGCGGGCGCCAGATCCTCCTGAATTCCTTGAAGGGCCAACGGTACGAGATCCACCTGAGTCTCACGAAAGGCCAGAGCATTCACCTGTGTCCCACGAAAGGTCAGAGCCGCCACCTCAGTCCCACGAATGGCCAGAGCCGCCACCTGAGTTCTATGAATGGCCAGAGCCGCCACCTCAGTCCCACGAAGGGCTACCAAAGCCATGTGATTTCCAAGAGTCACTAGAGCCGAGTGACTTCTCTAAGCCTCCAGACCCACTGGGGTTATATGAACTGCCAGTGTCTCCTGAACCCAAACCTTCAGACCCACTCGGGTTAAATGAACTGCCAGTATCTCCTGAACCCAAGCCTCCAGACCCACTGGGGTTATACGAACTGCCAGTGCTCCTTGAACCCAAGCCTCCTGACCCACTGGGGTTATATGAACTGCCAGTGCTCCTTGAACCTAAGCCTCCTGACCCACTGGGGTTATACGAACTGCCAGTGCTCCTTGAACCCAAGCCTCCTGACCCACTGGGGTTAAATGAACCGCCTATGCCTCCTGAACCCAAGCCTCCAGACCCACTGGGGTTAAATGAACCGCTTATGCCTCCTGAATCCAACCCTCCAGACCCACTGGGGCTATCTGAGACGCCAGTGCCCCCTGAACCAAAGCCTCCTGACCCATGGGGGTTATATGAACTGCCTGTGCCTGCTGAACCTAAGCCCCAGACCAACTTCAGCTCCATACTCCAGGCCTTTTGCAACTCCACACTCCAGGCCTTCAGCAGCTTCACTCTTCAGGCCTTACGCAGCTCCAGCTCCATTCTCCGGGCCTTCCACGCTCCATGTCCTCAGCAACTTCACTCTTCAGGCCTTACGCAGCTCCAACTCCATGCTCCAGGCCCACCGCAGCTCCAACTCCATGCTCCAGGCCCTCCGCAGCTCCAACTCCATGCTCCAGGCCCTCCGCAGCTCCAACTCCATGCTCCAGGCCCTCCGCAGCTCCAACTCTATGCTCCAGGCCCTCTGCAGCTCCAACTCCATGCTCCAGGCCCTCCGCAGCCCCACGCTCCAGGCCCTCCGCAGCTTCAACTCCATGCTCCAGGCCCTCTGCAGCTCCACTCTCCAGGCCCTCCGCAGCTCCACTCTCCGGGCCTTAAACAGCTCCACGCTCCGGGCCCTCCGCAGCTCCACTCTCCGGGCCTTTTGCAGCTCCACGCTCCAGGCCGTCCGCAGCTCCACTCTCCGGGCCTTCCCCAGCTCCACGCTCCAGGCCCTCCGCAGTTCCACTCTCCGGGCCTTCGGCTGCTTCATGCTTCAGACACCCCTCAGCTGCATGGTCCTGGCCCTCCATCCCTCCCCCTGTTCCGCCTCCGCTCCACCTCCCGCCTGAACTATGATAGGAGTGTCTGGAAGCCACTCCTTAAAGGGGGGGCTCTGTCACAATCACCAGCGATCTTCTCCCCTTAGATCGCTGGTTTACATGCACAAACACCCATGGACTACAATCCACCATTATATGGACTACATCCCCCATACATGCACGACTCTGACATCACACACAACCGGTTCCAGATCTTCACTGATTACACCCACAGCTGAAGCCACTCAACAACTGATTACACACACTACATAAGCAGAACATACACTCACTCCATTGCCGAGTCTTGTTACCTGTTCACAGTCACAATTCCTAGCGTTACCTTGTCTTGTTCTTGCCGTGTTTGGACCCTCGCCTTGATTGTTGATTTCTCCCCGTCTGCTGCCAGCCTAATGACCATCTGCCTGCTACATTGACCACGATTCAGGATTTCCCTCATACATCTGTTTGCGCCTGTGTTGATCATTGCTTGTCTGACCATCCCTTTAAATAAAACCTGCATTTGGATCCGCAACCTGTTGTCAGCATCCATCCTTGGTTACAGTTACAATGTTTATTGTTAATATTTATTTATTTACAATACATCCATCTAACAACTAATTTATCATGTAACCAATGCCCTAATTTAAAACGGGAATCACAATACACAGGGTTCCACACAAATTCAGGGTTCCACACAATTCATTCATGTTGTCCCAACACAAACTGATTGAGTGAACTTCACAAATTTAAGCAATTGAACAAAAAACAATTAAGTTGTCCAAAAAATCTCAATAATTGTGTTGTTTCTGCTTATTTTAAATTAGTTTGAACAAGCAGCATCAATAATTTTGAGTGTAAGACAAAAAATTTCCTACAGCAGACAAAATAAAATATTTTGAAGAATACTGGAAACCAAATTGTTACCCTATACTGCACAGACCAAACTTAACTTATTCATTTATTTTAAGAAGAACAAAAGTCATACAGTTTCAGAAAGACATGATTCATGAGTAAATGATGGTCATATTATTCAATGTATTCATAATAAACTGGCAGACACCATTCAAAAGTCACATTTGAATGAAATTTGAAGGTGTGTCCTTGAATTTGTGTCCATACATTAGCAAAGACTGATGAGATATTTCCTGGGAAGGTTTTTTTTTTTATGCCATGCTGCTATAGACGCAAGATGCCACCATGGTCCTCCTAAGCAGTCTGAGAGTGCTCTTTAATGCTGTCTTTAATATATCACATATGGTCTCAGGATTAAGCAGAAGACAGACAGGAACACACATAAAACAGAGGGCCTGAACAGTGGCTGCACTCCACAATGACACTTTTAGGGGGCTGGAACCCTTAATTAAAGCTCAGACGTGAAAAGGGGCTGCAGACAGAGAGGAGAGCAGAAGAAAAGCAAATGAGATGGAGTCCTCCAGACTGTCTGGGAAAGAGTGTGGGAGCGTGTTGCCCCTTGTTCATGTGTGCACGTGTTTATTAATTTAAACAGAGGGGGGGTGACTTATATCATATTAAATTGGTAAATGCAGACCAATACTTCACAAACTCGCTATTTCATGTTAATATCCAATGCTGCTGAGAAATCTCCGAAAAACGAGTCAACATACATATTTGAACAGATACTGCACATACACACATGCACATTCTGTCTGAGAAGCACAAAGAGCAGGGGTGAAAGGTCAAACAAGCACACTACGATGGCTGGCTTTCTCATGCTAATGGCCATACCAATGCACTCCCCCCGCCCCTTGGTTCTGTGTGATGCAGTATTTTGGGGGTCCCTGATGGACACTGGGCAACATCCTCCATGAGCATTCTGGGAAATGGGTGGTGACTGACGGTATGTGTCAGGGATGTACAAAAAAGTGAAATATCGTTTAGCCGCGTGAGGAGAGTAAGGATGACAGGCTGAGACATTGGAGACTTTTGTGTAAAGCCGGAACGTCTAGACAGGAATGAAAGATTTCGGAGGCCCCGCTCAATAAGATCGAATTGTTTCTTTCAAACGAGTCGTGCTTGCGAATTACACACGGGCAGGAAAAGAGCTACGGGAGATTACATGAAAGATGGGAAGTTTTTTTTTCAAGCATCAAAACAATAAAAGTCCAAAGCAACTCTTCTTTCTTGTATTATTTGGCCCCTGATTCTGAATCTTTTTCTTTGTAAAAATGAAATCACATTTTTTACCATTATTTACATAATATGGTTTACACTAAAATGGCATTCAGGTTAATACACTCAAAAATAACTTTTGCTCGCTTGTTTAAACTACTTATTCGAAACGAGTTGAAACAACACAATTCTCAAGTTTTTTGTGGGACAACTTAATTGTTTTATGTTCAATCTGCTTAAATTTGTAAAAATACCCCCTCATGATCTCTCTGTTAAGCACTGGTTGCATTCAGCATTGGAAATACTGTACCTAGAATAGTCATCAGCACGAATCAACCATGCTAAACTGGACATTTTGACTGTGTGGAAAATCTATATATGTGATATTAAAGAAATCTTAGACACTTAACACTCATAGGATAATGTGAAAGTCAAATTTAATGTAATTTATTTACCTGCTTGGTCTAAACTACAGTTATCCTGTGTTTCCTGATGTGCATACAACGAGGTGGGGGGATGGGAGATATATACAGGGTAAAAGCTGTTAAAAATATTTTTCTAGCTGACTGTAAAAATTGTATATTTTCATTTTTGGAAATAAAAACTAAATAAAAAAAAAATTGTAAAAAAACAAATAAGTTGTCCAAACACAAATCGATTGTGTTGAACCCCACAATTTTTACAGTGTAAAGTTTACATACCAAAACATTTTGTCAGGCATATTTAGGACAAGAATAATCTGCAGACTTACTTTAACAACTTTAACTTTGATTGTCATTTTAATTTTGTATGCTGCCAATCTTCAAACCACAAAACATTTACTTACTTGGCAGATTCGAGAGGGTTTGGAAAAATCTTGGGTTTTAAAGAATAGTGCACTTAATAGACAAGCATGATATAAAGTAGGGCTGCACAATATATCGTTTCAGCATCGATATCGCAATGTGATCATTCACAATAGTCACATCGCAGGATATAAGCAATGTTGAGTTTGTATAATTTTTAATTTGTTGGGATGTAACGATTCACCTGACTCACGATTCGATACGATTCACGATACTAATCTCAGGATTCATGATTGAGTCATAATTTTTTATCAAAATTATTTGAATCAAATTTACGATGAAGAGCTCTTTAATTTTTTCCTGTTCAATGTAACGCGATTCGTTCAACATTTCTACCGTTTGAATTGTCACATAATCATTACATGCCTAATTATTTGCATGTGTTTTGATACCTGTGATTGTATGATTTTAAAAGCATTCAGGTATAAGAAATAGTACCATTTGTGACTTTAACTATGATTAATTTTATTGAATTATTTTTATCACTCAGTTACTGTACTCGAATACTGTTAGGACTCGGGAAACGATAAAACACTTTATTTCAATTGTATCTTTTTCTTGATAGTATTTATAGATTGTTATGCATTAAAATACTCACAACACATGGAAATACAGAAATGCACTGCAAATAGCACAGACCACAATGGAAATGTGTCAGGGGACCCCAGAAAGTTTATAGACTGTTTATTAGATTTTATGGAGATGCAAACAGTAAACATTTATTCATCAATTTCTGACTAAACATGTATGAAAATACCTGCAACACATGCAAATACAGAAATGCACTGCAAATAGCACAGACCACAATGAAAATGTGTCGGGGACCCCAAAAAGTTTGTAGATTGTTTATTAGATTTTATGGAGATGCACTCTACTGCAGAATCATCCCAATTGATCTAACATTATAAATTCTTTCCAAATATATTAAGTCATAAAATATTAAGTCATATGCTATTAATTCATCTGGTGAAATTGTATTCATATAGCAATATATATCTTAAAATAAAATATTGCAATGTTAAAATTTTCCAATATCGTGCAGCCCTGATATAAAGTATAAATACACACAAGTTTATAGATACCATGTTAAACATTGCTCGTATATTACTCAAGCATCTATAACTCCAACAAGAAACAATTCTAAAGCCAAATGAAGGTAGCCCTAAAATATGACGTAGCTTACAAGTTGAAGTGCACACACACAAAACACATATCCCTCAGTATATGCTAACTAACAAATCATCAGAGACTGAAGAAACCATATAGGGTTGAGCGATTAATCGAAAAGTAATCGAAATCGACATTCCGAATTAATAATCGATCTAATTTTTCCAGGTCGATTTTTTCAACCTTACTTCGTGTGAAGTCACGTCACAGTGCTTTGTTTGTTACTATTGTGTTACTTTGCACTACATTGACGATGATTGGAAGCTGTGCCAGACATGCCTTGAGACAGCATATTTTTCATTACATCGAAATTATTATTTAATTTAAAACATTTGTTTAGAGATGATGCAAGAAATGCACTATTTAAAATATTATTTACAGGATGCAAGAATTATTTTATTTAGAAGAGATACTGCTTATTTTCTACTTTTAATATGAAAAACATTAAAAATAATTGATTTTGATTCCAAAATTGCAAGTTATTTACATATTTATAAGAAAAAAGTGACTGTTGGTTTTAGGCAATGTGTGTTTTAATTTCAGCTGTTCAACGCTGGTGTTCAATAAATAATCATACTGTAGATAGTAGACAGTGTGCTTTTCCATCAAATATTTTAAAATCAAGTAATGCACCCTTTATTCAAACATCTCTCACTTGTAATATGTGAGCATATTTACTGTACAAAAACTGTCAGTGAACTATGAGGGCAAAAAAAATTATAATTAAATTAAATAATCATTCATTAATCGTAATCTAGTTAAAATGTTCAATTAATCGAGATTTAGACCAAATCACCCAGCCCTAAAACCATATATAAAGAGATAACAGATTAAAGCAACAAAGATCAACAGGCCATTTCTCTATTGTAATTACTTTTATGCACACAGCCAACCTGTGAATTCAGTAGGCTACTTCCTAATAATCATCTAATAATGATAGGAGATGTAGAATTTTTTTTGCTGACTTTGAGCCCACTTCTGTGAGGAAAAAATAGATATTCATTAACCTAAACTGTGTGCCAATTAAGCTTTAATAGCCAGGAAACAGTTTGGAAACTCGAACCTCACACTTCCTTAATTCCCTCACATTTTAATCACCCCTTTAAAACTAAAACACACATATATAATTTTAATCGCTGGCTTAATTACAGCTGCTAAACGCGTGATGCCTTCAAAGAAACAGTCCACATAACTTCACAATCAATGCATTAGCGGTTTCAGACGCTGTCATTGACGTGACAATGCGTGAAATTGTAATGAAGCGAATCCGCGCGCAGCCGCAGGGCGTGTCTGGAAAGCCACAAAGAGCGACTGGTTTCTTTCTGTGGAAACCGTGATGGAAACGGTCGGGGACGAACGGGTTAATACCACCAACTTGGCGGACAATAACTTATGGCAGAGACACAGTGAGTGTTAGGATCAGACACTGATTGGTCGATTTGCCTCCATCAACCACGAAAGTCAAAATCCACCATGCCAGACACATAGTTTAAATCAGGGCTGCCCAAACATTTTCTTATGAAAGGCCAAAAAACAAACTTGATTGAGGCTAGTGAGCCGAAGGTAAATATTTGCCGTGGGTAAGTTCCTAATTTAATTAATAATGTTTAACAATGACTAGAAAACATTGCCTTAAGTGCAATTTGTTTTTACATTTTATAATGAACTTATTACAGTAAAAACAACAAAAAAAAAGTTTTTGCCTTGATTTGCTCATGTCTTCTGTATAGTCCTCTATGCGTCGAGTGACAGAATTTTCATTTTAAAATAAAATAAGATTCATTTACATTTAATTGAAACATTTCATTACAGTTTGATTTCAATAAAGTAAATAACAAGCAATAAAATAAAAAAAAAATGTTGCATCAAATTAGAAATGACGATCTCTGTTGAAGGCATTCGCCACAAGCCTCTCCATCATTCTCATTTTCCTCTCAGATGGGACGGTGGGCCAAATCAAAGGTTACAATGGACAAATCTCTGGTTTAAATACTCCACAAGACAACTAGACGAATAAATTACACAAACACTAACAGTTTATATGCACGTTTAGACTGCATCAGCCCACACTGCATCATTGTCTATTTTTATATCACATAGGCTATTACAGTAAATTGTGCTTTGGTGCATCATTAAACCAGGATGTGTTTGTTTTCATACTTTAAATAGAGGGTAAAATGATTATAATCATCGTACACATTAAGAGTTGGAGGCTATGGACCAACTGGCATTAAATGAAATAAAACGAAATTTAAACAATAAATGAAAATAAAACAAACAGGCCTATGTGCCTAGAGTTTTTCCTTAATTATTTTTATATTAGTTAGAAAGGAAAAAGCCTCTCCTGTTAAAAGCTCTAATGTAAAAACTAAAATGAATGCATTACCCAATTACACATTTTTTTTCTTCTTTTTTATTCTCCGTTATTTTGATTTAGACATAATTGGGCGGCCATACATTCTTAGTGTGTAGAACTAGTGTGTGTGTGTGTGTGTGTGTGGAGAGAGAGAGAGAGAGAGAGAGAGAGAGAGAGAGAGAGAGAGAGAGAGAGAGAGAGAGAGAGAGAGAGAGAGAGAAAGGCGCCCTCATTAGTGCGCGCGCATCTTAATTTTTTCCTCCGTGCACCGAGGAATTATGTGACGTCAGCCTCAATTAACAACACAGAGGGTCACCGGGATTAAAACACAGGCTAGCAGTTCTCACAGATTCCCTCGCATCAAAGTAAAGCGCCTTTTGTTTACTTCGCCTCTTCGGCCGCACTGTGCGCATTCTATACACTGCAGGACCCAATTAAAAACCGGAAAATAGTAAATGAAGGCAATGAGATCATTCACGGACCCGCTGATATTAGTTCCAACCAATCGGAGAGAGAGACAAATAAACCCAGTTATTTTCTAAACGCAAATAGGCCTACGGTTTGTGGTTGGGAGGGGGCGCATTTCCGAGTCAATCAAAGGAGAATATCTACATTTAAAGGCATATTTCGTTATAATATTCGTTGCATTTTGGTGGTCTATTGAATATAGGATTAAAAATGATGAAGGTTTTAAGTCTGTTCGATGGCTTTGTCTGCAAAGCTGCTAAATGTGCAAACGTGTTTATATAATTCAAAAACGAATATGATCTTTAATATTTCTTACATTTTAATTTATTGATTTTGGATTTTTGTAATTTTATGATCAGGTAATCTAATCATTTTTCGTTTGAATGTAACCATATAAACCAGTTGGCAATAGCCTATAGGCTAGGCTATACTACTGTAACAGTAGCCCACCTTTTTGTAGGCTATAGGCTTCTTAATCTACTTAGATTTGTTTTTGTGAAATATTTTAAGTTACTTAATGTTTAGAAATTATTAGAAATTATTTTAAATCAATTATTATTATTATTATTATTATTATTATTATTATTATTATTAAGAAACAGACTACCACCAAATCATCATCTCATTTTTAAACAGTAGTAAAATCATGTTAAATAAAGCTGAAACAATTTTACAAACCAGATATCTCTACGATGCAAGACTGGTCACAATATTTAAATCGTGCATTATAATTCAATAGACTAAAATATCCATTTATTCAGGACAACTTGTATTTAATGTTTGTTGATTTTATAAACATAGAAAAACATCACTGGGGAAAAATACAGGCGATAAAAAGGAAAGCAAAACACACACTTAAATTAGTCAAAAGATGCCATAGCCTGCCTGCTGTATAACCTTTGTCATGAAATCTACAAATGAAATGGGCTAACTCAGTTTACAGTATATAGACAATATAGGAAACATATATTTACAGCCGTGGATAACTTCAAGTTCTCAATTTTTTTTTTATTCTTAAGTTATTTAGAAACCCACGTCTGTCTGAACTTGTACTTAACTCATTTGCAACGCCACAGAACAATTAAATCCTGAAAGCTCCTCCACAAAAAAAAGCTATTAAAAAACCCTATAGAACCTTTAAATCTTTACATCATGTGTGTGACATCAAAGGCAAGAGTGAGGCATCTAGTGAGGCAAGAGCAGGAGAAACATTAGCCAGAGAAGTGAAGATAGCAAGATGATCCACCACAACGCCGAAGCGTGGGCTCGCCCATACACTTTTTTTTCCTGGTTTCATGTCAAACGAAGGGTGGCTAATGAGAGACGACAAGCGACTGACGAAGGGACGAGTGGTAATTGGCATGGAGTCGTGGGAAACCATAAACAAACAGCTGCCAATGGCATTTTGTTTTTTTCTCATCCCTTATAGCGGTGAAAAGAATCAGAAGCGGAGCTGCTCACTGGCAGCTGGGAGCGGAGCGCGCACGAGAGGCCCAAATAACAAGCTTAGGGATTATATTGCGTGCCACTGGCATTACACATCACAGGATCACAAAAAACTCACGATTAAATATTCACTTTTCCGAATGATCACCGAGAAAATCGTGAATTGTCCAGCACAACCGCTGCTTGTGAAAAATACGTAGGCCTACCTGATTCACGACGGACGCCATTTTTGAATTTTCCCAACGCAGTGTTGTGGATGTTGACTATTCGTTAAATAAATTAATTAATTCCATAATTAATTAAGAAATAAAAAAATGTGAAACCGTTTTAATTAAAAGTACAATAAATAAATTGTAAATAAAAATAAATAATAAATGAAAATGTGAAGATTAATGAATACATAATTTTAAAATATCATAAAGTTACTAGGCTTATCCAGTGAAATGTTTATTTTATAAACTTTGAAATTCATTTCTTCTGTTAAAATGTGAAAATATGAGTAAAATTAGGTAATTATATAAAACCTTTTAATAAAAAAAAATACTTCGTGACTTAATAAACAAAGAAAGAAAGTTGTTATTAAAATTCTTGGAAAAAAAACATACAAAGGCTTGATTTACAGAGAGCATATGCAAATTAGTGCATGAAAACATAAACCCTAATATGAATTGCCAGTCTATTACATCAATTCTTTTCACAGTGAAAAGCATCAATAATCTTTTTATTATTTGGAGCTGAAAAAAATGTGATCATTATCATCTTATGCTATTAGTATAAGCAGGGAAGTTCATAATACACCATAGCTGATTCACATGAATGGCTTTAGGGCAGCAGTGAATGAACTGATATATGAATGTTGGTTTAACCTCACAGTGGGATGGACATATCCTTAATCAGTCATAAGGTGGATGTTAAACATAAGGAGGGGTCCCTGGGGTGTGCCCTCGGGGCATATCCCTCCCTTAGCAAGCCCCGTTATCCTTGTGACCTGCTTGTCCTTGCCTAACAGGGTCAAGCCTCCAATTAGCCAAAGGTCAGAGGTTAGGGTCCTCTCCTCTAACATATGGCTCTATAGGATGATGACCTGCTCCTCGACAACAGGTCAATGTCAGCCGTGCAGGGTTATGTACTCTCACGCAAAACTGATGGGGTTTTGGTGGGTCCCATTTGTAGGCTCTATAGGGATTTCTTATTTTTCACTTTTTTTTTCTTGGCTGAATATTTATATTGCTTATATGATCTTTATTTTTAATGTGATTATAACCACCAGTTTTTCCTCACAAGTCTCCTGCAGTAGTATTTAGAAATGGACAAATTGTGCCCCCAAAATTTGAAATTCTTGCACTGCTTCACCGAATTTTTTCTGTTTTTGAAAGGACAGAATTGAATGGCTGTTTTCAGCTGTTTGGCAAACAAATTAATGCAGGAGGGATTTACATGTCATAGAATCAGCATATATTGAATATTATTTGATAACAAACAATACTATTCTGCAATGTTTACTTAAAATTTGCTGATTTGAATTGGAGTTTGATATCATACACATCATTAACTTCTAACGGAATGTGATGAGGCAAATTAACGTCATATTTTTGATACCATACAAATATGAGTGATTGTTTTAGACTGTATTGATAAAAGTATTATTTCCCTACTAGACGTAGATCAACAATTTTTCTTAATTGTTCCATTTTTTACACTTTATCTGACTCTTTTATAAACTTCTGTTAAACTGTAAAAAATCAGTAAAATGATATTTTTTACAGTAAACTCACCTCATTTTTCTCACAGTTCAACAATCACATATTAAAAGAAAATTAATTTCCTTTTATTTTCCTTCTGCTTATTCCCTTTATTCATCAGGGGTCGCCACAGCGGAATTAACCGCCAATTTATCCAGCATATGTTTTACTCAGCAGATGCCCTTCCAGCTGCAACCCAGTACTGGGATACACCCACTCATTCACACACATGCACCACATCCAATTTAGTTTATTAAATTCACCTATAGCGTATGCCAGGACTCGAACCAGCGACCTTCTTGCTGTGAGGCGATTAAAATTAGCAAATTCCTTTTGTTAATTCCTTCAGACAATGAATCCAAAAACTCGAAGCGAGCATTTCTGCAGCAACAGTGTGGGCATGTTAAATCTAAATGTACTGTATAGGGAATAAAATAATCAACAGGAACAGAACATTCATTGTGGACTCGCAGGAACTCTTACCACAGACTGTCATGTAATATGTTAACATACAGTACCAAAAAGGAAAATTCTTTCATCATTTACTCACCCTTGACTTGTTTCAAACCAGTTTGATTTTTTTTTCTGTTAAATGTGAAAGAAGGTATTTTGAAAAATGTTGGAGACCTGTAATCATTGACTTCCATATTATTTGTTTTTCCTATGGATGTCAATGGTTACGGGTTTTCAACAATCTTCAATCTTTAATATATATATATATATATATATATATATATATATATATATATATATATATATATATATATATATATATATATATATATATATATATATATATATATATAACACTCAAACTAGTTTGAAACAAGTCAAGGGTGAGTAAATGATGGAAGAATTTTCCTTTTTGGGTTTAGTACTGTATGTTAACGTATCACAAGTTAAATCACGAGTTTTTTGTTCACAGTGTTTTGTTCCTGTTGATTATTTTTTTCCCTACAGTACACTTATATTTAACATGCCCACAATCTGTTGCTGCAGAAACACTCACTTTGAGTTTTTGGGGTTATTTATTGTCTGAGGAAAGTAATTTGTTAATTTTAATAATTTTCTTTTAATATTTGATTGTTGAACTGTAAGAAAAATAAGGTGAGCTCATTGTACCCAGTTTTTTCCATTTTTCCTTCAGTTTAGTCCCTTTGTTCATTAGGAGTCATCACAGCAGAATAAACCGCCAACTTATCTAGCATATGTTTTACACAGCTGATGCCCTTTCAGCTGCAACCCAGTACTGGGAAACATCCATACACACACACAGCTAATTTAGTTTATTCAATTCACCTATAGCGCATGTTTTTGGACTGTGGGGGAAACCAGGGCACCCAGAAGAAACCCACGCCAACACGGGGAGAACATACTGTACAAACAGAAATGCCAACTGACCCAGCCGGGACTCTTCTTGCTGTGAGGCAACAGTGCTAACCATTGAGCCACCTTGTCACCTATATATACCCAGTTTTTAAAAATGATTATTTTACTGATTTTTTACAGTTTAACAGAAGTTACTTCCATTCACATAAAGCATTATGGGGCTTTATGGCATTTTTGGATGAACTTTCACTTAAATGTTATTTCCAATGATGAAATTTAAAAATATTTGATCCATAGTTGCCAGTTTGCCAATTTCTGTGCTCAGCATTACTTGCTTCATAAAGTTAAAAAGGAAAGACTGTCCATTCCCAATTCTTACATGTGCTGAACAAGCAAAAGTCAGGCACAAAAATGAGCATAAATAGATTTTGTCATCAACCTGTCATGATTCATATTAAAGATTTCAATCTATGCGCACATATAAATGATCTGTCTATCAGAGGGATTTCAAAAGGGCTGTCTAAATTTAATTCACCGTAATTAATTTTGAATCCCAAACCTTTTTTTGTGTGTGTGTGGTTTCCATACAATCATCAATGCTTTTCTTCATGTGACTGACGAAGGCAAAAATACTGCTCCCTGTCATAAACGACATGGCTTGCGATATATATCCAGCAGTTTGGGGTTTAGGAGGAAAACGTTAAAAGGGCACAATTGAGCCAGTCATGCATGTTCTGTGTATTCACTCGGCGTGGGCGTAATTCCTCAGAACACTTTTTTCCTTTGATTTCTTTCAGTTTTCACAGTGTCTCTCGGATGCCAATAATAGACTTGTCCATCAGCCTCTCCCTCCCTTGGAGTTAATTGGAGCTGCAGAGATTCAGACCAAGCTCTGAAGTTTGATTCATCATTGGATCACTAGATTATTAGATTAATCCTCCCCAAGATTAATGCCCCACCTGGACCCCCTTTACCCCCCTGCCAGGTTGTCCTGCCCCTTCAATGCCCCTAACGGCCCCTGGGCCCTTTGATAAGGCTGACCTGTGCCTTTTCACATATAGAGATTTCACTAGAGAGCTCTGGGAAGTGTGTGTGAGCTCATGCCCAACCGCCGGGGTTGTTGGTTTACTGGGGCCTTTCACAGAAATGCATGCTGAAAATATGGTGCTAAAATGATCCATTATTTCAGAAAAATGACACATACATCTTGTTTTAATTCTTAAGAAACCATGTGGATCTAAAACACTCAATGTGTTTTTTATTGCAGTCCAGCAGTGTTGATATTGTTTTAATAGCAGTTCCGCTGTTTTACTGTATGGTTCAGAATGTCCTTTTACAGATGTATATTGTAACTTAAAAATCATTAAAAAAATCATGCAGAACAGTTCAGTGACTGAATGGTCTAATGAAAAAATGCTTGATTCAAATCAAATTTGCCTGACACAAATAGGTTTACGTTAAAAAGTAAAATACTTGTAAATGTTAACAGGTGTTTGAAATGTCAAATCAATTTTGCCTGATATATCTCCTTAAAAAATAAAACATAGATTAAGTTAAGTGTTATCAGTTTATCAGTGCTCAAAACGTTAAATAAATTGGTTACATTTTACAATTAGGTTTTATTAGTTAATGTTAGTTATTGATTATGAACAATACTCATACAGCATTTATTAAGTTCAACATTTACTTTTGCATTATTAACATCCAAATTTATGCTTGTTTAGTTAATACACCACAAGCCTGTAGCCAGGTGGGGTTCAGGTGATTCGAAAGACCTACCCCTTACTGACAAAGGTCCAGAATTTGTTCCATACATGAGTTCATTTGTCTTATTTTGACTGCTATGCCTTAATAACTTGTGAAAATAATCCATCGAAGAAGGCTTTAACGCCAAGCAGAATCTTGTGTTTGCTGTCACTTCAGCATGACTGAGGAAAGTTGAATGTACTGGCCAGTTTGTTCTTTAAATTAGTGATGTTTAAGCTACAGTTTTTAATTTAAAACTTTAAGAGGTTCCTTTTTTTCTAATGATATATGATGTAATAAATTTGTATTTAAAAAAATAAGTATTGTATTGTTCTCATATTTCCTCATTCTAAATCTTCAGGAAATGTTTTTAGAACATCAAAAAGTGTGGTCATGATGACCATCCAACAAGCTAATCCAGCAAAAACTAGTGTTTAACATGTCACTAAAATGCAAACATTATAATTAAATAGAAAATGAGGCAAATAACTGCAAAAAGGTCTAGCCATTTCACCAGGCTGACTACAGGCCTGCACAATGAGTTACATTAGCTAAAAATGAACAACTGCATTTTCGTTAACTAACGTGAATAAATACTGCAATAAATGAATTGCTTATTGTTTGTTCACAATTTTTTTTTTGTAAAAAAAAATCTGTTATTTTACAGTTTTTCCGGCAGCTAGGGTGCCGGAAAAAAGTAAAATACCAGCTGTTAAATTACAGACATTTACCGTAAAATAACAGATAGTAAATTACAGAAATTTACCGGAAATTTAAATCTAATTTTATTTTATGGTAAATATCTGTAATTTAACGGCCGTTATTTTACAGTTTTTTTTCTGGCACCCTAGCTGCCAGAAAAAAAACTGTAAAATAACGGATTGTTTTTACAGTGCATGCTAGTAAATGCATTTGCAAATGCAACTAATACCACCTTGTTGTAAAGTGTTACCAATACATTTTGACTGATTATCTGAACAAAAGCAAACGAAAACTATTAGATTTTAGTTTAGTGTGTCATTGTTTTAAATTAGAAAAAACTCAAAAGACATCCATTGGCCAGTGGATTAAAGAAATGACTAGCAATCTTGCTCTGGAGAAGCTGACACACTGTTAAAGGAAAATTACAAGATTTTTATAAAATATGGACCCCCTTTCAACACTTTCTTGACCAGGTGGACCATGTAACATTTTTTGATGTTTGAACTTTCAAACCCTTGTTGGTGTCTTATTGTATTGTTGAGATGTCTTACATTTCAGCAAATTTGTTTAACTAGCACACACTGGAAAGCTGTGAAACGCAAGGTACAAAAATGTATTGAACATTGTTATTATTTATTTATTTTTTAATTATGTACTGGTATTATTTATAATTTATTTACACCCTTTTAACCATTTGTCCTTTTTTTCTCATGTATTTTGTTCTGTAGTTCAAACAAACTCCAATAAAAATATTTTGGGGAAAAAAGTTGACTGATAGATTAAAAGTAGTAATATTGACACAAAATATCACGAGTGCTTAAAAGATCAAGTAAATTTAGTTTTGTCTGACTTTTTAATAGTCAGATTCGTTCATTCATTCATTTTCTTTTTGGCTTAGTCCCTTTATTAATCTGGGTTTGCCACAGCAGAATGAACCGCCAACTTATCCAGCATATGTTTTACGCAGTGGATGCCCTTCCAGTATTCACCTATACCACATGTCTTTTGGACTTGTGGGGAAACCAGAGCACCAGGAGGAAACCTACGCGAACACAGGGAGAACATGCAAACTCCACACAGAAATGCCAACTGACTCGAAACAGTGACCTTCTTTCTGTGAGGCGATCATGCAACCCACTGAGCCACCGTGACGCCCTTTAATGGTCAGATCTCGAGCAAACTTCAACAAACTGTAAAATAATAACTTTTTTTTATAAATGAACTAACCACAAAGCATTAAGTGTTTGACAATCACACAATTTTGCAGAAAATAAATATATAAGACTGAATTAAATACCACTAAATTACAGAAACAAATCTGCTTGAACGTTCCAGTCTCACTTCCAGCTCCAGATCCAGACTGAATCGTCACAAACCCAGTATCTGCTGCTGCTGTCAGGGCCAGTGAGTTGCACATCTCTTCACAGCGGAGAGCGGTGTGGCACAAAGAGTCAGGCTAATGAGGCTTGAGTGGCACTGGCACACACAAAACGCTTGGCATCTCTTGGCAAGCACAACCTTCTATCTCACTGCTCTCTCTCTCTCTCTCTCTCTCTCTGTATTTTTCTCTCATCATCGCCTTTGCTGGCTCTTTCCGCCAGGCCCATGGTTTCCTGGCAGCGATGCCCGTCTCTGTATGCCATCCTGGGAGGCGTCATATCCCCT
Source organism: Danio kyathit (assembly GCA_903798195.1). Classification (NCBI taxonomy): domain Eukaryota; kingdom Metazoa; phylum Chordata; class Actinopteri; order Cypriniformes; family Danionidae; genus Danio; species Danio kyathit. The sequence goes on from LR812534.1 coordinate 37,919,056, forward strand.
CCAGAGAGCTGGCCCCTGCGGCTGATGGAGCCTTTCAGTCCAGAGAATGGGGGCATTGTGAGGGATTGTGGGTCATGGCCGGAGTAGGCGGCAGTTTGCTCATATACAGGCCCCTCACACACTCGCACGGGGCGCTTAGAACTGAGAGCCAAAGATAGACATCCAACCTCTCAGCCTTAAAAATGCCTCCTCAGGAAGTAGCTGTGTGAGAAAGTGTGTGAGAGGTGCATGGCAACACTGGAAGTATGCTCGCAAGTGTTTCTTTTGAGCCTTTAAAAAGCTCAGAAAGAAACAATTTCACGCCGTTGTGCGACAGCGTGTTTGTGTATGTGATTTGGTGCCTGCATACATGCATTCACTGCATTCATGTCTGTTAGAGAAAGCCGTTGATCACTGTTTTTTGAAGGTGCAGTGGTTATACAGTATGTGATTTACATTATACATTTGGTAACATTTCAGTTTAATTACCAATTCTCACTATTAGCTAGTGGCTTATTACTTGCCTATTATTAATATTTTGGCTGGTTATTAGAACTCATTAAGTACACTCAAATAAATGATTACTGCTGCTTGTTCAAAATTCCTGTTTAAATGAGCTGAAACAACACAATTCTTGTCATTTCTTTGGCCAGTTTATTTGTTTTATGTTCAGTCCACTTAAATTTGTAAACCATTAAAGCGTTTGGTGTTGGGAGAACATTAAGGAATTGTGTTGGTTCAACTACCTGGTTAAGGGATTTGTAATTCCCAGTATGCTTTGCATGGGATTGGATTAAAAAATGGAAATGTTGACAATAAAAGTAATCTTAGGTGTTTAAAGTTAAGAGAAAGACTTCATTCATTCATTCATTTTGTTTTCAGCTTAGTCCCTTTATTCATTGGGGACGCCACAGCGGAATGAACTGCCAACTTATCCAGCATATGTTTTACTCAGCGGATGCCCTTCCAGCTGCAACCCATCACTGGGAAGCATCCACACACACTCATTCCCACACATACACTACAGACAACTTATACTGCAACACCTATACTACATGTCTTTGGACTTGTGGGGGAACCGGAGCACACGGAGGAAACCCAAGTGAACACGGGGAGAACATGCAAACTCCACACACCATTGCCAACTGACCCAGCTGAGGCTTGAATCAGTGACCTTCTTGCTGTGAGGCAACACATCAGTTCAATTACCAATTCTCACTATTAACTAGTGGCTTATTACTTGCCTGTTATTAATATTTTGGCTGGTTATTAGTACTCATTAAGCACACTCAAAAAATGATTATGGTTGCTTGTTCGAACTACCTGTTTAAAATGAGCTGAAACAACACAATTCTTGTCAGTTCTTTAGCCAGTTCATTTGTTTTATGATCAGTCCACTTAAATTTGTAACCCATAAAGTAACTTAAGTGTTTAGTGTTGGTCCAATTACCTGGTTAGTGGATTTGTACTGTAGTTCCCAGTTTTCTTTGCATTGGATTGAATTAAGAGAGGGAAATAATGACAATAAAAGTAATCTTAGGTATTTAAAGTTAATAGAAAGACTTTTTGGAGTTTAATCTTCACTTTAGTTTAAAGATTTAGAAGATTTTCATGTAAAGCTTTGAGTTTTGAGATCACCTTGCAGAAGCAGAAGCCGAAGCATGCTTGGGTGTTGGCAGCTTAATTAGCAAAAATGCCGTTTGTTGCTTTGCTCAGTGAGCAATAACATGTCCTAAAATTAGTTCTGAGATCAGTCTCAATCAACTTTACCTCATGAAATATGCTTAAAAATGTCTCATAGTTCCCAGTGTTGGGTTGCGGCTGGAAGGGCATCCGGTGCGTAAAACATATGCTGGATAAGTTGGCGGTTCATTCTTCTGTGGCGACTCCTGATTAATAAAGAGACTAAGCCGAAAAGAAAATTAATAAATGTCTCATAGTTCATTTAGGATAACTTTAAGAGACTTGAAATGTACAACACATAATAGTCATACATGATATTATCAGATCTTTGAGTTTAAGTTAAATAAAAATACAAATGTATTTAAACTTTTATTTGATAAACTCATGTTGGACCAACTCAATTACATTTAATTGTGTAAATAGTTTTTTTTAGTTGGTGCTAAACAAATTGATCAGATGGAAATCCTGCCTTCAATTAAATTAAGTTCATCCAATCAGTTATTTTTTTGAGTGTACATATTTTGCATGGTCTTATTTCACACCCAATTGCTACCTTGATAACAATCGTCATAGTTAATGGTCTAATAATAGTGACCTTAATAAAATATAAATATATAAAACTTGTATTAAGTACTTCAAGCTGTGAAATGTCATGTGGCATAACTCCATACACTTTAAAAAAAACATTTAGCTGCTTGTTCAAACTACTTATTTAAAATGAGCTGAATAAGCAAAATTTTTGAGTTTTTTTTTCGAGGACAACTTAATTGCTTTATGTTCAGTCCACTTAAATTTGTATAAACGTTTAAATTAATCTAATCAACATGAAGAAATTGTGTGGAACCAAGTATTTTTACAGTGCATGGTTTGACAAAGGGTGTCACGGTGGCGCAGTGGGTAGCACAATCACCTCACCACAAGAAGGTCCCTGGTTTGAGTCTCGGCTGGGTCTGTTTTCCCCACAAGTCCAAAGACATGTGTTGGCGGTTCAATCCGCTGTAGCGACCCCAGATGAATAAAGGAACTAAGCCGAAAAGAAAATGAACAAATGAATAGTGAATAGTTTGACACAATATACAGTTTATTTCAGAATTATTAGCCCCTCTTTGATTTTTTTTTTTTTTTATATTTCCTAAATGATGTTTAACAGAGCAAGGATATTTTCACAGTACGTCTGATAATGTTTTTTCTTCTGGAGAAAGTCTTATTTGTTTTATTTTGGCTAGAATAAAAGCGGTTTTACATTTTTAAAAAAACATTTTAAGGAGAAAATTATTAGCCCTTTTAAGCTAGTTTTTTTCCGATAGTCTACAGAACAAACCATTGTTAAACAATAACTTGCCTAATTACCCTAACCTGCCCAGTTAACCTAATTAACCTAGTTAAGCCTTTAAATGTCACTTTCAGCTGTATAGAAGTGTCTTGAAAAATATCTAGTAATATAATTTACTGTCATCATGGCAAAGATAAAGTAAATCAGTTATTAGAAATGAGTTATTAAAACTTTTATGTTTAGAAATGTGTTGAAAAAATCTGCTCTCTGTTAAACATAAATTGGGGAAAAAAATAAACAGGGGGGCTAATAATTCTGACTTCAACTGCACAGTAGCTTGCAAATGCTGTAAGTTTTTAGATTTTTTAAATAATTATAATTTTAGACAAAATTAAATTCAGTCATGCTGTAACATTTAATGTGGTGTATCTCCTGAAAGTACAGAAAAATTATGAATTAAAGAGAAGAGTAAATAGAAGATGAAGGTTATAAAGGTTAATTTGAAGGTTATGGGTACACTTCCCAAGGAATGCAAGAACAACTAGAAATGAATTGGCCTATACTATTAATGTGAAGCAATTTTAGAATGATAAACATTTAAGACAAAACCAAGATTCATGTTGTAAAATGTGATGTGGTGTAACTCCCAACTGCATAATGACATTTATTAATTCATCAATTATTCAAGGTCATTATTGCATTTGCAGTGCCAAAGTTATGGGTTTGATTGCCAGGAAATATAAGAATTGAAAGGTAAGAATTAGGGTAATTAGGCAAGTTATGGTATAGAGATGGTTTACTCTGTAGACGATAGAAAAAAAGATAGCTTAAAGGGGCTAATAATATTGACCTTAAAATAGTTTTTAAAAATTTCAAAACTGCTTTTATTCTAGCCGAAATAAAACAAATAAGACTTGTTAAACATAATTTGGGAAATATTCAAAAAAGAAAAACAATTCAAAGGGGGGATAATAATTCTGACTTTAACTGTATATATATGTATATGTATACAGTATATATATATATATATATATATATATATATATATATATATATATATATATATATATATATATATATATATATATATATATAATTTATTTAGTACATTTTGCTTTCAAATTTAATTCGATTCACGTTTTATTCTGTAATGTTTTGTTTTTTTGAATATAAGAACTAAACATTATACGTGTGTTCCTGCCTACTATATATAACAAAACAGACGTTTTCTGAAACGAGTAAAAGAAACCTGCACAAGCATATACATAAGCCTGTACTAACAGACACCAAGGCATGTGCGTATGCATCTGTACACAGTGTTCAGCACAACATCCATCTAACCATCGGTGGAGCTCAGTCAGAAATTATAGACAAACGAGCACCTGCTCTCTCTCTTAAAGCTCACTCGGCTCCACCTAGTGGACAGAACAACTCACACACTCGTTGAAAAAACCCCATTGACTGCATTTTCACTGGTCGAACACACACACACACCAGCACCCTGGTGGTTATAACTCTTCTCATTCTCTCAAATGTGTATAGAGCTCATTTCCCCACCACTGGCAGCCCGGAGTGGCCGGAGGTGTTTTGGCACATCACGTATCCTTCCACAAGCGTAGGAGGAGAAAAATAGTACCAGTGTTTTTCTTTTTTCTTTTCAGTGTTTTTTTTTTGTCCCTCTCTGCTCATGCAGCCCATCCACGGACACCCCGCCTGATTAATATTCAGCCACCGGACTCGTTTTTCTCACCGTGCTGCACTAAGACAAAAGAGCATTGTGGAGACACCTCCTGTTTTAATTATGACGAGAAGGTGCGGAGGGGGTGTGAATGCTGCTGTGGGTGTGTGTGTGTGTGTGTGTGTGTGAGAGAGAGAGAGGAGACAGGGTGAATTAATTGATTTGTGTGCAAATGTGAGACTTGCTGGTGTGTAAGTCACTCTTTGTGCCGTTTGGTGTGTTTGATGATTTTTTGTGTTTTTGTATGGGGGTTTTGTTTCTGTGAAGGTGGTGTGTGCCTCACTCTCTCTCTCGCTCTCTCTCTCTCTGTCTCTGTGTGTTGTGTGGTGCAGCTGCAAGTCTGTTGTGGCTTGTTGCCATCATGCAAATTGGCATCTGATAAAACAGCATTGAGTGAATTTGCTTAAGGGATGTAGAGGAAAGGAGTAAATAGGAGGGAATTAGTTCATGTTGCAAAACCTAAACAAGTCACATAGCATTTCTCGCTCTCTGTCTTTTTTTCTGCACATGCCCAATGAATCATCCTTAAATGAATAAACCAAAGTCTTAGCTTCATCTTTCCTCTGCTTTTTCTTATGAAACTACGTTTGATGCCTGCCATTGAGCTCTGATAATCTGCTATTGCATAAGCTCCTGATGGGGCAGAACAGTGATTAACAATGTTAATGTCAATTTAATGAGAGGTTCATCAAAAAAGATAAAAATTCACCCTTATTTTTTCATTCCGTTCACTTATTATTTCATATGCCACAAACTCACAAGTCAGCTGATGCTGTTAGTTTGCAACTAAGAGAGCAGACACGTGTCATATTGTTCATCAAAATGGGAACATCTTGGATGCTGTAAGCTTTATTAAATTTGTAAACAGAGTCAGCTCACGTTAATCGTCAGGAAACTCACTAGACTGTCATCAATTCAGTTCAATTCATCTTTATTTCTATAGCAGTTTTACAATGTAGATTGTGTGAAAGCAGCTTAACATAGAAGGTCTACTAAACTGAAACGGTGTTAGTTCAGTTTTCAGAGTTGAAGTTTAGTTTAGTTCAGTTCAGTGTGCTTTAATTTTCACTTCTGAAAGTCCAAACACTGAAGAGCAAATCCACAAGTCCCAAACCAAGCAAGCCAGTGGAGATTGGCGAGGAACAAACTTCACCAATTGACGAAAACGAAGGAAAACACCTCAAGAGAAACCAGGCTCAGTTAGGCACGACCATTTCTCCTTTGGCCAAACTTTTTGTGCAGAGTTGCAGTCTAGGCGCAGGAGGCTGGAGAACGCTGGACATCCTACTGGTGGTCACCAGCGAGTTAACAGGCTAGCCCACAGGATCAATGCGAAGACTCGTTTGTCACTGGGGTCTTTGAGGAAACAGTCTCATGCTCTTTGCTCCTCCATGACTGCCACAGCATCAGCTCAGGATACGGCCTTGTCCAGGATTATGGATACCTTGGCATCATTTCTTTACAGGTCTTGCATCACATCAATGGTGCTGCATAATCTCTAGAGACCTCGGGATGAGTAACCCCAGGTGGAAATAGGGAATATAGAAAATTAGCGTTTATTCCCTATTAATGCACGCAGGCAGGATTAAAGATAATAAGGTTGTAAATAATGTTCTGTTTCTGGTTCTATTTGGACTTTAATGTATTGCGACAGTGCCCTACAAAGGCTAAATGCAGTACTAATGTAAACACTAAAGCTGAGAAATTCCTTTAATGTTTTAACCCAGGCAGTCAAGCTTGTTGGGTTGATGATTTTGTTTCTCTGAAACGGGACAAAATTGAACAAGGATAATTTGTCACAAGACAGAACAGATGTCTCAAAACCCATTTTAGGCCTCAGTTTTGACTAAATTAGTTACTGAACTTTGCCTTTGGACAGCAACATGGATATTAATTCTTTTTTTTCTATGTATGATTTGAGACTCTCAAAGTGCCAGTCGTCTTTTTAACATATTAATGAAGAAAAAAGTCACTATACATCCTCCACTCAGGCTATGGATTAAAGGTAATAATGTTGTAAATAATGTTCTGTTTCTAGTTATTTCCACTTCAAAGTGTCATCAAGAGCCACAGTGCCCTACAAAGGCTAAATGCAGTACTTATGCAAACACTAAAACTGAGAAATTCCCATAACGTTTTAAACCAGGCAGTCAAGCTGGTCTGGTTGATGATTCTGTTTCTCTGAATTGAACAAGGATAGTTTGTCACAAGACAGAACAGATGTCACAAAGCCCATTTTAGGCCTTAACTCAGTTTTGACTAAATGTGTAGTTACTGAGCTTTGCCTTTGGACAGCAACACAGGTATTAATTCTTTTTTTTACCTATGTATGACAGGCCCGTAGCCAGTCTGGTGAAAGGGGTGGACTTTTTTGTAGTTATTCGCCACATTTTCTTTTCATCTGAGGTTTAAATTCTCCATTTTTAATGACATTTGGGAAACATCCATACACACTCATTCACACTCATACACTACGGACATTTTAGCCTACCCAATTCACCTGCACCACATGTCTTTGGGGGAAACCGGAAACCCACGCGAACACAGGGAGAACATGCAAACTCCACACAGAAATGCCAACTGACCCAGCCGAGGCTCGAACCAGCGACCTTCACCGCTTCGCCCTTATTTAGAATAAAAAATACTTATTTATACTTATTATTTTTAAAATACAATTTTACCACCTCATATATTATCAAAAAAAAAGGAATCTGTTAAAGTTTTAAATTAAAAGCTGTAGTCTATTGTTGTTTGTTATAGTAACAATAATAACAAACTGACCAGCACATTCAACTTTCCTCTGTGTAAATTTGGCCATTTAAATAATAAAAAATTAAAACATAATAATAATGTAGGGCTTCCCAATTTTTGTAGTCTCTCTTGTAAAATAGTGTTTGAAAATTCACAGATACACTGTAAAACCCATTAAGTTAAGGCAACTCAAACCGTTTGAGGAAACTGATTGCTACAAACCATTTGAGTTAAAAAACTAATCTATATGAGTACTGTGAACTTACTCCATTTAAGTAGAAGTAATGAGGTATTTAATTAACTCATTAACTTCTACAAAACTTTGAAAAGAGTTCAAAACTCTTTTCAAATGAGTAGAATTAACTTCCAGTCAATTGTGAGTTAACTGCACTCATTTCATTTGATAAAGTTGACTGTTGGGTTTTACAGTGTAACAACAATACAACTAGTATTAAAATGAACTTTATTATGCTTCAGAATGACCTTATAGTGCTTCACTCCTTTTATTGGTCATTTTTTCATTCAAGAATAAGGTTCAAGATTTAGAATAAAAGTTACTTAACAACAATAAAGTAGGTCAGTATAGTGAAAGATGACTTCACTTATGTCAGATTCCGCTTGAAGCCTTCTTCGATGAGTTATTTTCACAATTTATGATAGCATAGCAGTTAAAATAGGACAAATTAGCTCATGTATGGGACAAATTTTGGACCTTTGTCAGTGGGGGTGGGTTTTTCGAACCACCCGAACGCCCCCAGCTACGGGCCTGTATGATTTTAGACCCTCAAAGTGCCAGTCATCGTTTTAATGTATTACTGAAGAAAAAAAGTCAAGGTTTTATTCATAGCATGGGCTTATATTTAATATTTTTCAGTGTTATATTTAGTTATTTCGGCATAATATTTAAATCAAATAGCACAAACTAAAGACAAATTAATGTAATATTTAAAAATCTAAGAAATTCTTAACAAAATATTGAACATTTAATTTAAATCTTTCCATATTTTCATAGAGACATTCAAATCTTGCTGAATTTCACAACAATCTTTTCTTTAATTCTCAGTATTTTCCCTTTCTATATAAAAAAGAACTTTAAAACAATGTTATTCAAAGGTTATAAGTAGGGCCAGACGGAATCTGCGACGTTTTTTGCAATTTCTGCTGAGAATTTTGGTCAAAATCTGCGGATTTCTGCGGAATTATTTTGGGAGTCTCATAACTAAAACCTTAATATGTGAAATAAAAAATAATGCCTTTTTAACTTTTATTTAATGTTTAAAATGCAAATCCAATTAGATCCACTTTATTTGGTAAACAAAGCAAGTCTCTCATATAATATATATTATTACTGTACAAACTGCATTGTACATAAATCAGATGAACATTTTCATATTAGTCAATAATATTACTGTAATTAATTTAAAAACTGAATAAGTTTAGATTTACACACATTTACTCAAGTAAATAAACAGAATTAATGATGGGCTAAAAATCTGCGGAAAATCTGCGGAATCTTGCAGAAAATCTGTGGAATTTTGCTCCTGTAGATTCCGTGTGGGCCTAATTATAAGTCAGAATGAGACAGATTATTAAAACAGAATATTGGTACAGTTTAGTTTTTAAAGAGATATTTCAGACTTCAGTTAATAATATAAAAGTAAAGCCTAAGAGCAAACAAATGATCATCAAAAATTGCTCTTGACTGTAAGCAACCACTCGGATAAGTAAAATGTCTCAATCATATGTCAACGACCGCTCATTTTGTCTTGTCATGATTATGTCAGGACGTAGCCTACAGGAAACACACTTAATTTAGGCTTTAATAGTGACCCTCTCCAGCAGCAGAGCCAGTTAGAGCCCCTCCACTGTCACAGCACCAACTCAATTAAGACTCTATGATGGCTTCACCCCACTTGACCCACATTGACCTCTGATCTCCAGGTTCACGCCTCCCACAATCTCAAGCATGCATGTGGATGTGATTGGCCAAGGGGGGCATCATGAGGGGGTCGGTTAAGGGCTTTTTGTCCCCTCTGTGTCCAGCCACCCTCTTTCCCTAAAGAATGCTGTCAGCGCTTTTGTCGTGTTCCTTTGAATGTAATGAGCCCTGAGGGACGGCTTGCGAAAGGAGAAATCCCTTAATCACCACACAAATATGAGTTAAAAGTCACTTTTGGTGGATTGAAGATATCCGGCTTGTTTTTTTTTTTTATTATTTAAGCTGTGAAGATTTTTTTTCTTCTTCAGTTTTTGCTCTTAATGAGAAACTTCACCATTTGTCACCTCCCAAGTTGGAATTTCTAGTCCTAACGGCTTTGTTGTTCATTTTGTTCTTGCTCCGCTCTCCACTTAATGAACCTCTTGAACTTTAGTGCCCTTGGCGGAAGCAGGTGTGAACATATTAGCCCGATTCTGTTGTGCTCTGTGTTCCATTCAGATTCAAACACCTTCACTCACCAAAGACCAGAACATGGGAAACTCGCATAAGCACCAATTTCTGCTGACAGGAAACTTCCTGAGCAGAACGGGCTTTGTTTAGAGCTCATAGAGTGTGATTTGTGCAGTCTTATTGTTCTGCAAACTGTGCAATCAAACAGAACCGAGTTATAATTCAAATGAACTTGTATAAAGCCAAATGAACACTGAATTAACCTGGCCAAAGTCTGCTACACTGGTGATTTTTTTATGATGTTTAAACAGGTTGAATTCCTTAAAACAGGCGAATTCCTTTAAAAAGCAGTATAATATAAGAATGTAATGTAAGGTATACACCCAAAGCGTTTTACAATCATGAGGGGTGTCTCTCCACACCACCATCAGTGTGTGGCATCCACTTGGATGATGCGACGGCAGCCACAGGACAACGGCGCCAGTGCGCTCACCACACACCAGCTATTGGTGGAGTGAAGAGACAGTGATAGAGCCAATTCGGTGGATGAATATAAGAATATAATAGAATTTAATAGAATAGAATAGAACAGAACAGAATAACATACACTTACAGGTTGATTACAACTGAACTCTTTTTTTGTTGAACTAATTCTAAGTTACTGGATGAACTGGCATACCCCAAAGTTCAAAATCCCAGGTTACTGTGACTTAAATGAACCTGACTACGTTGAGGTACAGTAGTGAAATTCATTTTAAGGGTCTGTTTGAAATAAATAACAGAAAATAGAGATGCATAAAATGTAATGGAATAATTTATTTTGTGCATGTTTAATATGAATGAATGAATAAACTTGACTACTTTACAGCAGTGACTCTCATTTGAATGGTCTGTTAAATAGAAATAAGTTAAGATAGGAATACAACTACAGTCAGTTAGTAGTTAAGCTCATTTCTGATTTGGTAGATACAGTTAAACTAATAAAAAATAGAATAGAAAGGAACAGAACAGAACAAAATTATTTGACTGAATGAACCTACAGTGAGGTGAAACTAGTTTTAAGGGTCTAATTTGAAATAAATGTTTAGGTTAACGACAGAAAATAGAATAGTATAGAACAGAATAGAATAATAAGTGGAGTTTAATATTCATGAATGAATCTGACTACAGTACTTTACAACAGTGACTCTCATTTTAATGCTCTGATAAATAGAAATAAGTTAAGACAGCAATACAACTATAGTCAGTTAATAGTTAAGCTCATTTCTGATTTGGTAGATACAGTAAAACTAATTAAGAATAGAATAGAATAGAATAGAATAGAATAGAATGATTTGACTGAATGAACCTACAGTGAGGTGAAACTCGTTTTAAGGGTCTAATTTGAAAAAATGTAGGTTAACGACAGAAAATAGAATAATATGGAATAGAATAGGATAGAATAGAATAATAAGTGGAGTTTAATATTCATGAATGAACCTGACTACAGTACTTTACAGCAGTGAATCTCATTTTAATGATCTGATTAAAAACAAACTTAAGAAAGCAGTACAACTATAGACAGTTACAATATTGAGATCATTTCTGATTAAGTAGGAATTAAGAATAGAATACAAAAGAATAAGTTAAAATCACTGGTTTAATGTTGAATGAATCTGACAACAGTGAGTTATACTAGTCAAATTCATTTAAGTGTCTGATTCGGTAGAAATAATTCATTAAGAATAGAAATGAAATAGAAACAAAGTAACTTCGACTGAACAGTAATTTGCTCAAGTAGATCAAAAATGTAGGCAGAAATAACTCAAGAATAGAACCGTTAAGAATAGAATAAAATAGAATAGAATATAACAGAATAGAATAGAACAGAATAGAACAGAATAGAACAGAACAGAATAGAACAGAATAGAACAGAACAGAACAGAACAGAACAGAACAGAATAGAACAGAATAGAATAGAATAGAACAGAATAGAATAGAATGATTTGAAACCAAATGTTAATATGACTGATTGAAACTACATGAGGCGAAATGCATTTTAAGGGTCTAATTTGAAATAAATGTATAGGATAAGGACAGAAAAAAAATAGCATAGTATAGAATAGTATAATAAGTGGAGTTTAATATTCACGAATGAACCAGACTACAGTACTTTACAGCAGTGACTCTCATTTTAATGCTCTGATAAAAACTTAAGATAGCAATACAACTATAGTCAGTTACAATATTAGGATACTTTCTGATTAAGGAGAAATAGAATAGAATTTAATAGAATAGAACACAAAAGAACAAGTTAAAGTCACAGGCTTAATGTTTGAATGAACCTGACAAGAATCGGTTATACTAGTCAAAATCATTTAAGAGTCTGATTCGGTAGAAATAATTCATTGAGAATAGAAATGGAATAGTATCAAAGTTACTGTGACTAAACAGTATTTTGCTCAAGTAGATCAAAATTTTAGGCAGAAATAGCTCAAGAATAGATGAGTTATAATATAATATAATATAATATAATATAATATAATATAATATAATATAATATAATATAATAGAATAGAATAGAATAGAATAGAATAGCAAACACTTACAGGTTGATTACAGCTCTTTTAAGGGTTGAATGAATTCTAAGTTACTGGATGAACTGGCATACCCTCAGTTAGCCAAAGTTCTGTATAGTCTTCAAAGAAACGTCAACTAAATATATGCAAGGTGGTGTCATTGTATTTGTAATCCACCAGCTCTCTGTCTATTTTCCTCGTTGCGCTGTTTGTGTGAGCACTGATCAGAGGGAGGCCTGCGGTTGAAAGGGACCATGGCCCCTGAGCACAGCCTGCCTGTAATCCTGTTAATGTGAGCTAAAGAGAGGCACTCTCCTCATACAGACAGCCTTTCAGAGCCACACACTCCCACTGACCCACTTAGACACATTCTTACAGCGCAAAACTCAACTCGCAGAGGAACTGGTTCTTCATTCAGGTGTTTCAGTAGAAGATAAACGTGAAATAAACTTTAAGACACTGCCCATAACGCATGGTTCCCATTTGGTGATTTATGTACTAATGTTAAATATTTTAAGGGAAGAGAGTGCAGGTGAATAAAAAACAGTTATCACAATACTTCCAAAGGAATTGCAAACATTTGTTTGATTAAAAATGCCCTGATTTCAAATTCTGTTACAATTATCTGAAAACTGGATGAAGTCAGGTTCATTTTGTTGGTTAATTTCTTTCTTTGCACATTGGAATCAAAGGTTTGCTTTTTACAGAGATGATTTCAGGATATTTTTCAGCACATAATTGAGAAAATACTATTAGCCAGAGAAAAGTTCTACATTTCAACAATTTTATAAATATAAATTGTACATAATGTTGTAAATTATGAGCATGTCCTTTTGAGAGTCTTCAGAATACAAGAATGAAACTGTAAAGTTTGATGTACAGTAAGTTTTGCTGAAGTGGAAATCTATGGCCCCAGTACTGGGTTGCGGCTGGAAGGGCATCTGGTAAGTAAAACATATGCTGGAATAGTTAGCGGTTCATTCCTCTGTGGTGACCCCTGATAAATAAGGGACTAAGCCGAAGGAAAATGAATGAATGACTGAAATATGGCACAGTCCAAATAAAAATGGCCATTAGGAATATAATTATTCTGCAATTGAAATCTACAGACAAAAACTGATAAAGTGTGATAAAATAAACTCTTAAGTGTGTATTGTGAATATTTTCTTACCTTAGACTAAAAAGAAACACTTTTCTAGAAAGAAATGGCTACAATATCAAAAATGACAGGTGTGTAAAGTAGTGTTTCGCTACAAGTTTTAGTTTTGTGTAAAGAGTAACCTAATAATCCTTTTGATAATCCTTTAACGTAAACTTAACATTTGTTTCCTTACTAAATATTGTTGAAAGTTGTGCACTAAATAATGCATAAATAATACAAATAAGATAATCGATTAATAAGATAAATAATCAATCAATATCTAGCTACCACGTGGACTTCAAACTTCAGCAGTTCTACTTTGAAACCTTTAAGGCTCCATTTCAAACAAAACACACAAACAAATCAAGTATGTAAATACCCTATTACGCGCGGTTAGTATTCTTCATTTTTGGTGATTATAAAGCGCAATTAAGCACTTCAGCGTTAACGCCTATTCAGATCGCAGCTGTCCACCTGTCTGAGGCCTGGGAAAAGACCTTGGCGCTGGTTCACGCGCGCCGCGCCGCCGCCTCTGGAAAACACGCGCTGCGCCAATGAAAAGAGGCGTCGAGCTGCTCCTCGCACAGCCCGCGAGCTCCAGGCGCTCCTAATAACGTGCTATCAAAATAAGACCCCCACTTTCTCTTCTCCGTTTGATCCCAGAAAGTGAAACTGTGCTAATTACGCGACGGAGACCATCTGGACTCTTCGTTAACCCTTTCCGCGGTGATTGTATGGGCGCCATTAAGTATTCTTGAATTAAACGGTGCTTTCAGAGGGAATCAGCGTGATTTGACGTCGTTGTTCGTCGTCAAGATGAATGTACGTTTGTCTCCCACAGATACGAGAAATTGACAAAGTAATTACCATAATGAATAAATAGTAAGCCTATACACATTTCTGAACTATTTATTTAAATGTCATTCCATACAGAATTTGTCGTTCAAACACAGATTATATTGGGTACAAATACAGGCTTTTTAAATTCCCCATAAAACAGATAAACATGTAACTATGTACATTTAATGTACACCGTTAAATCACACCCCTCCCACTCCAAAACTGTAACATTTTTTCCACTTAAAACGTGCTCATCAATAAACCATATTCACAGTGTGTGTGTGTGTGTGTGTGTGTGTGTGTGTGTGTGTGTGTGTGTGTGTGTACCAAATAAAACACTGGCAATCTGAGATAAAAATGTGATTGTAGGAATTGTTAAAATATCCTCACAATTTTTTTTTATATTGAGCACAGAAATACCAACCGTTTGGAAATCCTAAAAAAACCTCTCCCTCCTTACTTCAGCTCTTATTTCATTAAAAATACCAGTCCTTTGAATACAGTAAGTAGCACTTCGTGTATTGGCTCTTCACGTTAAATCGCACCCAAAAATGAAAATGTATTCACCATTTACTCAAACCTAAGGGATTATACACCTTTATGTATTTCATTCTTCTGCTGAACACAAAATATTATCTTAAAGAATGCTGAAACCCTGTAACCACTGACATCCATAGCCTAT
This sequence comes from Danio kyathit, assembly GCA_903798195.1. Taxonomy (NCBI): domain Eukaryota; kingdom Metazoa; phylum Chordata; class Actinopteri; order Cypriniformes; family Danionidae; genus Danio; species Danio kyathit. The sequence goes on from LR812534.1 coordinate 37,934,090, forward strand.
AGGGGAAAAAAAACAGATCTCAATGGTCACAGTTTTTTTCAAAATATATTTTGTGTTGAACAGTAGAAAAAGACAAACTGGTTTGGATAAAGTGAAGGGGGAGTAAATGATGAAAATGTTTGGGTGAACTATCCCTTTAATGCCTTCTATGTCGCTATGGACAAAATGCCTCTGCTAAATAACTAAATGTAACAGGTATTCCACATTCATTCCTAAGTGACACGAACACAAAACATTTCTGCATACATTCTCCCTGTCTGCAAACATATTTAAAATATGCTTTCTATATTTAAGCTGTATTTCGCCAATCTCACAATTATTTCGCGATGTGAATAATCAGCTTGACCAGTCGCAGCTCTGCGCCACCATCTTGTGGTGTTATAAAGAAACACAGGTTCGTTCAAAAAATGTCCTTGTAAAAAATTTACATCAAACCCAGGCCCTTAGCCAGCCTGGTGAAAGGGTTGGTTCTTTGTTCTAAAAATTTGGACTTCTTTGCAGTTATTCACCTCAATTTCTATTTAATTGTGAGGTTTAAATACTCTATTTAGTGACATTTTAAGCACTAATTTTAGCTGGATTAGCTTGTTGGATGATCAATTTTTGATGTACCGAAAATATGAAAAAAAAAAACCCCAACAACTTATTTTTCAAATACAAAGTTACTACATCATATATCATTACACTGTAAAACCCAGCAGTCAACTTCATCAAATGAAATGAGTGTAGTGAACTCAAAATGTACTGAAAGTTATTTCTACTTATCTGAAAAGAGTTTTGAACTCAGTGTTGAAGTTAATGAGTTAATTAAATACCTCATTACTTCAGCTTAAATGGAGTAAATTCACAGTACTCATATAGATTCGTTTTTTAACTCAAATAGTTTATAGCAATCAGTTTCCTCAAATAGTTTGAGTTGCCTTAACTTATTGGGTTTTACAGTCCTCAGTTGGTTTGAGTTCTCTTCATTTATTGGGTTTCACTGTGCTCAAATTGCTTCGTTTACTCAAATGGATTAAGTTCACAGCACTCATTAGGATTAGTTTTTGAATTTAAATGGTTTGTTGCAATCGGTTTCCTCAAATGGTTTGAGTTACCTGAACTTTTTGGGTTTTACAGTGTAGAAACAAATTTAGCCTGTTGTCATTTATTAGGCAAATAATAACCTGGCCAGCACATTCAGCTTTCCTCAGTCAGAATTTGGCCATTTGAATAAAAAAACAATTAAAGCATAATGTAGAGCTTCACGATTTTCTCTAGTCTCTCTTGAAAGTTTGAAAATTCACGAATAACAACAACAGCCTTATTAGTGTTAAAATTAACTTTGATATGGGCCGCTTTTGGGGCTTTGGATCTTTTCATTGGTCATTTATTTTCTCCCAAGAATAAGGTCCAAGATTTAAAATAAAAGTTAGGCTACTTATAAAATTAAACAACAGTAGGTCAATAGCGAAAGTTGACTTCACTTATGTCATATTCTGCGTGGCCTTAAAAACTTCGATGGGTTACAGTATTTCTACAATTTATGATGGCATAGCAGTCAAAATAGGACAAACGAGAAAATACTGGCAAAACTTCTGGACCAATAGCACATTTTGCACCTTTGCCAGTGAGGTGTAAGTCTTTCGAACTACCCGAATCCCCCTGGCTATGAGCCTGAAACCTTATTGATAATATAACAACAGTTGCGGTATTATTTGAAAAGTATAGCACCTGCATAGAATGTCACGGGTGACAGAGCTTTAGCATTCATACTTGTTGAAACTACTTATAAGCTGAAAAAATTCTTGAGATTTTCTTTTGGGGACAACTTAAATGTTCAATCCACTTAAAGTTATCTTAATCGATTTGTGTTGGGACAGCATGAATGAATTGTGTGGAACCCTGCATTTTTTATAGCGTATGAAGTAAAACACATGACGTAATGAGGAAATGCAAACAGGTCAGAAAGCAGGTTATTTAGCTGTTGAGTTTTTCCACTTCGTTTGGCGTGCTCACTTCGTTTAGCTCATGGTGATCTTCCTCTTCACCTGGCACCTGAAATAGACACCACTTTTATGAGTGCTGTTTAATACTCAAACTGTCTCTGTGTTTAAAAACTGTCCAACTTGTTGTCAGACATTTGCAATGACAGTTCACAGCTCCACATAAGACAACACATTAGCATCTTTGAAACGGACTTGCTCAATAAAATGACCAACATATTGAAAAACTCTTCACCTCCCAGTAGATTGCATCCTCAAAGCACTGAGTGTCTGGAGGAGTACCGTAGATCGGCAGCTTCAGAAAAAAGCCTGGAGATTAAACACAAGCATTATCTTACCTTGCATTGTTCAGAAATGATCAGTAAATGACTTCATACTGCACACGCTTTACTGCTATTTCATTTAATTGTCTATTTTACAGTGTCAAGTTCATGACCCTTTAACTGCCTGCTCTACCAAATGTTTGACCATATTTTGCCTGTTTTAAATAATGACTGTTAAAGTCATTTAAAGAATAATGGTGTACACACACACAGCATTGTTGGTTTACCAAACAATTAAACAAACATTATCCTGTTGCACTACTACACTTGATTTTGGTTTAACTCTAAAAAAAAAAACCCAAGTAAACATGTTAAATGAGAATCTGAAATAATTTATGGCATACTTCCAAAAATAAAGATGATTTAGTATTCAAATTTTTTTTGATAATGTTTTTAAACAAATTACACTTCATATTTTCATAGTATATGTATTCATTCCGGTACTTTTACCATATACCGACATATCTGCCACTTGGTAGAGGTTGATATTTTAGAAATTATGTGATGTGTTGAAAAAAATGCATTGAGTGTGTTAATTAGCGACATTAGGAGTTAAGAAATGCAATCCAAACTTTTTTTCTTGCTATAGGGCAGTTAAAGGGATAAGCATGCACTTAAGAGTTGATTCAACCCAAAATATAAATTCTGTCATTATTTGTTCATTCTTGTGTTCATTCCAAAGCCATAAAATGTTTTTGATGATTCAAGATGTTCAGAAAGAATGAAATTTACATGAATTAAGCAGTATAATGCAGGTGTTTATGTAATGAACATGTTTATTTTATGCCTTTATTCACAAAGAAGCATTGACTAGAACCAAAGTTGTACGCCTTCGTGGATCAGGTTTGTTCGCTCATCAGTCATTGGGTGTGAATGAAAAACAATTTTAAATCTGTTCTTTTTTCTTTAAAAGACTTAATTAAACTGCTTGATTTCTATAGAATTGATTACAGTTTTATGGCTTTGATTTGATACTGTCACGATCACCAGCGATCGTCTCCCCATAGATCGCTGGTAAACATGCACAATCACTAATGGACTACAAATCTGCCACCTAATGGACTACATTTCCAAACATGCACTACTCTGACATCACACACAACCGGTTCCACATCTTCACTGGTTGCATCCCACAGCTGAAGCCACTCAAGAACTGATTACACACACTACATAAGCAGAACATACACTCACTCCATTGCCGAGTCATGTTACCTGTTTACAGTGTCAATTCAAAGCGTTTCCTTGTCTTGTTTTTGCCGTGTTTGGACCCTTTCCTTGTTTATCTGTTTCTGCCTGTCTGCTGCCATCCTTGTGACCATCTGCCTGCTATATTGACCACGATTCTGGATTTCCCTCATAAGACTGTTTGCTCCTGTCTTGATCATTGCTTGCCTGACCATCCCTCTAATAAAAGCCTGCATTTGGATCTGCACCTTTGTTGTCATGTCACTTCCATGGTTACAGATACGGTCAGATGATGGCAGAATTTAAATTTTGTGGTGAACTGAACCTTTAAAATGTAACTAAAGCTGGAATAATACAATTACAAATGTAAACTTTCATATATAAAAAAGGCAAAATTATTAGTACTTTGGGGAAATTTTAATTGTTTTGAAAATATATTTCCCCAATGCCGTTAACGGAGCGTATTTTCTTTCATTCATTTTCTTTTCGGCTTAGTCCCTTTATTAATCCGGGGTCGCCACAGCGGAATGAACCGCCAACTTATCCAGCATATGTTTTACGCAGCGGATGCCCTTCCAGCTGCAACCCATCTCTGGGAAAAATTCACACACACACTCATTCACACTCATACACTACGGACAATTTAGCCTACCCAATTCACCTTTACCGCATATCTTTGGACTGTGGGGGAGACCGGAGCACCTGGAGGAAACCTACGAGAACGCAGGGAGAACATGCAAACTCCACACAGAAACGCCAACTGACCCAGCCGAGGCGACCAACGACCTTCTTGCTGTGAGGTGACAGCACTACCTACTGCGCCACTGTGTCGCCTATTTTCTTTAATTTTAATTAAGTTAACTAACTTATACTGTATAACTAACTAATAACTAATTTCTTTTGTCTTTGTTCTTGACAGTACATAACATTTTACTGTTTTTTTGTAAAATGTGTATTCTGCACATTCAGAAATCATTTAAAGATGAGCAGACTAACCTGTAACATCAAATTACTTGCTGTTTTGCAAATATAAAACATTATTGACCCCTTTTCCAGTGTGTGGCACAAAAAAAAAAATCACTGACGGTCTCAACTTCAAGAATGTTCAATGTATTTGAATGTATCTGTGATGATCACAGATATAAATATGTGCATGTCATAATATTTGAATCATGATTTGAATAGCATTGTGCACTAATTTTGGTCACCTTAATTCCGATAAGATCAAATACAAAGATTAAACCAATCTTACACCCACCTGTAATCAGACCACCGAACAGGGCTATTCCCAGTGTGACAGCCAAGGAAATGGCCTGAAAGCCACCCTTTGTTTGAGCGCTCCAATGAGAATTTCCAGCAGCTTCAAGGAAAACTTTGTCCAGTCTGTGTAAGTTGGGAGACACAGGCTAAAAATGTATCTGTTCTCACACAGAATGCAATATGTTCAGCCATGAGGAAACAACATGAATCTTCTTAAGATAAACCAATAATCCTATTACATCCAAAAACATTGTAGTATATATATTATAGCCTTTTTACCTCTGGTGTCCTAATTATTTGTTCACCGAAGACATCTTTCACACAAGAAACCCTTATATTAATATAATATAATATAATATAATATAATATAATATAATATAATATAATATAATATAATATAATATAATATAATATAATATAATATAACATAATATAATATAATATAATATAATATAATGCTCAAAAAAATAAAGGAAACACCTAAACATCACAATGTAACTCCAAGTGTTCCCTATTCATTTGAGCAGTATATATTAAATGAATTCAATAGTTATCCCCATACTGCTGATTGAACATTTTATATGATCAATTTTCTAAAATGTTGTTCAATTACTCAAATGAGGCAGTACTTAAATGAAGCATGCTCTATTTAACATGAATATACATTTTTACTACTGACTTACCCATTTCCATACACATCCCTGGATGCCAAGGCAGCAGTGACAGCACCCACTATAGCTCCCAGAATTCCTGGCATTCCATGCAGGTTATGAATACCACAAGTGTCCTGAATCTTCAGTTTCGACTCCATAAATGGCTAAATGAGCACAAATCAGAAAAATGACACCGAGGCTTTTTGCTGAAGTTTACAATTGTGCATCAGACAAAAGTGCGCTTCTAACCGTAAGATATTTGTATCCCAGAACTGAAATAGTTCCAGCTAGGAATCCTACAATCATGGAGCCAAAAGGGGTCAGCATCATCTCTCCAGCCGTACCCACCGCAACACCACCAGCCAGTGCGGCATTCTGGATGTGCACCTGAAAAACACAGTCAGTTATGAGAGTCTGTAATGTACTTGCTAACTAACAAAACGAAAAAAAGCATTTAAAATATTACATACCTGTAGATGCTACCCTTGTACTAGTATACTTAATAAATGCATAATATTGAAAAAGAAGTATTTTTTGAGACATGGAGAAAACAATTGTTTATCTTTTTTTGTTAATGTATTTGTGTTAAGCTTTTTAGTAATCTACTTTATCTTGAGTTATTTACTTTTCTCTCAGAAAATGAAAATGTTGAAATTTGTTTAAATAATTTTGACATATTTTTTTACTCTAATCCTTGTATTCAGTACATTGTTAATCTTTTTATTGAAATAGGTAAATTGCTCATCTACAGGTGCAAATGTTTGGGTAAGACTCCAACACTGATTATTTTTCTAATTGACTATAATTCCTATATTTTATCTTCAATGGTCATAAATAACAAGAAACTGTTTAAAAGTCAAAAATGTCTTTTAATGTATAAAATAACATATAATAATAATACAAAAATAATATATAACTAATAAATGTCAACTTTTTCTCTGGCTATATATATCAAGTCCGAGTCAAGCCCGAAATTATTGAGATTTATTAATATATATATATATATATATATATATATATATATATATATATATATATATATATATATATATATATATATATATATATATATATATATATATATACCGTTGAAGTCAGAATTATTAGCCCCCTTTAAATTTGTTTCTTCTATTTTAAATATATTGCAAATTATGTTGACCAGAGCAAGGAAATTTTCACAGTATGTCTGATGATATTTTTTCTTTTGGAGAAAGTCTTATTTGTTTTATTTCAGTTAGAATAAAAGCAGTTTTAAATTTTTTAAAAACCATTTTGAGGTCAATATTATTAGCCCCTTTAAGCTATATTTTTTCTTGACTGTCTACAGAACAAACCATCATTATACAATAACTTGCCTAATTACCCTAACCTGCCTAGTTAACCTAATTAACCTAGTTAAGCCTTTAAATGTCACTTTAGGCTGTATTGAAGTGTCTTGAAAAATATCTAGTCAAATATTATTTACTGTCATCATAGCAAAGATAAAATAAATCAGTTATTAGAGATGAGTTATTAAAACTATTATTTTTAGAAATGTGTTGAAAAAAATCTTCTCTCCGTTAAACAAAAAATAAACAGGGGGGCTAATAAATAATTATTTATTTTGTGACCTCTTTTTTACTGTGTGTATTTAATGAATCTGCAGAGTAAAAAAATCCTGTACTTTAACTAATTTTTAAGGTTGCTCCCAGTGGTGTAAAGGAACAAATTACAAATACTCAAATGACTGTAACGGAGTAGTTTTATCAGGAATTGTAATTTACTAAGTTGTTTTAAAAATGTGTACTTTTACTTTCCCTTGAGTTCATTTTTAGTGCTGTATTGTTGGTACTTATACTTTTACTCAACTATTTTCCTTCAGCCTGTAGTCACTATTTTTTTTTTGTCTCTGGGGATTGGCTAAAATAGATTAATCAGTCCTGTGATTCTTGTCCAATCAAATAGCACATAGAAAGTAAATGGCATCATACTGAACAACCTCAAGACATTAGCGCTTTATAAATGTAACAAACCATTTGGAAGCATTAAAGGTGTGCAAGAACATATTTAAAATCTCTGTCTAAAAATGATCGAGAGATTTTATAGACTGCATGTTACTGATGAGAAGATTAATGTTTGCTGTATGAGGACTGAAATCACCAAATGCCCAAATGCAATATCATAAACGAACACAAGAGGGCGCTCACCATGTCCAGTTTGCCCTCTGGATTGACTAGTGAAGAGAACCCGAATGTCGCTAGTGTGCAGGCAGCCAAAGAGTAGTAGGTGTTCGCGGCAGTTCTGTGTTGTGGGTCCCCGTACTGCGTAATGGCTGAGTTGAAGCTGGGCCAGAACATCCACAGAAAGATGGTACCTGAGCAGATCAAAAGTTAGCGAGTCCCGGATGACAAAATGCCAGATTAAACTTTTCCAGCGATTCACCGATCATGGCGAAGAGGTCAGAGTGGTAGACGGATGAGTTTTTGTGTTTGCTCTTGTCCAGGTTTGGTCTGTGCAGGATACGGGTCACCATTAGGCCGAAGTATGCACCAAATGTATGAATGGTCATGGATCCTCCAGCATCATTGGCCTGTAGACACAGTGAAATTTAAATCTGTTACTGTAATAGGTAAATGTTAGAATTTTTACAGGCATATGGTTTTAAAACACCTTTTACATACTGCAGCTCATTTATCTTGATATTTTTGTGGATATGTAATTTAAATAAAAAGTAAATATAAATAGGATATATAAATAATCTAGTGGAACATGTTTTGTTTCAGGAAGTTGTTTATGGTGGAGCTGTTACTACAGTACATTTGATATGCACATCGACTTTTGGCAAAACCAGATAGGCTAATACATGTCAGACATTTTAGAAAGCGAGTATTTTTATTAAGGGTGTGCAATAGTTATCGTCTACGATGTTATCATAAAAGTTTTTTAATGATTCAATTATGTATTATATTACATCATTATTTCATTATTATGCATGTGTGCAACCAACTATCAACAATACACCAAGCTAGAACTTGAATTTTTGCACATCCATATGAAACTTGTGTAAAATGTTTGGAAAATGAAGCTGTTAATCCAGCTAAAATTAATTGATTAATGTGCAAAAATCAAAACTTTTGCAGATCAGACAGATTGTGTCTCTATACTCACCCCAAGGATGGAAAGCAGGATGTACTCATTAACAGCAAACAATGTCACCTCCAAAACAGCCATAACAAGAAGCTGCACAGGACTGGTCTTCCCCAAAACGGCGCCAAAAGAGATCAGCACAGCACCAGTGCAGAAGTCTGCGTTTATCATGCTGCGGAAGACACATATTGATTCAGTCATAAATACAGTGAATATGTCTGTGTGTTGGGAAGTCATAATTTGACATATCCACTAGAGGGCGCAGTGCTTTACTGTAATCCAACTGACATGAGCCCATAGTGTAGTGGAGAATGTTGTTTTTAGTGTCAAAACATGCTACAACCAGTGTTGGGGGAAGTTATTTTAGAAAGTAACGCATTACAATATTGAGTTACTCCCCAAAAAAGTAACTAGTTGCATTACTTAGTTACTTTTTATAGTAAGTAATGTTACGTTACTTTTGTTTTTTTTTTCTTCTTTTTTAAAATAGAGAAGTTAACAACACACTGTATAACCTTCATTTACCTTTAAAAAACAACACAAAAAATGTAGGATAATGTTATCTTCTGAGAAGTTCCTGACACCAGAGCTTTACACACCGAATATACATATTAATGGCAGTTTAAAGCAATGTGTTTGCTACTTTTGTACTTTTTGTCTTTTTTTACAAAAAGTAAAATCCCTATCCATTTAGATAATCATCTTTTCCTTTTCTTCAATGTGCTCAAAATCATGAGAATATTTCCATTGTAGAATTGCAAGGCTCTGCCATCTTCATTTCTGTCTGTTCCTATTTGACTACATTCATTTTAATTCAGCATTTTTTTAAAAAGCGAATTAACTAAACGAAAAAGTAACTCGCATTACAGTTTTTATAAAGTAACTCAAATATTATTACTTAATTTTTAAAAGTAATGCATTACTTTACTCGTTACTTAGAAAAGTAATATTATTATGTAACTCGCGTTACTTGTAATGTGTTACCCCCAACACTGGCTATAACAGCAGCAAGAGGCAGTCGATCAAATTTATGCCAGAGTATTCTGAACCTACAGGTTTCTGCACCTGCTTTCTTATATTGAATTATTTCCCTCCTTCTCTGAGTCTTATGTTTTTCCATCATTAAAACGTACAATTAGTTCTTTGACTGTTGCCGGTCTTGGCCAACTTAATAAGGCAAATCCTTAGTTTCTGATACTTTATCAGAACACTTATTACTCCTTAGTGATTCTCATATGCCTGGCACCATTATCTTTCTCCTTTTCCTCTCCCCTTTCATTATTTTCTTACCCTGGCAAGACTTCTTATGATACAACAAGGTTTCATGGTCATTTTCTAACAGATAGTGTTCTTAAGGGAACCCACAGACTTAAATGCATTCTATTTATGCTCTATCCTCAAAAAAGAGCTTTATACAGATATTACTACATACATACAGTTGCAATCAGAATTATTGAACCCCCTTTGAATTTATTTTCTTTTTAAATATTTCAAGGAAATTTTCACAGTATGTCTGATAATATTTTTTCTTCTGGAGAAAGTCTTATTTGTTTTATTTCAGCTAGAATAAAAGCAGTTTTAAATTTTTTTAAACCTATTTTAAGGTCAAAATTATTAGCCCCTTTAAGCTTTATATTTTTTCAATAGTCTACAGAACAAACCATCATTATACAATAACTTGCCTAATGACCCTAACCTGCCTAGTTAACCTAATTAACCTAGTTAAGCATTTAAATGTCACTTTAAGCTGTATAGAATCTCTTTAAAATATCTAGTAAAATATTATTTACTGTCATCATGGCAAAGATAAAATAAATCAGTTATTAGAGATGAGTTATTAAAACTATTATGTTTAGAAATGTGTTGAAAATTTTTTCTCTCCGTTAAACAGAAATTGAGGAAAAAAAATAAACAGGGGGGCTAATAAATCAGGGGGTTGAATAATTCTGATTGCAACTGTACATACATGATGCATAGACGCAATTAGTGATGCAAATAGTACATAGAGATAAGGACTTTCTTCCATTGTAGCAGCAATTGTGCAGTCATTAATGTTACCTTGTCACACCAACATGGATCTTGCCATGGTGCATGCCATGGAAAAACCCCTGCATAAGTGTTGCCCACTGAAGGGAAAAGGCTGCGATGAGAAAGTTAAATCCCATGCTACTGAATCCATAGCGCTGCAGAAATGTCATCAGGAACCCGAAGCCCACAAAGATCATCACATGAACATCCTGAAAGCCTAAAACAAACACCGTCAGTTAGTCGTTTCACGTAACTCTTTTACTGCCATTCTCATAGTTTACTATTTTTATTAATATTAAAGTATTCTCTAGTAATGAGTAGTCTCTGATATATGTGTGGATACATATGGAAAAATAAGATTTTTAGAGGGCGGCAAGGTGGTTTAGCACCTCACAGCAAGAAGGTCGCTGGTTTGAGTCCCGGCTGGGCCCTTTGGCATTTCTGTGTGGAGTTTGCATGTTCTCCCCATGTTTGTGTGGGTTTCCTCTGGGTGCACCGGTTTTCCCCACAGTCCAAACACATGCGGTATAGGTGAATTGAATAAGCTAAATTGGCCCTAGTGTGTGTGAATGTGTGAGTGTATGGGTGTTTTCCAGTACTGGAATGCAGCTGGAAGGGCATCCACTAAGTAAACATATGCTGGAATAGTTGGCGGTTCATTCCGCTGTGGTGACCCCTGATAAATAATGGACTAAGCCAAAGAAAAATGAATGATTTTTAGAAAGATGACTTTGATATTTTGCGACACCCCTCATTAGTTAGACCAATTTTACACTATGGGTATGCTGAACCCAATATTAACCCCTGTGTTCTTCTCTGTAGAGCCATTCATTCACCCATTTCACTTCTTTTGACACAATTACACTGTTGCCAAGCAACTAGCCATTGACCCAGGCATCAATGAAGATGGCACAGCCCCTGTGGGCAAACTGTCCCAAATACCTCTCACACTCACTCCTCTTTGGCAGCCCATTAATAAGCCTATGAGCTCCATGTCTAAGCAAAGTTTGCAACAAGACCCAAAAGTTCTCACACACAAAATTTACTTGCAAACCTGTTTTAATAAAAAAAAAACATTTCTGTAAATGTATAAATGAGGTCAATTTTACTACTTTGGACTCTTTTTTCATTCAGAACACCAAATGTTTTATAATGGCATGGCCAAAATGATTTAAGCTTGTATGTTTTGATTTATGCAACTCATGTAGGTGTGTACAGGGCTTGCAGCACAGGTGCATCTTGCAATACAGTTAATATAATGAAGTAGTTCAGTCTATCAGTGAAGGTAGTTTTTGTGCAGACTACAGAGATTAAAGGATGAGACAGTCTTAGTAAAGGTGTATGGGAAATCTGACACTGCAGAAATTTGACACATGTGCACAAACCAACCAATAGATCAAGTTTTTGAAGAAATCAAATTCTAAGAAAAGTAAGCTTCACTTAAACCAGTCAGACCACTCAACAAAAAAATCAGAACAGTTCAGATAATATAAGGCCAATGTTCATCTGCAGTTTAACCAATCAATCACATTCCTTGGTTATCAAGTTAAAAGAAATGGCATCTGTTCCTACTTGCAACCTTTGTTATTAACTTACTTCACTATAAATCTATTACATACTTATACAAGTTCTTTTTAATAAGTAAATAAAAAGTCTTCACCTCTCTAATTCAACTGTCACTTACTGGGATAGCGATAGTAGAACTCATTCGTGGCAGGATCAGTAGAATTGTTTTTATTCCACTTCTTGGCATCAGTGTCATCGTTGTACTCCACCAGTACTCCAAAGAGAATGATGAGGATGACTTCCAAGATGATGCATATGAGCGGCAGGCGAAGCCTCATGTTAGTTGACTCAGCCATGGCACTCTCCTTTGCTCACTCTCGATCCCCTTCCCTTGTTCTGGAGCAGGGCACAGGCTCTGTTGGGTCTGGAGGCAAGAGTGCAAGAGAACATCAGCTGACACAAGTCTTCTTATTGTTAGTTTGGCCACTTGGTGAGCTTAGTAACGCCCACCTGCTCTCTTAACTCTGCAGATTTGCAGCAATTCTGGGCTCCTCCCTCACCTTTTTGCTTGTGAGGTGTGCAAGGAGTCAAATGTGTGCAATGCAATCCAACTGCCATACAGAAAGGTTAAATATATGTTAAAATACTTGTGTGAAAAGTATGGACATTTTAGAGAGGGGGTGGGTTTATTTGGATATGGAAGTATGTCCAGTGTTTTGAGGTTGATAATGATCGCTGTTCCGTTAATACTGCTGATGTGGGCTGTAAATGGAAAACTAAAGGTGAGCTGAGGCATGGTTTAGTCACATTCAATGTGGTGTATGTTTAATCTACATTTAACAAAGATAAACTTATAGCAAACACATTTTTCTCCCTAGCATTCAAACACATTTGACACATTCGAGATATACATATATATATATATATATATATATATATATATATATATATATATATATATATATATATATATATATATGTATATATATATATATATATGTATATATATATATATATATATGTATATATATATATATATGTATATATATATATATATGTATATATATATATATATATATATATATATATATATATATATATATATATATATATATATATATATATATATATATATATATATATATATATATATATATATATATATATGTATATATATATATATATATATATATATATATATATATATATATATATATATATATATATATATATATATATATATATATATGTATATATATAGTTTACATACACCGTATAAAAAGGCACATAACTAAACTTTTTCTCTTTTAGGTAAGTTAGGATTATCAAGTTTGTTTCTGTTATGCTTAATAGCAGAATAATGAGAGACAGATTTTTTGAGAAAATGTTATAACTTTTATTGAAAGTCAAGTTTACATACAATAAGATTATTATGCCTCTGAAAAAGCTCAGATGATGGTGTCAAGGTTTTGGAAGTTTCTGATTGGCTAATTGACAACATTTGAGTTAGTTGGAGGCACAACTGTAGAATAGTGTTTAAAGGAAAACCTCAAACCTCACTGCTTCCTTGTGTGACAACATGGGAAGATCAACAAGCCAGAATCGACAAAAAAGCCAGATTACAATTTGCTAAATTATACTGGAAAAAGGACACATGGAGACATGTCCTGTGGTCTGATGAAACTAAGATTGAACTGTTTGGCCATAATGACCAGTGTTACATTTGGAGGACAAAGGGGAAAGCTTATAAGCTGAGGAACACCATCCCAACTTTGAAGTATGGGGGCGGCAGCATCTTGTTGTAGGGCTGTTTTGCTGCAGGAGGGACTGGTCCACTTCACAGCATAGATGGCATCATGAAGAAAGAACATTATGTGGAAATACTGAAGCAACATCTCAAGACATCAGCCAGGAAATTAAAACTTGGCCACAAATGGGTCTTCCAAACAAACCATGACCCAAAGCATACTGCCAAATTAGTTAAAATGTGCTTTAAGGACAACAGAGTGAATGTTTTGAAGTGGCCATCACAAAGCCCTGAGCTCAATCCTATAGAAAATTTGTGGGCAGAGTTGAAAAAGCTTGTGCGAGCAAGACAGCCTACAAATCTGACTCAGTTACACCAATTCTGTCAGGAGGATTGGGCCAAAATTCCTTCAAACTATTGTGAGAAGCTTGTGGAAGGATACCCAAAACATTTGACCAAAGTTATAGTTTAAAAGCAAAGCTAAAAAAAATACCAAGGAAATGTATGAAAATTTTTGACTGTCTAGAAATTAATAAAAAAATTCTCAAAAAAACATTCTCTCATTATTCTGGCATTTAGTAAATGTAAATCATTTAGGTAATCCTAATGGACCTAAAATAGTAAACGTTTAGTATGATTTACCATCAGACATTTTTTAAAAATGGTTATGTTCCTTTTTTTAGAGTGCATGTAAACCTCTGGTTTCAACAGTGGGGAAAAAGTATTTAACACGTCATGTTTTTTCCTGGGAATAATATTTCAAAGAACCTGTTGACATGGATCTGAACCAAATTGGTAAAAACCCAAAGAATAAAAACATGAAAATATAACAAAAGAAAAAATATGGAAAAAATTGTTCTGTGTAATAACAAAATGACACAAGGAGAAAGTTTGAACTACTAAAATGTATTTGATACTTTATATAAAAATCTTTTTTTGTTGATGGCAGCTTAAAGACGACTCTCATATGGAGAATGAAGTCACATGAATTGCTCAGGTATGAGTTTTTCACAGACTTCAACAGAGTGTAAAAAACTTGGTTCTGTGGGTCTCGTCTATCAAATCTGATCTTTAATTTTTGTATTTTTTATTGGATTCAAGTCAGGTAATTGGATGGGCCATTCTACGGCTTGATTTTCTTTTTCTGAAAGCATTTGAGTTTCCTTGGCTGTGTTTTGGATGATTGTCTTGCTGAAATGTCTACCATGGTTTTATCTTCATCATCCTGATAATATAGATGTTGGACTAAAGCAGATAATATTAATTTACTGTACACTGACGAAGAACTGAATAACTTCGGAGAGATTTCAGCTGCTGTCTGGGCTTTCGCTGCCATTTTACACCTCACTTTCTTTATGTGTTCAATACTTTTTCCTGTGTAATTTCCTTTCATTACACATAACTTAATTTGTAAACTAATTAGATTTGTTTTTCTTTGGTTGTTATCAACATCTGGTGAAAATTTTAAGTCAACAACAGCTTTGCGTCAGTCACTGTATATTGACAAGGACATGAACTCAAAAATGATTGATGAACAGTATGTTTGTTGGTGTAGAAATTCTTCACTCTTCATGTCAAGTGATTCTTTAGAAATCATTCCAATGTGCTTATTTGTCAATGTCGAATACAGTTATCTGCCTATTATTTTTTGTGAAAGGTTTTTGTAATAGTTTTATTAGAACGGCAATTTAAAGAAGAATTTATTTAAAAGAGATCAATGTAGTACACTCTTTCTGAATAAAAATAACGGAACCCAAACCAGTTTTAAACATTTAATGCTAAATACTATTGAAAAATATTCATAGCGATACTCAATTCACTTGTCAATAGAAAGTACTTTACAAAAACATAAACATTTGGCATCCTGTGTAGCCTTCCCTATAAACACACAGATGTGTATGTCTAAACAGTATAGTAACACTAGAAAATGTCAGAAATCTGTGACATTGTCAAACCCTCAACATCCCATTGGCAAGTTTAAATTGTTTCTAGATTAACAGGAATCATTTACACTATGAGGTTTATACAACACCACTGATAAAGGCGTACCTAGAAAAGCCACTAAACTGGCTCTAGGCCAGACAAGGGGAACTTCGAAGAAAACATACAAAAGTATTCAAAAGGGATTAATACATTATAGCACTGTTGTGGCTGAGGAATGATACATCTACATGCTTGGTAATAAAACAAACAAGAATCTTGCTACTGTTACTTTTAAGGTATTTCTTTAAAAAAAAAGTTTGGAATGAGAAAGAGTAGAGGGGGCTTGCACACATCTTCACTATCTAAAACTCACACCAGGCCGATGGTTTGAGAGCAGTGATTAGAAATATTCTGCTCAAACCGTCAAACAGATCTGAAGAAAGAAACTAACAAATTGTGACTAAAGATTATTAAAGGAAGGGTGATTTATCCTGTGAGAATTGATATGAATTAAATTACTTTTGCTTCAATTTGACTTTAAGGATAACAAATATAAGAAAAATAACTAAGAACTATAAAGGCACAGCTTTCTGGTCTAACTTTGACCTCAAGATAAACCCATCATTTGACTCCTCTGGTCAATGATGCATGACCTTTGATCTTGTCCATTTTCATTTGTAAGTACTGTTACTGTCAAGAACACTTAGTGGTGATGATTAAAGGTGATGAATACATCTGAAGGACATGCATACTAACTGACAAAAGTCTTGTCACCTATCCAAGTTTTATGAACAACAAATAATAGCTTGACTTCTAGTTGATCATTTGGTATCAGAAGTGACTAAAATGAAAGGCAAAGGCCTCTAGATTATGCTTCTTTTACCAAAATAAAATATGATCATGCCTTGATTTTTAATTATTTAATTAGGACAGTAAGGTCTGACTTTGCTTAGACAAAAGTCTTGTCACTTAACAGAAATAATGTACAGTATAGAATATAAAGTCAGTGGAAAAAGAATTCATATTGTGTATGACTCCCATGAGCTTGAATGACTGCATCCATACATCTCTGCAATGACTCAAATAACTAAATAATAAAGTCATCTGGAATGCCAAAGAAAGCGTTTTTGCAGGACTCCCAGAGTTCATCAAGATTCTTTGGATTCATCTTCAATGCCTCCTCCTCCATCTTAGCCCAGACATGCTCAATAATGTTCATGTCTGGTGACTGGGCTGGCCAATCTTGGAGCACCTTCACCTTCTTTGCTTTCAGGAACTTTGATGTGGAGACGGAAGTATGAGAAGGAGCTCTATCCTGCTGAAGAATTTGCCCTCTTCTGTGGTTTGCAATGTAATGGGCAGCACAAATGTCTTGATAACTCAGGCTGTTGATGTTGCCATCCACTCTGCAGATCTCTCGCATGCCCCCATACTGAATGTAACTCCAAACCATGATTTTTCCTTCACCAAACTTGACAGATTTCTATGAGAATCTTGAGTGCATGTGGGTTCCAATAGGTCTTCTGCAGTATTTGTGATGATTGGGATGATTCATCAGAAAAAAAATCTACCTTCTGCCCTTTTCCAAATGATCATTATTTGTTGCTCTTACAACTGAGATCGACGACAAGACTTTTTGCCAGGTAGTGTACCTGGTGTGACGTCATTTAGAACAAAAATTGGCCAAAACAAAGTTAGCCTGTTTCAGCAGGTTAAAACAGCTTGCCAGAGTGAACAAAAAAATTACATAAAAATAGTTTTGGCTGGTAAACATCTTTAAACCACTATTGGTAAATGGCAGTTATGTAATACGTAGGTGTGGATCTGAGCCTCCACCTTTTTCATGGAACTCTTCTCTGGTTCACTCTCTCTGTTCATTTGATGTTAAACACCTAAGAGTAAAATACAATATTTAGCAGCTGCTTTACAGTACAAAATTAGGTGCATAGTTTATCACATTAATATATTAAGGTAGCTTGCTTAATGGCTCATTTCCAGCTGAGTGGTATGGTTCAAATACAGTATACTCCAGTAAGCATTTATTTACATTTTGTTTTCACTGCTAGAAGTACCAAAATGGTGAACTTTATTGTACCATTTTTGAGACCATTTCCTAAGAGTGCCTAGCACAACATTACAGTACTAAAAGGGTGGAGCTAGCTCAATGCTGAATGTTCGCCTAGGGGTCGTTTATGCCGACACCCGGCTACCACGGTCCCTGGGTGCAGCCGCGTAGGGTGATCAGGAAGCCCCGGGGCAGAGAGTCTCCTCCCGTGTTCGAGATCTCCACGGAGAACCGCTTCGCCCCTCTCCGCGAGACGGGTCACGATGTGGCTATCATCGGTGACTCCATCGTCTGCCACGTCCGTCCTGCTTCCACTTCAGGTAATTAAGTACGCACATTCTGCTTTCCTGGTGCTTGCGTTAAGAATATTTCTACACAGATTCTGAGTGTCCTGAGCGCCGTTGTCCTTCATGTGGGGACGAACGACACCGGGCTCCGCCAGTCGGAGATCCTGAAGAGGGACTTCAGGAGCCTCATCGAAACGGTTCGACACACCTCGCCCGCCACGCAGATCATCGTTTCTGGACCGCTTCCTACTTACCACCGAGGAAATGAAAGGTTCAGTAGACTTTTTGCTCTGAATGAATGGCTATTAACATGGTGTAATGAACAGAAACTGCTCTTTGCCAATAACTGGAATCTTTTCTGTGAGCGTCCCAGGCTTTTCCGTGCTGACGGGCTGCACCCTAGTCGAGTTGGAGCTGAACTGCTGTCGGACAACATCTCTAAGATGCTTCGTTCTATCTGACTAGTAAGTAAAAATTCACATTTTATCCATATAGACTCTTGTTCGTCCCACTTAAATTACAGTAATACATGTCTAGCTTACCCCATAGAGACTGTGTCTGTTCCTCGTGTTATTAGATCAACAATTAAACGTACTGTGTGCTCTAGAAATAATCTATTAAGAATAAAAACTGAAAATCCAATAAAACATGATAATACAAACTTCATAAAGCTTGGTCTCCTAAACATAAGGTCACTAGCACCTAAAACGCTTATCATATGAAATAATAACAGATAACAATCTAAATGCACTCTGTCTTACTGAAACCTGGCTGAAACAAAATGACTATATTAGCTTAAATGAAGCAACTCCTCCAGGATTTACATATAAGCATAAGGCTCGTCAAACCGGTCGTGGTGGTGGAGTTGCAGCAATCTTTAGTGATATTCTTAATGTTAATCAGAGAAATGGAATTATGTTTAACTCCTTTGAGTTATTAGCTCTTAATGTTATGCTACCGGATATGATGCAAAAACCTATGTTATCTCTGGCTATAATCACAATATATAGACCCCCAGGACCCTATGTCAATTTTCTAAAAGAGTTTTCTGATTTTATTTCTGACTTACTAGTTAAAACTGATAAAATACTAATTGTAGGAGACTTTAACATCCACGTAGATGACTCCAATGATACACTAGGGCTCGCCTTTATGGATCTACTACATTCACTTGGGATAAAACAAAATGCTGTTGGTCCAACCCATCGCTTAAAGCATACATTAGATCTAATATTGTCCTATGGAATTGAGGTCTTTGATGTAGACATTATACCACAAAGTGATGATGTTACAAACCACTACCTCTTGCTATATAAGCTGCGTTTACCTGAAATTAGCAGATCTGCACCAATATACCGCCCTGGTAGGACTATCGTTCCGTCCACCAAGGATGAATTCATAAATAACTTACCTGATCTTTTTTTATTTCGAAATACACTCGCAAACGCAAATTACCTTGATGTAGTAACCAGCAGTATGGATGCCATCTTTACTAGCACACTTAATACAGTGGCACCCCTCAAATTAAAAAAGGCTAGAGAGAATAAAACTGCACCATGGTACAATAATCATACTCGCGCTCTCAAAACAGCAACCCGTGCTCTGGAACGTAAATGGAAAAAAACTAATTTAGAGGTTTTTAGAATTGCGTACAAAGACAGTATGTCCATATAGGAGGGCTCTTAAATCTGCCAGGGCCGAGCACCTCCGCAAACTGATTGAAAATAATCATAACAATCCGAGATTTTTATTTAACACCATTGCTAAACTAACAAATAATCGATCATCTTTGGAACAAAATGTCCCACCGCAAATTAGTAGTGATGACTTCATGAGTTTTTTCAGTGATAAAATAGAAGGCTTTAGACAGAAAATAGAAAATGTTAAACTTTCTGCACCACCTCATACTCCAGATCCAGTAAACATTCAACTGAATCAAAATAACCTACAATACTTCAAAACCATAGAACAGGAAGAGCTAGATAAAGTCATAAATAGCTCTAAATCAGCTACATGTATGTTAGATCCAATTCCAACAAAATTACT
Organism: Danio kyathit; assembly: GCA_903798195.1. Lineage (NCBI taxonomy): Eukaryota > Metazoa > Chordata > Actinopteri > Cypriniformes > Danionidae > Danio > Danio kyathit. The sequence goes on from LR812534.1 coordinate 37,954,224, forward strand.
GAAAGAACTGATACCTATTATAGGAGAACCTCTCCTTAATGTTATCAACTCTTCTTTATCTTTAGGCCATGTTCTAAATCCTTACAAGCTAGCTGTTATTAAACCTATTATTAAGAAACCACAACTTGACCCGAGCAACTTAGCTTATTATAGGCCTATTTCAAATCGTAGGCCTATTTCAAAAAAAAGTTGTTTCTACCCAATTATGCTCCTTTCTGCAGACAAACAGAAGTGTTTAAGTCAGGTTTTAGGCCTCATCACAGTACAGAAACCGCATTAGTAAAAATAACCAACGATTTACTCTTAGCTGCTGACCAAGGGTGCATCTCACTATTACTTCTACTTGATTTTAGTGCCGCATTTGACACCATTGACCACAATATTCTCATAGACCGCTTAAATTCTACAGGTGTCCAAAAACAGGCTCTTGAACGGTTTAGGTCATACCAAGCTAACCGTTACCAATTTGTGAATATTAATGGACAGCTTTCTCAAGTCAGGCCAGTAAAGTACGGGGTCCCTCAAGGATCAGTTTTAGGCCCCTTGCTGTTTACAATATACATGCTTCCCCTGGGGGACATTATTAGAAAACACGGGATCAGCTTTCATTGCTATGTAGACGATACTCAATTATACATTTCAACTAAACCTAATGAGATGTCTGAACTGTCTAAGCTAACCGAGTGTATCAAAGATGTTAAAAACTGGATGACAAACAATTTTCTTCTCTTAAACTCAGACAAAACAGAATTATTACTTCTTGGGCCTAAATCCTGTACACAGCAGTTCTCACAACTGGACCTGCAACTAGAGGGATACAAAGTTAGCGTTAGCTCTACTATAAAATATCTGGGTGTCATATTAGACAGGAATTTAACTTTCAAAAATCATATATCCCATGTCACAAAAACTGCTTTCTTTCATCTGAGAAATATTGCTAAATTGCGAAGTATGCTATCCATATCAGATGCAGAAAAGCTAGTCCATGCTTTCATGACTTCTAGGCTGGACTACTGTAATGCTCTGTTTGCTGATTGCCCAGCATCCTCTATTAACAAACTCCAGCTAGTGCAAAATGCAGCTGCCAGAGTTCTTACCAGATCTAGAAAATATGATCATATCACCCCAATTTTATCCTCCTTACACTGGCTGCCTGTTAAGTTTCGTATTGAATTTAAAATATTACTCCTTACCTATAAAGCTTTAAATAATCTAGCTCCTGTTTATCTAACCAACCTCCTGTCTCGCTACAACCCAACCCGCTCTTTAAGATCTCAAAACTCAGGGCTTCTGGTAGTACCTAGAATATCAAAGTCGAGTAAAGGAGGTCGAGCCTTCTCATTTATGGCCCCTAAACTCTGGAATAGCCTTCCTGATAATGTCCGAGGCTCAGACACACTCTCGCTCTTCAAAACTAGATTAAAGACCTATCTTTTTAGCAAAGCATACACTCAGTGCAGTACATAGCGCTATGACGCATGATGTGCCCCAGACATGATTTTGGTTCTCGTTTATATACACTATGAACAGCAGCTACGCTAATTATTCTCCTTATTCTGTATTTCCACCTGGGGGTACTCATCTTGAGGCCCTCAGACTATGCAGTGCCACTGACGCGATCCGAGACCAGCGACGAGATGATACCAAGGTTTTCTGGACTAGGCCGTATCCTGAGCAGCGGCTGTGGTGGTCATCATGGAGTGAGAGCGTGACTGACTCCTGTGATGCTCCAAGGACAGACGAGTCTTCGCTGAGGTCCAGCTTCCTGCGCCTAGATTGCAGCTCTGCACAAGACGTTTGGCCATAGGGGAAATGGTCGTGCCCAACTGAGCCAGGTTTCTCTCGAGGTTTTTTAAATCTTCGCTTTCGCCAATTGGTGAAGATTTTTCCTCGCCGCTGTCGCCACTGACTTGCATAGTTCGGGATCTGTAGAGCTGCGCATCGATGTATTTGCTATTCAGTGTTTGGACTCTCAGTAGTGATTATTAACCCACACTGAACTGAGCTAAACTGAACTGAATTTAATCTCTGAAAACTGAACTGACACTGTTTCAATTCACTATAATCTTCCATGTGAAGCTGCTTTGACACAATCTACATTGTATAAGCGCTATACAAATAAAGATGAATTGAATGTTATTGGTTTACAGAAAAAATGTCACTTGTGCGAATAACAAGCACCATTTTTAGATCCACAGCCAAAACATGACACAATGATGGTGCACAGCAAAACACCATGCTCAGAAAAGCTTGCCAAGCTACAGCCACATGCCAAGAAGCAAGAACAGGATCTGCATATTAAAGTATATGTTTTATATTGTACTTATGATTGATTAAATACCTGCATATAATTACATCTGCAATTCATTTCTGTATTTACAGTGCTGACCATCCCTTACACATTAACCTACCCTTAAACCTACCCATACCACCAAACCGGTTCCTGATCCTACCTCATGAGATACCAGAAGTGTTCTCCAATACATTATGAACACAGTAAGTACATTGTATTTTTTTTTTGATGCAGGTACATAGTAGTCAACAGTGTGTCCAGTAGCTCGCTGCATACTGTATATCCGCAGACTTGGGAAATGAAGCAGAGTTGACTTCAAAGAGAGGGTTCGAGTCTGGCAAAGAACAGTTCCAGAAACCAGGTAAAACAAAATCAAAAAATAAATTAATAATAAATAAATAAACAACAGGCTGAAGTTGTGGTGAAATCACGTGACGGCTTTTCTTTTTCTAGATTGCTTTTGAAAACACTATTGGGTTGGGTTTAGGGAAGGTGGTGGGGGGGTCAGTCGGTTAGTCATTCAGTCAACAGCAAGCTGGCCTGGTTGGCTGAAGTGTATTTCACGTCCTCTGGAGGATACGCGAGAGGAATTTGTGATCATCAAAAAAAACATACACGTATTTTGCCGTCCCCAAAAATTTAGACCTGGGTACGTATTCGCAATGAGCCTGGATTGCATTTATTTGTATGCCACTCTCAACTGCATTAGCATGTTTATTAACAGTTTCAAAAAATTTTATCCCTAATCAAATTACAAAAAGAAAATAGAGGTGGGTATATCAGGACCTTAAGTTACACTTTCTGACCTGAAGCGCTTCTTTATGCAAAACGAGAAATAAAAAAATGACAAAACCATTCAAAAGGAGCAGTGTAGCTGTCAGCCACAGAAGTTTCAGCAAGAAAACCGATCACTGTGTGACCAAACCCAGTGTACACCAGAGGGAAATTCATGGTGCGGGAACAATCAAGTCAAACCTGTACTCGCACTGAAGTCTGTCATTGCTTCGAGGGCAAACAGTAGTGAACTTGGCTCTAAAAGCCTGTAGCAAAAAAAGATCTGCATAAGATAACACCACTTCCAAGAGATTCTCATCGCTCTTAAAGCTCAGTTGGGTCTTTGAAATATCTGGAGATCTCGTACTCCAGAATTCCTTTACATGCAGCTACAGGCCCTTGAAAAACACACATTCATCATCTGATATTGAACATGAGGAAAAGGTAATCTATGATCTATAACCAGTGAACCGCTGAGTGTCATAGACACTGCTTGTTGTGTTTCATTTTGCAACTGGCATGCAGGAATGCCAAGTGCTTTCTTTCTCAAAAATGAATGTGTAAGAAAATACATCAGAGCTTTTTACAGGAAAAATGTTAACTTATTAACACACTGCTAATAACTTACCCAGGGTTAACAATTAATCCTGGGTTCACATACAGTGACGTTTCACACTGTACCATCCTAAGCACTATGCCAATGTCTTTATTTGCAAATAATCAGAGGAGAAATTGCAGTGTCATTGTCATAAATTGGACAAAGCTAATTATTGATTATGTAGCCAGTTTGAAATAATTGCTTCACAGCATGGATAGACGTCTGTGTAATGAAATTATTTATTCAGGAAATTATTTATAGTCAAATTATTTAACAGATGCTCAGAGGAAGCCATCTATATTGATAACAATGTTGTATCTGAACTCATTACCACATGCAATCACAGAGTAAGTGACCTCATAAAACGTTTTAGCAACAGCAACAAACATCTTTTATTGACAGTAAAGCAACAAGAGGCCTGAGTGGCCCTCTATGTGTCAGAGAACAGCTGGAGGGGAAGGACAGGACTGCTAGCAGGGCATAACAAGTCGTTTTACCTTTTCTCTTTTAACAGATAAGGTGTTCGTTTACTAATTGTATGCTATAGGGGCATATAATCCTGTAACAAACTCCTAATATATTAGATCAAATTACAATAATGGGCAAAAAATAGTGACTAATGTTTTTTTATTAATCACCTATATTGAATAATGGTATAAGATTCATGGAATATTTGTACTTAATTCAAATTTAAAATACACCAAGCATTTTATAACAAATTGGAATAAAAAACAACTAAACTTGGTTAAGATTAGGTGCTTAATAAAAATATATTTTTAGTAAAAAAAAAAAAAAAAAAAAGCAAATGGTCAGTAAAAAAGCTAACAAAAATGTTAAATTAATATTAATTTAAGCATAACTAACTAGTTTTTTTTTGGCACAATTGGTCTGCATACTTTTTATAATTTTATTATCATTTTTTGATATTCATTGGACATTAGAATTTCAGATTCTATTATTTTATTCATGTATTAAAGCTAAGGGATAATTCATTCATTGTGGGTCACCACAGCGGAATGAACCACCTTGAATTATAAATGAACTATTGTGGCATATGTTTTACACAGCAGATACCTTTCCAGCCACAACCCAGCAGTGGGAAACACCCATACACTCTCACATTCACTCATACACTTGCCAATTTAGTTAATCCAATTCACCTATACCGCATGTCTTTGGACTGTGGGGGAAACCGGACCACCCACACGAACATGGGGAGAACGTATAAACTTCACACAGAAATGCCACCTAGCCCAGCTGGGACTCGAACCAGCGACATTCTTGCTGTGAGGCGAGCTAAGGGATAATTCACCCCAAAATTAAAATGTACTCACTATTTACTTACCCTGGTTTCAAACATTACAAAAATGTATGTCTTATTAGGGTATATGCAGAGCTAGCGTTTCTTCCCATTCTGTTAAACTTTCGGTGAACGATTAATGTGACTTTCCATTTTATTTGGTCCCTTTGACAGCATCGATGTTGTAATATAATTAAAAGATAATTAGTTAAATAGACTTCAGCATTCATTTAGTTGCTCAAGCGTAAAAAAAACGAGATGAAAAGCCGTTTACACGCATGCACCCGTCAGGATTAGCAGGCTAGCGCAGAAGCTCCATTGAATATATGGGGTAAAATAACTTCATATTTTAAAGACGTGGTGGGGAAAAATTTCATTTAATGCAGTGCTTCTTGTACATTCTGAGACCCACTTTATATCGGATATCAATCAGCCAGTGAACATAGCTGATTTTTAAAGAAAACAGACCTTAAACGCGCCAATTTTGTAATGGCATACAGTTCACTGGAAGCGCTTGACCCAGGTTACTGACAAAATTAAAAGTCCTTCCACATACTTCAGCATATACTCTGTTCTGCTGTGCTTCATAAGCAATGATGTTGTAGCCTACAACCAAGACATTCTCATGTCAGCATCTCCAATTATTCATTCTGTGGTGTCCACTATAGCGTAAATGTACAGCCAACCTAAATGAGCAGTGAGATTTATTTCTGTTTTTAAAATACTGTAGGCTAGGGGTGTCAAACTCAGTTCCTGGAGGGCCGCAGCCCTACACAGTTTAGTTCCAACCCTGCTCCAACACAACACACTTAAGCCGAAGTCACACTAGAGTTTGAGCTTGTGAAATTCTGTCGCACAGCGCTGCGAAAAGGGGCGGGATTAAAGAAGATGATAAGACATTAAAAAAAGCGAGTGATTGCTCCATGTTTTAAATTTCTGTCCAGAGAGGTCATGCTTTGATCCTGGATTTGTCTCACGCAGTCAAGTGATGCGATTTCGCAGGTCAGAGTTCACCAAGTTTGAACTTTGCACCACAGCAACCTGCGAAATCTGACACATGACCCTGCGTTTCTGGTCTGACGCATTCGCGTGCGTATGAATGGAAGTCTATAGAGGCAAAAGTCCAGTGTGACCGCAGCTTTACCTGTAGGTTTCAAACAAGCCTGAAAGACCCAATTAGTTTAATCAGGTGTGATTAATTAGAGTTGGAACAAAACTGTGCAGAGCTGCGGCATTTCAGGAACTGAGTTTGACACCCCTGCTGTTGGTCCTTAATACACATGACTCAATTTCAGTTTATTTTACTGGTAGCAGTAGCATGGTATTTTACAATCTTGTTACAGAAAAATATGATATGTAGCATACTTGTTATTACAATTACAGTAATTGTGTAATAGTGCACATACTTCATACAGTACAGGGTATTTTTTAGATGCTACAGTCTTCCAAATATCATCCTTGTGCGAGGAACCCCATGTAAAATGAAACTGAGTTTAAGTGCATGTTTGCACTGTTAACAATTCCTGTAAAATCTATCGTAACTTACTGCCAGCAGTTTGCCAGTAACTTACTTTAAATGAATTACAAGAAAAATGCTGTATTTACAATTACAGCACCATTTATCTTGCGCTATATGTATTTACAATATTGTATATATTTATTGTAAAATTTACCGCAAGATTCACAATGCTACTTTAAAATATACATACTGCATAACTGTCCTACAGTAAAATACACTTATTTAATATTACCATTAAATACTGTGTAATTTACGAAAATTGTTATATTCTTAATTAATAGTGATTGGCTCTTTTATTTAGATTGCAATATAATAAAATAATCCCACAATTTTTCCCATTCATAAAATTTATAAACCATCGTTGTATACCCAACATTTGTATATCCAACCCATTTTTATGAACCCAACTTCCTATTAGGTTAGGCATTATGATGCTGCAAGGTTATGATAAAGAGATAAAGGACTAAACTTTTTAGGTTAATACACTGGTGTAAATACTGTTAAAAAGGTGTAAATACAATAAAGAAAACATGCAGCAGGCCACTTCACATAACAGTTTCAGTTGAAGAGTGTGGTGGTTCAATACAAAAACGTTTATAGCTATTCATTGTTAAATTAATGATCATTAAATGAATAAACCTACACACAGGAGCCTGAGGAAAAAAAAAATGCTACTTTCCAAAGAAAAATTCTGACGCCACTTAGAGGTTTTTGCATCTGAACTCTTCAGTTCTTTTCAGACAAATAATGCATTTCTAAAGAACATTAACTGATGGATAGATATACACTTAATAAATTATTGTACTGTTTGTTCAATCTACTTATGTAAAATGAGCTGAAACAACACACTTCTTGAGATTTTTTTGAGACTACATAATTGTTTTATGTTCAATCCACTTAAACTTGTTAAGTTAACTTAATGGATTTGTGTTAGAACAACCTGAATGAATTGTGTGGAACCCTGCATTTTGTACAGTGTAGGAATAGGGATAAATAACTGCATGTAACTGAACATCCTCATCATTCCCAACCACACGGAAGAATAAAAACTTAAATATCACGAGTTCTTTCGATCTTGAGCACACAGACACACCTCTTTACTGACAGTATCATTGCTTGGCTCACAAATTAATTCCACACTGTAAAAATGTTCATGCTTTTATGTTACTTTAACTTATTTCAGAAGTTAATCAAGTTTCAATATTTGTTTAGTTATACTGTACAAAGTTTACCGTAATATTTTTAGTCAGTTTTATGGAGTTGAGATTACTAGAAAAGTTATGTTTCATTGCATTATGCATTCGGCTTATTTTTCAGTATACTTGTTTGATTCGTAATGCTACCTTATGTATTTTATAAATGGATTGTTTAAGGACTATTCATTCATTCATTTTCTTTTCGACTTAGTCCCTTTATTAATCCGGGGTGGCCACAGCGGAATGAACCGCCAATTTATCCAGCACATGTTTTATGCAGCGGATGCCCTTCCAGCTGCAACCCATCTCTGGGAAACATCCATACACACTCATTTACACTTATACACTACGGACAATTTAGCCTACCCAATTCACCTGTACCGCATATCTTTGGACTGTGGGGAGAACGCAGGGAGAACATGCAAACTCCACACAGAAACGCCAACTGACCCAGCCGAGGCTTGAACCAGTGACCTTCTTGCTGTGACTTCTTAAGGACTATTAATAACTGTAATTCTCCAAATGGATTGTTGGTGGAATACATCAAATCATACTAATTCTGTTATTTATGATGGAGCGGTGGTGGAGCACCCTCTCAACCGACCGTTTTCCAAATAAGAGTATAGACGAATTACCATGTTTGTAAACATTCAGGATGCACGCGCAGGGAGGTGGCAGAAAAAAAACAGGAGCGCTAGCATTAACAGTGAGGGAATGACATCCGATGCGGTACAGAGTTTGTTGTTGTCTTAGAATTACGTTATATTGATTACATATTCTATATATTATTTACATAATGCTTTCAGCGTATTATAATAGCTTGTCACCCAGAGATGAGCACAGTGATTCGGCAAAATTAACGTTAATGTGAGCAGCGTTCGTCTGACAGGTCCATCTGCGATAGTACCCAATGGTTATTGGATAAGACGAAATGGCCAAGCATCCAGCCCGAAATATACAACTATCTCATTGAAGCTCCAAAGGATTTTACAAGAGAGAAGTTAAAGGCCTACAAGTCTTCGGATGCCTACAATGTTGTTCTGTGTGGTCATGTGCAAGAAATAATGTTCCATGATTACCAGATTCAAAGCTATGTAGTGCTAAAAACCCAGATTTTGCCTAGCCGAAGACAAGGAAAAAAAGACGGAGTTAACGTTATACAAGGCCTGGGTAATCATCAACAAGCAAAACTACTGCATTCTGACAGCAATCTACACCTGTACGGCAGGATATGTGAACTTACACATAGAGGTAAAGTTGGTTTTATATTTGTACATTCGGACTTTGTCCTTACAGTAATAATATAATTTCATAAAAGTATTATTTGCAAACTCTAAATAGCGAAATCATATTAGCAGCATTTATTTCAGACCGAAAATTCATACATCACCGAATGTAAAACCAACTTTAATAACTTACACTTTCACGTTCCATTCTTAGCATTCAGTGTCGGCAGTTTAATTAACCACATTTAACTGTTTTTGCAGAAATCATTACTGCAATCAAACATGAGTAATGTGTGTGATTCAGCATAGCATGATATACCTTTTATACCTTACCTGATATAACATGAGAACTGCAGAGTCCAGCATTTTTAATTAGGTCGTCACTTCATTCAGCTCCCTTTTAGCCAAAGACGTCTGCAGTTGGCATAAAAGCAGTGTGGTGTATGGTAAAATTTTACTTTTTCGAACTTGGCATCCTACCGCACAACACAACATGTTTGCTATTGCAGCCGTCTTTTTTTTTTGCAACCAGGCACCCGTGTGACGTAGGTTGGTAATTCGTCTATAGAAAAGGTTGTTTTTTTTATAAAGTGGTATATAAACAGCTATACTGCACACAAATAAAAAAACTGAAATAAATGACAGGATTTCCCCACCCTGAAATTGTGTTCCAGTCCTAGCCTGGTGTCACTTGATCTTTCCACTTCATCTTTGTGTGATAACAGTCAGGGCTGCCAACTTTTGGTTTTAGCTTGGAGTGAGAATTTATATACAGTAAAAACAATCTCTGATCAGAAGCCATGCTTAGTCAAAATAAGATCATCATCATATTTTTTAAATCTCCAAAACTCATCACATGCCGACATCTCCACATAAAAAAGGCTGTTAAGCTGGTTTCACAACACATAAGCGGTGCATGAGCAGCGCATATTTTTTCGTCATGCATGTTCACAAACGGGATTCACACCAGGAGCAGGAGCGTGTCTCAGATTTTGATTGAACTGCATTGTTTTCACCAGCATTGGTTCGGTTGCACATAAGAGATTATTGTTTTTATTCTGCGATTAGCACTGTTAATACACTTGCATATAAAGTAAATCGTATCTCAAAGCATTTACTTGGGCAGCATTTACACAGACAATTTTTACTGGGGCACGTGGGGCCTAGTGATGCCCCTGGATTACCTTACTTTATACTGTGTGGTGCTCAGACAATCATCACTATTATGAACAGCACTCAGCTATTTCTTCTTTAAGAAGGGGAGGAGTGGGAACGAGAGGGTTGGCGCAGTGTTTTTTAAATTATTATTTTGTCATATAACAAATCAAGGGGGAAAAATAATTTGTGTGAATGATTATTCTGCGTGAGAAAATTGATGTGTGGTGTGAGAGTGTGAGAACACTCTCAACTGCGTGACTCTCATGCTGAATGCAGCCCTGGATAACATGCAATCTAAAGATCAGTGAGTACAGCGGCGGTAAACCAAGGAACATATATAGAGCTACAGCAGGAGGACGCCAGTTGAAACCCTATAAGATAAGAACAAGCCAAGACCTGCCAGCTACAAAACAGACATAGCTTATAAAAATAGATATCCATACAGTATAACCAAAATCATTAGTAATAGAGAATCAAAAAACACTTTTCCCATTCATGCGATGGTTGTGTAACATCTACAGGTCCTCTCAATGAGGATTACATCAGGGACAATTGGTTAAGGAATGTGACAGAAATTGTGAGTAAATTCCATTCATGAGTGAGTGAGAGAGAAAGAGATGTCTATCTACATGTGTGACTGTCACATGGAAAAAAAATTCTCTGCATAAATGTCAGCCATCAGCAATTTAACAGTGGGAGGTTTGACAGCTGTGATTGTAATCATAGTTTAAACTTTTATATTTTTGGCAGAATCAGTAGATTTATGTGTTACAGCCAAGCACTGCAGGGCCTGTTTAATAGTATACAAATCTCAAACCCCAATAAATTCACAGTTCATCTGCCAATATACACACACTTATCATTTTGAGTAGTTTATAAGTAGTTGACAAGACAACAAAACAAAGAAAAGAAGAAAATAATTAATGAAATGATAAGTCACCCAAAAATTAAATTAAATTCTGTCACCCACAGCAAAAATTCCAGTGTTAAATATACAGTGTGATTTTTTTTGGTGTTGTTCAGTGTTAAAACCGGAGTACATTTTAATCCACGAGTGTGAAAGAGCGTACTGTTTATTTCTGAGGTTTTGTTTTTTTCAGTGTTAAACTTTTAGCCCAATATTTAGTGTATTTCCCACTAGTGATGGGGAAGTCCAGTTTTTTTTTTTACTCTAACCGGTTCTTTCAGACAAACAGTGATCAAACCAGTATGTTTTACTTAAACTTGAAACATGTCTTGTTGCGTTTTAAAATGCAGACTTTTATATTGAAATTATTTCTGAAAAGATTAATGAACATTTAACAAATGAAAACTATTTTCAGCATATTTGATCATTGTTATCGGTCACATACACCAATTGCTAATATAGGAAAAAAGGTAATATATTAACACTTTGAAGGGTAACACACACTCCAGTTCGATGTAAAAATAAACTCTTACTGTGTTAAAATGAAGTCTAAGAGTAATGTACAAAACTGTCACACTTTAGAAAGTGTTATTTTAACTCCAAAATGGAGGGAGTTATATGTACACCCAAGTACACCTAAGTTAAACTCAAATTGAGTTAAATGTACACTGATTTTTTTGCTGTTTACTCACCCTTCACTTGTTTCAAACCTTTATGAGTTTCTTTCTGTTGAACACAAAGGAAGACATTTTGAAAAATGCTGGATACGTGTAAGGATTGACTTCCATGGTCTTCGTTTTTTCTACTATGGATGTCAAGTTGTCAAGGTTTAAACCCACTTAAAAGTGAGTAAAATGTGAGTACATTTCAACACAATCTCACGGCAATTCGTAACTTTTTGATTTAGTGGTTAATTCGTATGAATTCGTACAAGCTCATTCATACAATTTAGTGAAGTTTAGTATTAAACTAATTTCGAGACGAGCATGTGCTCATGATTGAGATTGACCCAGCTGGCCCACATTAGCACATCGCGATCCTCCAATCAAAGGATCCAAAGTCAATATATATATTCTCATTTTCTTTCTACAGCTATCTTCGTCTGGAAGAAACCCCCCTCCACCCCTTCTTCCACCTTTATCCAGAATGAGCGGCACGGTGGCCCAGTGAAGCACTGTTGCCTCACAGCAAGAACACCAATGGCTCCAGGTCCTCGCTGGGCCATCTGGTATTTCTGTGCGGAGTTTGCATGTTCTCCCCGTGTCCTTGTGGGTTTCCCCTGGTTTCCTCCCACCTTTTAAATATGCTCTATATTATAGACAAAATAAGACTAAGCCTTTTTTCTAAATGTCTTATACTCCGGAAGTTCACCTTAGCCTCAGCAGCGGGGGAGTTTTGAGATCGACCTGAGCTCAATCTCCACTCGCTCTGCGAAAGGGAGGGAGCCCTGGACCCCTTGAGCTCAGGGCTCTCTCCAGGAACAGCATGCCAAACAAGCTATGTATAAATCATGAGCTAAGTGTGAATTCTTGAAGTACAATTTGCTTATCCCCAGTGATGGTTGGGTTTAAGGGGTTGGGTGCCACGACCCTTTCTTTTCATTTTTGTATGACTGAACTTGTACGAATCCATATGAATTAGCCACTTAACCAAGAAAACATAAATTAGTTACGTTTCCGATCAGGGTGTTTCATCCCTTTCAGTTGAAAATACATATAACAACCATTTCAACCATTCAAGAATAATGAATAGTTTATTCATCATTAAAATGCATGTAAAGTATTGCGGTTCTAGGCATTACTGATTTTGAGATGGCTAAAAACAGTACAGAACAAAATATAGTTCCTTTTGACAGTCTACTAGCACAGAGGTTAATATTCTTAAACTGGATACAGAAAGCTGCTCCTACATATATACATCTATATTGTGGGAAATAATGAAACATTTGGATCTGGAGAAAATCAGATTCTCCCCAAAAAGAAAGAAGACAAATTCTAATAATAAGTCTGGCAACCTTTTATAGATTATTTTAAAAGACATAAATTCTACAAGAACTTTAAATTGAAGATAATCAGACTAATTTAGATTAAAAGAGAAGGTCATATTTTGTTTCTGTTTTATTTTTTCCATCTCTTTTTATTAGTAATGACTTATTGTATTTATCTATTATTAGTTCACTTTCTTATGTATTGTTTGTGGTATCTTATAGTCAATTGTTGTGTAAATGTTTGCAGGTCAAAATTTGTAAGTCATTGTGTTTAAAAAACAATAAAGAATATTGTAATAAAAAAAGTATGTAATGTATTTTTTGTCATTTTATTACTTATTTTGGTTGCTTGTATGTGTGTGTGTGCGAATGAGACTGTATGGATGTTTGGATGGGGGTTTGAGAGTTAGTGTATTCTCAGTGCTGGGTTGTACAGTATATGCCAGAGTAATTGGTGGTTCATTCCACTGTGACCCCTGATAAATCAGGGAATAAGGAAAATGAGTGCGTAACCGAAAGTGACTTTTAATTGAAGTACAGCATTCGGCTCGATTTAAGTTGAGTCAACTCAGAAAACTCTGCAGCAAGTTGCCTTCCAATTTCAAGTCGAGTCAACTTATTTTTTTACAGTGAGTATTTAACTATTTTGAGAGGATCTGGAAAACAACATGATTACATAAATTGTGGTGCATAATGCAAGTGGTTAGAGTTTACTGCAACTCTCTTATTTGTATAATTTCCTGTACCATATCATGGGTATTGTAGCTTTTACATTTACAAACTAATTATTTTTGCATTTGTTTATTTTATTGTAGTTTCCATTTAATTTGTCATATTTCACTTGTCTCAAATGTCAGTTTCAGTTCTTTTTAGAGACCTCAAATAATAAAGCATCCCAGAGAACAGAAATAAATGTGCATAAAAGTGATTGTAGATGTGAAAAGCAGGATGTGCAAAACTCCAGTATGTTATATAGAGCAATATGAACCAGCGATGCAGTACATTTTGTGCTAGTAAAACCTGAACAGGTGTGTTCTTATACACCGTAGACTCTGCATGACACTGTCACTCTCCAGAACTTTATCTCATCAGAAGTCAGCGCCAATCTACTATAACAATCTCAAACTAGAGGCAGACAACGAACACATGATCAAACAGAGAATGAAATGGCTGTTTATAGTGGAATTTCTGAAGATAGACACCCTTATCGACAGAGACTGCAGACTCCATTGCAAAGAATAGAATTCCTTCCGATAAAAGGGGTGTAAAACAGCATGGAGATCTTCCTGACAGGGGTTGTTGATGGCTGCAACTCAAAGAAAATGCTCCACATTCATTCAAGTGGTTTATACAACTGTACCATACAGCACATAACAGACATACACACACAAAATTGAACAAAGTATGCAAAGAAAAGACACTGGTTTCTCTCCCATCAAAACCTCTGACACATACAACAGGATTCAAAGTAAAACTTCATGCTTGAAATCCAGTTTTTATGCAGAGTTCTCTGAATTTGCATTGATCTCGAGATCATGTTATTGAATCTGAGTGTTTGACTTTAGCATGGTTTGGACTGTGTCACATGTACACAAAGCCTGACTAACTTGCTGCTGTCCAAACTGAGAAAGAAGTAGGACATTTGGTTATGACAGGCCCACATACACATTCCTGATCAAGTGTAGTGTTAATAATGGTATGAAAATCTCCAAACACCCTGACGAAACGTCTCGCATTCTACAGCATGCGAGTTACTCTAATTTATCTAAAGAGTATTGAATTAGCATATGTAAGATTGTTTGAAATTTAAATGTTTTTTTTTTCTTCCTCATGCAAATCAATGTGTAACAACATCGAGTTCTGAATCCAACAGCAAAACACATTTAGAAAATCAGCAAGAAAGTCAGACTGAAGACAGCATGGAGGGTGGAATGGCTTATTATGGTTAGCAGAATTTGGCAATGAGGATGCTGCAACGAGCCGTTGGAAATCTGGAGAGCAAATTGTCCAAATCCAGCAAACAGTGCAGTTAATCCAGGTAAAGATGGGGATACAGGCAGAGAACAACAGAAACAAAAACGCAAATGACTGGAACAGGGGAAAATAACACAGCAGGTAAGAACATGCACGATCTAACAAACACGCAAACACGCAATAAACAGCAATGCTAACCAGCTTCAGTGATTTGCGTCGTATAACATCCTGTGCCGTTGATGGTTGGTGTGTTCTAGACATGATATTTTGCCCTCAGAAGGGCACTTCAGAGTGAAAACGAACATGGACACCATATTGAAGTGTTCCAAACAGAAATGCTCAAAACTGGCCACTTCAAAGGGCCCTTAGGAATGAAGGATTTCAAAGAGTGCAATTGATAGACACTTTGGGCCCCCATATTCCTGTGTTCAGGGAAGTTGTTGGATGTCGAACTTCCAATGGGCTCATCCCTCCAAATGGAACACAGGGAAAGAGAAACATTCAAGAAAGGAATCCACATACCCATGAACCACGACATCCACTAAAATAGTTTTTTAAAGAAGTGTCTTTATTTATTGATTGATTTAATCAAAAATATCGTGAAGTTTTTTTATAAAATAATTTCGAGAGGATCACGTGCTTATGATTGACCATGACTGGTCCCCCATTAGCGAACACGATTCACCAATCAGACAATTCCTATGTCACTATATATAACCAGAGTTTCATACCTCAGTTATCTTCGCCTTGAAGAATCTCCCCTCCCACCCCCACTCCTCCTCCTTTTCCTAGATAGGGCAGCACAGCAACACAGTGGTTAGCACTGTTGCCTCACAGCAAGAATGTCACTGCTTTAAATCCTTAACAGGCTAGTCAACGTTTCTGTGTGGAGTTCTCCCCATGCTCACGTGGGTTTCCTCCCACCGTCCAAAGACATGCAATATAAGTGAATTGACTAAACCAAAATTGGCACCCCAGATGAGCTCTGAGCCAGCGGTATATCTCTCCATAGCAATCCCTAATTTGTCTTTAGCCATAAACATAAACGTTTGCCCTGCAAATGGGAGGGAGCCCCGGGCTCGAGGATCTTATGAGCTCAGGGCTCTCTTCCAGGACAGCATGCCAAACACGCTTTATAATCAATCATCAGCGAAGTGTGAACTCTTGAAATAAAACTTATTTTGTGAAATATCATCACAATGTAAAATAACTTTTTTTGATAAACACTTTTCTTTACCTGTAATTTGTCTTATGTTATTTTTAGCTGTAATTACAAAATCACATAATCCTTCAGAAATCATTTTAATTTGATGATTTGCTGTCAAGAAACATTTACAGATGTTTTTTTTAACGTTGTTGTTATTATTATTATTATTATTATTAATGTAATAATTCTAATTAATAATTAAAAATGTTGAAAACAAGACTGCAGAAATCGTGGTATGCATTTATTTTGCTTTAAATACATTTTAACATTTTATTTATCTTTGCTTTGATTTTTCATCTTTCGTGTTGGCCAACCCCATACCTTTTAAAGGTAGATTGTTTTGAAACTGTTTTCCACGTATTCTAATGCAACACTGCTAGAACATGTTTGATGGTTTGAAAGATATGGGACCCAAAGCAATTTATATATGAAGGTGGCAGTGGGGGTGCTGGGTCACAGTACATCAAGTCTGGGCTTGACAAAGAGTTGTGCAAGATTGTTCTGGGGCAAGTTTACCATTTGTCAAACAACATCTTTGGTAACTGAGAGCACATGCATCATTAAGCCTACACAACCTTGACTCAAACTCTACTTTCCCAGGGGCTGGGCAAACAAAGTTAAAGAGTGAGTTGGGGAATGTGTGTGTATGTGCTTGTGCACAAAGATTGACAGCATTTGACAGACTTAAAGCTCCTGAAGTTTGCAGATGACACCACAATCATGGGCTCATCCAGGACAGTAAGAAGTCTGCATTTAGACAAGAAGTTGAGCAGCTGGATGTCTGGTGCAGTCTTAACAACCTGGAGCTGAACAAGCTGAAAACAGTGAAGATCGTTGTGGACTTGAGGAGAAACCCCCCCGCTTTCTCCCCTCCAAAATCATGGACAGCATTGTGGCAGCAGTGGAGTCATTCAGGTTCCTGGGCACATCCATCTATCAGGACCTTAAGTGGGACACTCACATTGGCTTCATTGTGAAAAATGCCCAGCAGAGGTTTTATTTCCTTTGCCAGATAATTCAACATGTGACAAAAGCTTCTGACACAGTTTTACTCGGCTGTCATTGAGTCAGTTAGGTGTTTTTTAATTAGTGTCTGGTTCAGAAATCAAATCAGACAAAAGAAGACTGCAGCAGACTGTCAGGACAGCTGAGAGGATTATTAGTGTGCACCTGCTCAACCTCCAGGACTTGTACATCTCCAGAATGAGGAAATGGGCAGATAACATCATTCAGGAGCCCTCTCACTCAGACCACAAACTGTTCAAACGCCTCCCCTCAGGCAGTTGCTACAAATTTTAATGCACTAAAACATCAAGGCATAACAATAATTTTTTCCTCAGCCAATATCCAACCTAAATAGTTAGTATGTGTTTCCCAGTGCAGCGTTGAGGCTGGAAGGGCATCCACTGTGTAAAACATATGCTGGATATGTTCTCGGTTCATTCCACCGTGGCAACTCCTGATGAATAAAGGGACTAAGCTGAAGGAAAATTAATGAATGAATAATTTCATTATTTTTATTGTTTACTTTATTTTCCACGTATTTAAATGTCCTCCTTTTTTCTTGTGTTGATATGCATGTACAGTATGTACCCTGAAAAGTCCTGCAAACCACAAAGACATCCTTGTGTGTTCGCACACAGTTGGCAAATAATCATTCAAGGGATATTATTTACAACTAGCAAAGTGGGCTAAAATTTTATTCTAACCACAAAAAAATGCAATTAATGTCAATATCATTTGGTATTTACTTGGTGGACTGTGTAAGCAAAAAAAAATGAATGCTTCACTAGCAAGAAATCAGATCTGCCCACATAGGAGGTTAAAGCACACGAGCAGACCATCTACAGAACTGTGTAAGCAAAAAAAATGAATGCTTCACTAGCAAGAAAACAGATCTGCCCACATAGGAGGTTAAAGCACATGAGCAGACCATCTACAGAACTAGGCTAATTCAACCAAAGCCCCCTGAGGTGAAGTAGACATGGAAGAAGGTAGCGGTTATTATATTTTTGTACACTGTAAAACCCAACAGTCAACTTTATCAAATGAAATGAGGGTAGTTAACTCAAAATTGACTGAAAGTTAATTCTACTCATTTGAAAAGAGTTTTAAACCCAGTGTTGAAGGTAACGAGTTAATTAAATACATCATTACGTCAACTTAAATGGAGTAAGTTCACAGTACTCTAATCTACAGTATAGATTAATTTGTTAACTCCACTGGTTTGTAGCAATCGATTTCCTCAAACAGTTTGAGTTGTATTAACTTATTGGGTTTTACAGTGTAGACAATAATAATTGTCTTACATTTTAATCCTTTACTTTTTCATATTTAAAAAAGATTTTGTGCTGCTGCACATCCCTGTGTGTAATAGTCGAAGCAACATGTACAAGCATAGACTGATCTATAGGTGCCTTCATTCATTTTCCTTTGGCTTAGTCTTTGACTTATCTTGGGTCACCACAGCAGAATGAATCAACACCTACTCTGGCATATGTTTTATGCAGCGGATGCCCTTCCAGCCGCAACCCAGTAATGGGAAAGGTGCATATCACCAACATGCTATTTTAAAAAAATACTGCACCACTGACTTTCGACCAGCTTTTAATTGGACAATGGTATATTTCAGTTGCCTCAAAACAACATGTCAACAATGTGCCTTAGCAACCTTTTTTTCAGACCAGCACACCCATGATTGCACAAATCAGTGCAAATGTATTAGCTAATTAATGTGGTGTATGGCATGAACATGATAACTGCGCTGTGCTAAACCTAGCAAAAACACTTAAAAACACTTAACACCAGCAACCATTGACATCCATAGAAAGAACAAAAAATACTATGGAAGTCAATGGCTAGTGTTTTACAACTTTCTTCAAAATATATTCTTTTGTGTCTTTAGTCACTTAAAGGTGATTAAATGATGACAAATTTTTTATTTTTGGGTAAACAATCCCTATAATTCACTGAGCAATAACTGTGTGAATTTTTTTTATTTTGTTTTTACAAAATTTGTATTTACTTTTACTACAGTGGTTGCTATTTAACACAGGGACCTGGTTTCACTACGTTCATTCATTCATTCATTCATTCATTTTCTTGTCGGCTTTGTCCCTTGCGGGGTCGCCACAGCGGAATGAACCGCCAACTTATCCAGCACGACTTTACGCAGCGGATGCCCTTCCAGCCACAACCCATCTCTGGGAACTTCCACACACACATTCACACTCATACACTATGGACAATTTAGCTTACCCAATTCACCTGTACTGCATGTCTTTGGACTGTGGGGGAAACCGGAGCACCCGGAGGAAACCCACGCAAACGCAGGGAGAACATGCAAACTCCACACAGAAACGCCAACTGACCCAGCCCAGCCGAGGTTCGAACCTGCGACCCAGCGACGTTCTTGCTGTGAGGCAACAGCACTACCTACTGCGCCACTGCGTTGCCGGTTTCACTACGTTGGTTCAACAAAAACATTATTGGTTTAAATATGAAATAACCAACAATGGGCCGTTGAAAAAAGGTAAATAATGCACACCCTAGAAAGTGATGCAGACACAGCGTGAAGCAGAGTTTATCTGAAAATAATTTCACACCTTAGAAAGTCCTTCTAACTAATATTTAAGTCTTGTTGTATGGACTTAAAGTAATTGCATAGAAAAGTAGTTTAATTAAGTTCACCAAACAAGCTTTTTTAAAAGTCTATGGTCAAATAGATGCAGGCATGAATAACAATAATACACTTAAGAAGGATTTAAATACAGTACTAATATTGGAAACTGTGAGTGAGTAAAAGAGATGAAAATAGAGCTACAAAGGTCACCTAGACATGCCATTGCGAGCACAAACAGTGGAAGATGACAAAAAGAGCCATTGATGGAGCAGCACAATGCAAAGTACACTGACAAATGCTTGAATCCCATTATAGCGCTTCTCCTCCAACTGCTTGTTTCCTTTTCGTGTTTTCATGCTCTCTGCTGCCCGCGGGTCAGTGCTGGGGGAGTTCTGTGACAAAGCTGTCATTGTGCTCACAGGTTAGAGAGAGGGAGACGGAGAGAATGAAAACACAAACTATGGGCCGTTCCTCTTCCTCTTTCTGTTCCGGCCGAGCAAACCGATCAACGAAACTGCATAACATGATCCCTTGGTAAAATATGACATGGGATATGACACCTTAAAATAACTATAAGTAACAAGGATATTATTATTATTATTATTGACTTGACTTTCAAACAGAGTGATAGATAAAAGTATAAATTTATGGCTCTTAATAAATTATTAAAACTTGTGTTTAACAACCAAAAAAATTTTATTAAAAAATGTACTTAAAATTGGCCAAATTAACACATAAACGTAAATGAAAACAGGAAAAAAAGAAATATAAATGATTTCTAAATAATACCAAACACTATAACAGTGAACTGATAAGTTACTTTCTTTGCTCAAAACTAAATCTTTAGGTTGAATAAATGACATAAATTAAAAATTTTTATTTTATTTGATCATTATAAAAAACAACAACAATCATGTCTGCAGATGTCAGTGGATTTGATATTATTTCTAGACACAGAGTGTAATATAGAGATACTGAATGAACATATTGTTGCTGGAAGTGCATCTGCTACTTAAAACATATGCCAGATTGGTTGACGGTTCATTCCGCTGTGGCGACCCCTGATAAATCAGAGAATAAGCCAAAGGAAAATGAATGAATGAATAAATGAGTGAATGAACATAAAAAAAGAAAACAGTGGAAGATTAAACCAGTCAAAGACTGAGTATTGTAACTGTTTCTCTCTCAAGAAAAACACACTATGTGGGCCAATAAATTACCATTTTAAACCTTAAGACTAGGCTATACTGCAAAATTCTAAAGTTACCTCCATCATCTGAAGTTTCCTGAGTTCATGCGTTTCTGGTCTGTCTTTCAGAGAAGAGTTGCTGAGAGGAACAATGCAAGTCTGTGTGATGCTCATTAACATCTGGAGCAGAGGAGAGAAAAGCCTGTACACATCCAGCACTCGTCAGATGATCCTGATCCACTGCAGCCAGAGCTGAAGAAACCACCAGCACCACCATGGACTTTTTAAACTGAGAAAGACAGTTTGAAGACCAAGGTGAGTTTGAAGACCGAGGTGAAATTTGAGTCAATTATTGACAAGCCCAACCACTGGGTTAAAAACTTAGGTGTCATTTTATATTAAGTTATCTAGCTACTATGCACTAACTTACATCAATAAATAAAATAACTAAATGCAATGTACTTATTGTGTTCATTTTGCAAAACAAATGAACCATCTTTGAGGTTTCATTGTTTTATAGAAAAACAAACTGGAAATCGAATGTGTTTGGTGTCTTTAACATGGCCATTTTTAGAAGCTTTTGTCATTAAGTCAGCAAAATAACATTTTTTTGTTTTGGATATTTTAAATGAAAAATCCAACATATTGTGCTTTAAAGTTACCATGTAATCCATGCAAGTTAAACCACTGATTTTTTTTAAATTGTCCTCTGATGTTGCAAATTTGGGGGTGGTCCACAGTAGGGTTGTGACGATGAGGAAATTTCCCCACCGGTTAATCGACATGTGACAACACCGGTAATACCGGTATCACCGTGGGGGTGGGCGTTTCCTCTTTTCCTCTTTTTTCTGCTTTTAAATATCTTATAAATGCGTGCGTATTATACTTTCACTTTCAGTTTTCGGGAATTGGCAATTCGGCGTCAAACTACAAAAAATTCCTGTTATTAAACACAAAACTTTTATTAACATAATGAAAACAACAACAACAATGGTACAGGCTGAAAAAAACTGTGGAAATTGGAACCAAACAAATAACCACCATAGAACGTTTATTACTTATGTTAAAATGTTTTTAAAACGAATAAGAAAATAAAATAGAAAGTAATTAAATAGCACAAAGTTTAAATAAGATTAAACGAATGAACAAGAAACGAATATAAAAAAACATCCAAATGACATTAGGCTACAAAAATGACAGGTCGGCAGTCTTTAAAAAAAATAAAATCAACAAAAACACTGCTTTTTTTTATTAACAGTGCAGTCTACATGGTCTTTGCCAGGAAACCCAACATGTTGATCATCTCTGATGGGATAATGTGGGGCTCACTATGTTCCCCATCGTGTTGAACACTCTCTCGAATGCGCAGCTTGTTGCGCACACGCAAAGATACTTTTTGGTTACCTTTGCCAACAGGGGGAACCTACTTTAGTTGTCTTTTGTCTAGCTGACTTCAATGTCTTAATGTATTAATTAGCCTAATGTATTGTATATTAATAGCTTAGTCCTTATAAACAATCCGTTTATAAAATACATTATTAACGAATCTATAGGTTACTAAAGAATAAACCGAATATGAAATATGATCCTTGCATAATGATCACAGCTAAACAAGCTAGCACTCAATTTATATATAAACTATAAATAAAAAAATGAAAGAAATTTTAAGTAATGGAACATTATGTAAAAAATCTACTACAGGCTAAATAAAAGTGTTTACATCTTCTGTAAAGATCAGACAGCCTATACAGATCACACAATCTCAATAAACACTGTAAATGTATAAATATTTCGATAAGTATTGTTAATGGAATATTTATAACGACATGATCTTGCTTTTCGTTATATTGATGCCGGCTTTAAGCTCTCATGTGCGCGCTCTCTCTCTCTCTCTCTCTTACCAGCGCCTGACGGGCCCACACAGCATACAGTGGCAAGATGACAAGTGCGTACCGGACCAGTTTTATTTTTTGATTTGCGCGTTGTTCCTTTTTTAAAATGCCTTTTATTTTTTTTAATCTCTCAAGTCAATATTGGCTATCGGGTAACATAATCTCCCTCAGAGATATTGGAGTTCAATAACGTGGTGCGCAGTAGCTATGACTTTTGGCCAACACCTCCCTGTAAGTTTACAGATAGACTAGACAGCTCTGGTGTGTTACGAATTGCGTGTTTTATATGACAGCGACACATGCTACATTTAGTTTTTATTGTAAAATATACATTATAACTCAGTAAACAGTAAAATATTATTTTTTGAATGGCTTGCTTATTGGCAGCGTCTAGGCTAAGCATATTTTCATTAATATTAAAACACATGAATACAAACTAGCCATCCTTTGATTTTTTTTCGTTTTCGTATATTTTTTATCAAACGAAAAATGCAATGAATTGTTTATTTTGGTTTACATTTTATTATAATTAATATAATTATTAGGCGACTTGACTTGTGTGGCGTCTATCGATGGATGACAGCGAGAGAGAGAGATGAGATCACACCTCAGTTTTGATGTCTGGCCGCACGTCACATTTACTTTACTGCAAGTTTTTAATATAGGCTCATCTAAATTAACTTTTCATTCGATTAAAAGCCGAAACATTGCCAGACAGACAAAGCAACTTTCGGTTTTGAAAGAGGGAGACTTCAGTGAAGACGCGCACACACACACAGGATACACTCTTGTCGGCCTTTTCATTATTGATTTTTTTAACATTAAACTCATAATAATCAAGTGCACAAAAGAACAGATGAACTTCGGAAAAAGTGATCACTGCGGTTGCCGCGAGGTTGCTTTGTTTCTCTGCAGTTGGCTTGTCAGTGGCGCGGCAATCACTTTTGGTTTAATAAAAAATAAGATTATTTAAAACACTCTGTGAGGTGATGGTCGCGGGATTTTTAAATGAGGCGCTTTTGCTTTGCGTTTTGACACTAAATCCTCCGCCATTCTCTTTCTGTAAATTCGACTCATCTCGTTCTCCTCACATGATAAATGAAATATGAAGCATTGTAGCTATGTTCAGAATATAACTACAGCCTACTGCATGCTATTGTCTTAAGTAAATTATTTGGAGTTATATTTTCCATTTAATTTAAATAAATATTGAATTAAAAAAAGGAATACTTAAAAAAATGAGGGCACGGTGTCACGGTGGAAAAGTGATGTCACCGGTGTTGCGTCTTAAAACCGGTAACACCGTCAACACCGTCTATCGTGGCAAGCCTAGTCCACAGTGTATTTTTAATGCTTGGTTGTGTTTACAAGATGCGAAGCAATGTGTGCTCATGCTTCACTTGTAGAAAATCACGTTATTTTTTCATGTATCTTACTTTTATTTTTGACTGCTACTCGGCTAACATGAAAACGACTGTCATATTTCCTAGTTTCTCTGAAAGGCTGCCCTCAAGAGGCTCTGATTGGTCAGCTAACATAATGTGCTGTGATTCGCAGATCAGCTCCACGTAACACTCCTACAAGCATTAAGCTGTAGGAGTGTGAAGAAGCTGTTAGCAGCGTTAGCTGCCTGAATCAGACAGAAAAATGAAGAGCACACAGCTGAACCTCACGCTTGCTCTCTAAAATATAATCTGACAAGTGTCTTTCACATATATTCGGAATAAGCATGTGTAAGTAATATAAAACGTTCATATATCTGTTGCGAGTTTGTTATTTGAGATGTATAACGCAGTGCTGCTGAAGATTGTGGGTGTTTACTGCGGCTTGACGGATATATTTGAATTTGTAGCTAAATTGTTAATGGTGCCAAACAGCATTTCCCATTGTTTACATCCCTGTTTACGTCCTCACTACAACATACCATTAACGCTAGAAACTGTGGATGTAATTGATGATTCATTCATTCTCTTTTTGGCTTAGTCCCTTTATTAATCTGGGGTCGCTACAGCGGAATGAACTGCCAACTTATCCAGCATATGTTTTACGCAGCGGATGTCCTTCCAGCTGCAACCCAACACCGGAAAACCCATACACTATGGACAATTTACCTTACCCAATTGACCTATACCACATGTCTTTGGACTTGCGGGGGAAACCAGAGCACCCAAAGGAAACCCACGGCAACACGGGGAGAACATGCAAACTCCACACAGAAACGCCAACTGACCCAGCCAAGGCTCGAACCAGCGACCTTCTTGCTGTGAGGCGATTGTGCTACCCACTGTGCCATCGTGCAGCCCCTGTAATTGATCAATTTTAACAAATAAAAGTACTTACAGGTTGTGGCTCATAATCCACAGTCAGTTGGAGGAGTTTTAACGGAATCCAGCACTGAACTGGGAGAGATTCTGGAAGCTGTCCTTTGTCAAATGCTAGCTATATCTTTTTTTATAACTCTCTGAAACATAATTGAAATTAAACTGTAAGCACTTTTCTCTTCACGTCGTGTCCTTTGGAAGCCCAAATACTGAAACAGAACAAGCTCTGTGGAAATAGCAGCGTTTGGACGTCATTTTAGCTTTCTCTGCTATAAAATTACAGCACCTCTAACCACGCCCTTTTGCTGCAGGGTGAGCGTGCGTGATGAATGAGCGTAACCGGAAGGCCTTGTGATTTCATTAGCCTGGATGTATTTTTTTTGTAGTCCCCAAACTTCGTTTGCTGTAGGTTTTGCTAAGCTAACTCCAATGTCTCCCTTTGCATTGAACTTTGAGCGTCTTACATTCAGAGATGTTGTTTATGTTCACACAGCTAATACGCATCAACTAAAGTTTAATATATTATACTGTAATGGACCACCCCTTTAAGATTTTCTTTAGTCTATTGGGTTTAACCCAGCTGTTGGGTTTACCTAACCCAAATTTAAGCTAAAACAATCAGCATTTTCCACTGTTTAACCATCATTGTTATGTTGTTTAGGGAAATCCACAATGAACTTTATTGCCCTGCTACTATCCTCAGCGTGTTTCTTTTCTTGTATTATCGCAAAATACCACCATAATCAAGGTAATATGTCTCCTAAAAAACTGCAGTTGATATTGGATATTCTGATTACAATATAAACATGAT
Organism: Danio kyathit; assembly: GCA_903798195.1. Lineage (NCBI taxonomy): Eukaryota > Metazoa > Chordata > Actinopteri > Cypriniformes > Danionidae > Danio > Danio kyathit. The sequence continues at coordinate 37,980,198 of LR812534.1, forward strand.
TACATGACATTTCTGCACATGATGATAAACTATTCTGTGCTTTTAAGACAAGGACAAAGAGTTAAAATACCTGCTGGAGCCTCTGGTGTTTGCTGAAGTCTCTGCTCGTCGTGGACACGCAGCCATTTTGCCCTGTGTGATGAGATTCAAACCACCGCATTACAGAGTGAAGTGGACTAAACTCGAGCCCTCTTCTCGTGGAGTGGAGAACATAGTGCTCATCACAAACGGTCATGCAGATAAGCAGTACGGCTCTGTGGGGCCTCGAGCGGCCCTCCAGCGAGCTCATGATCTGGACGTTTCTCTGCGACTCTCTGACCTGGAGCTGGAAGACGACGGCAGTTACCGCTGTGAACTCATCAACGGCATCGAGGACGAAAGTGTCATTATTACTCTGAGGATTGAGGGTAGGACCGGCTGGCACATAATCTTCTTTTAATTTGATGGAAAATCACAACTATAACTCAAATAATATCTCGGCTTCTTCTTATTACCTATATAAAGGCCCATGAATTTTACTAGCCGAATTGAATAGTTATGAAATAATAATAGTTGTAAGTTATATTATTGTTTTTTTTTAGCTGTCGTAGTAAATGCACATGACCTTTGAGCTCATGCTAATGACAATAATAATTTATTATTATTTTTATTATTACATTGGCATCAGTTCATGTGCATTTACTACTACTAATAAACAACAATAATATAACTTACAACTATTATTATTTCATAATAGTTTTATTATTTTTATGTATTAGAAGTCATATGTAAATGCAAATGACATTTGAACTGATTCTAATAATAATATTTTTCTTAGTTTTATCCTTTGATTTTTATAATTTTTGAATACAGGGATTTTCCAATATTACTATAAATATAAAATAATTGTAATTTATTTTTAATATTACTATTATGAATATTTTTATAATATATTAAATTATTGTTGCTTCATATATTTTAAATATGTCCACTATAATTATTACATTCTATTTTAATAATATATTTCAGGTGTTGTATTCCCTTATCAGAGTCAAAAAGGACGGTACAGATTTACTTTCTTTGATGCTAAAGAGGCTTGTGCTGAACAAGATGCAACCCTTGCCACCTACAAGCAGCTTTACAGGGGTAATAAAACAATATTTTCATACAGTTGCAAACCTTCATTGAATATCAGCCAAAGTTTCAATAAACTCCAAAAAACTGTTCTGTGCTTCATGTCCTGTTGCTCTTGTGCATGATTGTGCTTTGCAGCCTGGACTGAAGGGTTGGACTGGTGTAATGCTGGATGGCTGATTGACGGGACAGTCAGTTACCCTGTCTTGCACCCACGGCCAGCTTGTGGAGGGGATCTTCTGTCAGGCATCAGGAGTTATGGACCTCGTCACAAAACACGGGACAACTATGATGCTTTCTGCTTCACCTCCACCACTAAAGGTGAAGTAAAAATGAATGGAGATTCTGTTTTGATGGGATAAGCATGCGCTTTAGACTTGCCAACACCTTTTTCACATTTAAGACATAATTCAAAACACAGAGTAATGTTAGAGGTCTACTATGCACTGTACATTGAACTGTTTACACAGTATAACCCAAACATTTTGGGGGCCAGTAAGATTTTTCTTTAAAGAAATTATCCAGATAGGATAATTAAACTGAATAAAAGCCGAATGATTTTGGAAGCATCATGAGACATAAAACAATAATTTTATATTAAAATACAGTTTTTACAATATGATAGTATGATAATGTCATCAAATATCAAACACATTAAGCCTTGGTGATCCAAATGCCTTAAAAAAACACACACACACACAGATTTACAGGAGAGATTCACTAAACTGTTTCTCTTTACAACAAAAAACGATTAAAAACACAGCTACTATTTGTCCCCCCAACAGACTAGAAGAGAGACAGCCAATCAGCTCTGTTGTTTTTGTATTTAGGAAAGACAAAGAGTCTCTTACTCTCTTGAGTGACATCTCCCACTCTGCCCACATGAGTCTGTTGATCATGGCATTGGAGAAATCAACGTCAATAACAAAGATACGGGAATTCAGTTTAAAAGTGGTTTATTGTGCATATCACAGTTCTTTTCTTACAAACTGAGCTAATTTACACTTACTGTCCACTTTATTAGGTACATGCATTCAACTGCTTTTTAATCACATGGCAGCATCTTAACACATTTAAAAGTGAAAGAATGGCTACCCATATACTCGGAATCTGTGCTCTGCATTTAACCCAAGTGCACACACACAGCAGTGAACACACGCCCGGAGCAGTAGTGGGATCGGTGCTATGCTCAATAGACTCACCTCAGCCATGGTATCCACTCTCACCACCACCAATCCCTGCCGGACATGGGACTCGAACCTGCAACCTTCCAACTCTTCCAAGTACAACTCACTAACCATTAGGCATGTCGATGTGAAAAAGATGATATGCCGAAGTTCAAACCAAGGATCAAAATGTAGAAGAGAAGGTCATTGACATGAATTTGAACATGGCATAGTTTATGGTACAATACTGCTGATCTGATACTGGAATTTCCATGTGGAATAGTCCAAAAAATGGTCCACCCTGTTGAATCAAAAGTAAAATGTGGTCCAACCAAATAAAGTATGAATGTAAATGCATAAAAGTTTAAACAATACCTTACTTTCTCAGGCTCTGTATTCTTCATTGAGGGGCAGCTGAATTTTGCGGAGGCTGAACGAGCCTGCAGACGAGACGGTGCTGGTCTAGCAAAGACCGGTCAGATCTATTCATCTTGGAGGTTTCAGCAGCTGGACCGCTGTGATGGAGGCTGGTTGGAGGATGGCAGTGTACGATTCCCCATTATTAAACCTAGAGAGCACTGTGGAGGGATTTCAGAACCAGGGGTTCGTAGCTTTGGATTTCCTAGCAAAAGCATGCGTCTCTATGGGGCTTACTGCTACAGGTAACTGCTCCAGATTTTGCTAGCAGGTAATGCTTTGATAAATGTTGACTGTACTTAAACGACACATTGAAAATGTGTAGAATGTATCCTTAGTTTCTGCAGAATTAACAGTATGAGCAGCAGAGGCTTTCTGCAGTGTTTATTTTCAGGAAAATATACTATATGGTTAGCTTTTACGCTATCTAGCATTTACATCATTCTGGGTTATACAGTATAACCAGCCATTGCTTTAGGTGAACTTTGATAAACTAATTTCAAGAGGAGCATGTGATATGATTGATTCCAGCTGGTCTCTCATCTGCAATCATCGACAAACCAATCAGATTAATACATTACAAACCTACAATAAATAGCCCATTTCACGTTACTTCCCTTATCTTCGTTTTTGAAGAATCCCCCCATCCACAGGAGTCTCCCTTTTTCTCCTTTACCAGGTGGAGCTCTTGGGAACTACCTGATCTCAGACCCCCTTACATGCTAATTGACCAGGCGGCAGCCCTGGGCTCAATTATCTCCAATCTCAGGGTTCTCTCCCTGGACAGCATGCCAAACCTGCTATTATTATCAAGCAATATCTAAGTGTGTACTTGAAAATCAGAAAAGATTGAATCCTTGAATATAAACCTTCAGATATAGACTGATATAGAGAAATGAATTAGTCCTGTTTGAATAGATGTTAGCTTGAAATGCTAACTTTTTAGATGAGCAGTTCAAAATATATTACATAGCAAGAACAATGGTAGCGTCCGAAACTGCCTACTACTAGTAGGTACTGCATTTGAATTTAAGCATACTACTCGACTGTTAGAAAATTACGTTCTATACAGTATGAATAGAACTCAGACATACTACATCCGCCATTTTGTCATGATCACGTGACCTACCTGCGTGAGTTGGGTAAAGTCTAAATTGGATACGTGGCCGGCCGGAAGTGCGATATGTACATCAATTATAGTAGCATTTTTTATGACACTGTATAACAATAATTTATATTTTTACAGTACTGTACCGGTTGGGTTTAGGGTTGGGGTGGGGGTAGGCGTTAAAAATATAATTTATTGGGTAATTTAATACATAGCATAAATAATACTCGGTACAACTACTGTTTTTACGTTACTGTGACGGTTGGGTTTAGGCTTGGGGTGGGGGTAGGCATTAATAAAATATAATAAATGGGAAATTTAATAAATAATATAAATAATTCTTGTTAACAATAATTTATATTTTTACAGTACTGTGACGTTTGGGTTTAGGGTTGGGGTGGGGTTAGGGGTTAAAAATGCAAATTATTGGGTAATTTAATAGATAAGATAAAGAATACTTGGTACAACTACTGTTTTTACGCTTCTGTGACGATTGGGTTTAGGGTTGGGGTGGGGGTAGAAATATAAAATACAATAAATCGGAAATTTCATAAATAACATAATAATTCTCGTTAACTTCCGGCCGCAAACGTATCCAATCTAGCAACAACTGCTGCACTGCCATTCATGAAATCATTCGTGGGGCATCATGGGATAGTGCAGTATGCATCAGATACGCACTTCAGAATCTCGCCAGAAGTAGTAGGTCATCAGGGTACTTCTCGCACACTGTTTTTCAAATTCTATAAACTTGGAGATTTATTGATTTTAGCATACTATATAGTATGGAAGTATGCGATTTCGGATGCAGCCAATATGTAAATTAATCTAATGATTATTAAATTGTCACATTTAAAACAAATAGATACATCTTTTGCGCTGTATACAGTGTGATATATGCGATATTTTTTGTCATATTTATTAAAGGAATAATGATTTTCTTTTGTTTTAGCGATTGTACAGATTCCACAGGATGTTTGTTTTAAAAAGGAAATGACGTTTTATTAATGCTTTTAAAATTTTCCAAAAATATACCAAATGATACCTAACTGTTGTATTTCTTTATTTAATTTAACAATGTAAATAAACAAAATCGTATGACAAAAAAACGTGTGAATAAAACTACCAATGAAAAATGAAATCTGTATTTACATATACTTGATTTATTTCCCAACAGTCCTAAAATATAATTTACACATGACAAATACATAGACACCATTTCTGAACCACGACAAATGAATTCCCATAAAATTGTTTTTTTCAAAGTGCCTCACAACTCTCACATTTACAGCTACTTAAAATATGAACCACTAATGTGTTAATCTAATGAGAGTAGTAATTAAGGACACACACATATCCTGGTATGCAAGAAAATTCATGAACACTTTTCATTGTAATCAATGTATTTATTGTGAATGCTCTGCTTGCTTGGAATGTAATTCAATGTTTCTAAAGAGTGATAAAATATGTGATGGTTTTAGGCCATCAAAACCGAAAATATAATTTTGTTAGTGATGCATCTCTTAACAAAAGTTCTGATAACAGTCTACTAAAATGGCCATCCTCTAGAGTACAATACAGACCTGAAAAACTGAGCACCAAGTAGAATGACCAGTGTCCTCCCATAAAAAGACTGATGTGTCAATATGGGTCTGGAAATCACAAGTATTTGTGGATTGCATAAAGTACTGTATCTTCCCTGCTTCATAAAGCTTTGCTGAACCAACATCAACACAAAGGATGGGTCGATATACCTCAGCTGACTTGATTGGAGGGTTTACAAAGGTTACAGATCATTTTTAGTTGACAATTGTTCGACTTGAATATTCTAAAAGCAGCAGCAAGAATATTGCAGTTCATTAAGTTACATCTACAGTTTAGGACAACATTATTGCACTGTTAGTCTGTAAGCTCTTGCATTGTCTTGTTTGGCAAACAAATTGTAAGCAAGGAAAGGTGAAAGTTTAAGAACAGATTTGTAATGCTGCCGATGATGGACATACACTACCTGACAAAAGTCTTGTCGTCGATCCAAGTTGGAAGAGCAACACACTTGACTTCTAGTTGATCATTTGGAAAAGTGGCAGAAGGTAGATTTTTCCAATGAATCATTTGTTGAACTGCATCCCAATCATCACAAATATTGCAGAAGACCTATTGAAACTAGCATGGACCCAAGATTCATACAGAAATCAGTAAAGAAAGTAACAAAGTAAAATACTTCCTGAAAGTAAAGAAGGTCAAGGTGGTCCAGGATTGGCCAGCCCAGTCACCAGACATGAACATTATTGAGCATGTCTGAGGTAAATAATTAAAAATCAATGCATCATCATATTTTAATTTGGTAAAATAAGTGTAATTTAGAGGCTTTTGCCTTTCATATAAGCCACTTCTGATATCAAATGATCAACTAGAAGTCAAGTTATTATTTGTTGTTCCTAAAACTTGGATAAGCGACAAGACTTTTGTCAGGTAGTGTAATTAGTCAACAGAGCAACGACGTAAAACAATATGATTCAGACCAGCTGATGTTAGAGAGCATTTGTCCATAGGTTTAACTTATAATTTATTAAAAACAAAAAACAAATTGAAACAGGATAGGTGCCTAGTCCAACAGTTACAAGCTTTGATTGGATGCTGCTTTTTATCAAGTGTGCTTTATCTTAGAATTACTAACTGTAATTCAGTGTCATGGTGTACACAGAGACAAATGGAGCAGAAACAAGATGGAAGAAGAAAACGAACATTAATGTTGCTTTAGTCTTATAAGAGATGTTTAAGTACTTAAACTGTTATCCAATTAGAATTAACAGTTGAGAACAAAAGTTAAGCGGGACTGATTCCTAATGCAACATTGATGTTGTATAAAGAATTTGGGTGGGTGGACGTCTTTAAGGATGACATGATTAAGAAAGGCATGTAATGCAACTATGCAGTGTGCTTATTTTAAAAGTTCCATTTTATATCCAAATATTCAGGTGTTTTTGTTGTTGTGTCTTCTATCACTATTTCCTTGTTCTGACCTGTGCGCCATGTTACCAGGTCTCCATTTGAATATGCTGGTCCCACTGGAAACAAAACAAGTGAAATTAACATGGTAACTTGTTTGAATTCAGTGGCTCAATAAATTAGTTTTGCAGCAAATATTCAATTTTAATGTGTAAAACATAAAAGATAACAATATCATTTAGGTTCAGTTTAACTGCAGACTAGTTCAGTAAAAAGAAAGAAAAAAGAAATGCCTGCATGTGTTTGGCATTTTTCCTTATCGCAAACACAACAGTAATCTGGTAGTGTTTGCGTTGCTTTGCCTTTTTTTAGGGTTAATTATTGTGATATCCCGATTGCAACAGAGAAATACTGGCAAATATCTGATGGCATTTCATGCCGTTCAGCCTTATAATCTTAAAATGTGAGCAAAATCACCTGTTTTGTCATCACTTTAGATATTACGCTAGAGAATTATTCAAACACTAGCTCTAAAGTGACGTTTGTGAAGTAGCAACGGTTTCTGCTTTTTTAAAGTCAGCTGCAGATGTGAATGAATGGCGGAAGTAGTTGCTCATACAAAAGGGTTATTAGACTCTCGTGTTTGATTTTCTTTTTTATATACACGATTATGCGGTCAAATTGTTGTATAAACGCAATATTACACTTGTAGCAGTGCAATATGGCTGTATATACTATTTATCAGGATACTATCTCGACCTGTGGCCTCGTCCCAATGCACGCCTCCCACCAGTGCCGATATACAGCCATATCGCATTGCTACTCGTGTATTATTGCTCATATATACGTACCACTGCTATAAACAAGAGTTACAGAAGAGGATCTCTAGCTGGGTTTTCATCCTAACGTGAATTAAATCTCACAAAAAAAGAAAAAATCCCAAATGCAAATTAGGTGTATTATGAAGAACTATTGTTAGTGAAATATTGCTACAAATGATAAATGTATTAAATCATATGCTTGTAGTAAACATCCTTATTAATGGCAATTTTTCTACATTTGTGGATCCCCTTGTTCACTTTTATAGCCATGTTGCTGCTGTAGCTGGTGTATTCAGGGATATTTCTCAAACCTCATTGTTTGTACTGTGGTCCTAAAAAACATTAATATGGTTATATGGCCCTTTACCCTACACCTCCAAGCATAAGAGAATCGACACAGGGCTAAGGGGTAGAATTGGGATTGGGCCTAACTCAGGGTGATGGAAACCCAGCTTTTCAAAGCACAACACATTAAACCTTGAAGCAGATGAGCTACAGCAGCAGAAGAGCAGACCGGTGACACTACTGTCAGCTATGAACACCAAAAACGATGCTTCAATTTGACAAGTTGGACGGCAAAACATTGGAAAGGTTTGCCAGGTCTGATGAGTCTTAGTTTCTGCTGCAACATTTGGAGGATGAGAGAATTCGGTCAGAATATGGTATAAAAAAACACCAAAGCGTAAATACTCTGAAATGTCTTTTTATCAACAGTTCAGACTGGAGTTGGTGGTGTAATGACGTGGGGAATATTTTCTTTTACTTACTGTAGTACAAACTGAACATAGCTTAAACACCACAGCCTGTTGAGCATAGGTCTCAAACTTGATTACTGGAGGGCTGCAGCTCTGCACAGTTTTGCTCCAACCCTAATCAAACACAGCTGATCTAACTAATCGAGGTGTTCAAGACTACTGGAGACTATTAAGCAGGTGTGAGTTGGAGGTGGTTGGAGCTAAACTATGCAGAGCTGTGGCCCTCCAGGAATTGAGTTTGAGACCACTGCTGTTGAGTGTATAATATTCAAAATATGACTTTTTTTTACCTGGTGAACACATGATTTTGGGTTCCTCCCACAGTCCGTTGCTCTGACAGGTGATGATAGGGTTCTGCCTCTGGATGAAGCCTGACTCACAGTAGTAGCGCACCTGTGAATTCGCCCTGTACTTTAACTGACGGCGTCCAAACATCTTAGCGTGCAGCACAAGAGGAGGCTGACCACAGAATGCTGCTAAAGACAAACAAAACACGATGAACATTTGCTCTTTCTGGGCCAAAATCATCAATGCTGGAAGTGATTTACTCACAAATGCCCTTTTTGCAGGTATAGGAAAGCTGGTAGTTACAGGGGATGTCGCTCCATCGGCCGTCATCATACCACACCATAACAACACAGTCCTCTCCTGATAGGAAGTAGCTGTCTGGTTGACCACGATACCAGTTTTGGTAGAGCTGACAGAGAAAGACACACAGAGAGATGCCCATTAAATGTGTTATGTCACTAACATATTTGTACAGATCAATCTATACTGTACTGACAGATACTGTCCGACAGCAACAGACATTTTTTATGGGTTTTGTCAGATTAGTGTGTGTTATGTCTAGGGATGGGTAAAGATACATTGAAATGTATTTTAAAATAAATTACCAAAAACATTAATTTTAAGTATATCAAAATAAAATACAAAATACAGCAGCCACAAATGTATCAAAATAAAATACTGTATTTTTGTATATTGAAATACTACAAAATACTTCTACAAGGAAGCATGACATTTCTTCACAAACTTTCCATCAATAGGTCTAATGGATCAACCCCTTCACCATTAAACTGACTTAGTGAAGTAAACAATGTTTGATAACAGCAACTTTTCTCTGCCACTTCATTCACCTATACAGTAAGGGGAAGTTGTGCCCTAATGGTTACTGAGTTGTATATAAACTATTTAATGCAGATAATAAGTCGGAACATAGTACTATATTTTCCACCCATTGTGTGGCCAGTACAACTGACATCATTTGTTATTATTCAACCTCTTAACACTCTTTTATTTTAAAAGGGTGACACGCCTATATGAAGAATTAATAAAAAATTTTTGTTCTCAGAATATTTCATAAATCTGTTTTTTTTGCAATTAAACTCTTCTATGGTCAATGTAAAAACGCAATTTCTAACTAATAAAAACTCCACAACATAAAAATATATTTCAAAATTACGAAAGTATCTGTTTTGTAAATAAACTCTTCAAATATATCCTGCTGCTGCCGTGTAACTGGAGTCTTTGACCAGTGTATAGACTGGAGTATTACTAAATATTTGTGTTACATATATTTTGACATTTTGACATCAGCTACTGGCATTTGAAACAGCCAATGAAGTATTGTAGGTATTGTCACTGTAGGACTTATTTTTATGTTGTTTGTCTTATTAGAGAGTAATAGACTCTCAGTTTAGCCTCTTAAAAACCACCAGTACACCATATTTAGGTGTTTTATATTTTTAAAGTTCCTTTGCATTTCTATCTGCAGTAGACTGAAACTGATGATGTTCTTAAGCTCCTCATCCTGTTCTTCAGGACTGAGATTTTATTCCATTTCATTTCTTAAGCAAAGGTGCTGAATTGTACACTATACAGCCATTATATATCTCTGTTCTTATTGCTCAGTAGCTATTGTCAAGGGTTGTTGACTTGCTCCTGAATATAGCCCCACCATTTGTCTGGTACTTTCTTTAAGTATAATTTCCATCCATTCCAAGTATTGTTCTGATCTCAAGCTTAGGCAAATAACTGAGAAAGCACCAATCAGAGGCCTCATTTTTATTATGTCATCATATTCTGTATACTTTTTGCAAAGTATTTTAGAGTATTTAAAAAATACAAGACACTAAAGTATTTTGATACAAAATATTAACCTATTTTCATCAACCCTATCAAATACAAATGACAAAATACTATTATTTTACAAGTATCATAAATACTGCCCATCCCTGGTTATGTCAGTGTTAGATAATGGGGTGTAAAAGAACAGATAAAACAATTCAATATGTACCTTATGTGAGTTTTGAAGTCATGTTTTGGTACTGTACATACTTTCAATGCAAATACATATGTGTCTACCGTTACACCCCTATTGGATACTGATCTAAGTCATGGAATTGGCTTAAAATATTAAGTTTTTAGTTTTGGTCAATAAATATTAACTATTAAACCATTATGATATACAGTTGAAGTCAGAATTATTAGCCCCCCTTTGAATTTTTTATTTCCCAAATGATGTTTATCAGAGCAAGGAAATTTTTCACAGCATGTCTGATAACATTTTTTCTTCTGGAGAAAGTCTTATTTATTTCATTTAAGCAAGAATTAAAGCAGTTGTTAATTTTTTCAAAATTATTAGCCCCTTTAAGCTATTTTTTTTCGATAGTCTACAGAAAAAAACCATCATTATACAATAACTTGCCTAATTACCCTAACCTAATTAACCTAGTCACTTTAAGCTGTATAGAAGTGTCTTGAAAAACATAGTAAAATATTATTTACTGTCATCATGGCAAAGATAAAATAAATCAGTTATTAGAAATGAGTTATTAAAACTATTATGTTTAGAAATGTGTTAAAAAAATCTTCTCTCCGTTAAACTGTGAAAAAAAAACAAGGGTGTGAATAATTCATGGGGGCTAATAATTCTGACTTCAACTGTATTTGTAGATCATGTTTTTCTTTTTTTCCTCTCTTTTTTTAACAAACTTTTTGTTATCCAAAGTTAAGTCCAAGTTCATAAAAAAGTTTCATAGAATGTTCTTATTTTGATTATTATTATTCTTTATAAATTTTATATTTATTTTAAATAAAATGATTCATTAATTTATTATTTTCTTACCAAAGTGCATTTCCAGTTTGGAAATCTATGCTGGGGCACAAAGTACAGCCCGCACAAAGTAAGCCCTCACAAAAATCAGAAGACTCACCAGAGGGTTTCCATCTGACCAACGGAAATCTCCCTCAATTGTTTTGTCGTTGAGACCCGTCCACTGATACTCCCTGTATTTATCTAAGCAAACAGAAAAAGCACAGAAACGCCAAATAACCAGCATACATTTTCAGTAAGACACAACACAACTCTAAGCCCTGTTTAACACCCTGATGCATCAATCGTGACAGATTTGCAGAGGCCCCTTTAAGACAACCCTCATTCACTCACATGAAAAAGATGACATGTTAAAAGCCCTTCATGCAGGGCCTCTCAAAGTTATGTCAACAAACCTGGTTCTTTATGAATTCCTTTATGTACTGTAAGCTAAACCAATTGACGCACCTTTTTTGACTCTGTTTAAGCAATATTCTTGCTTTTCTGATGAAAACATTGCTTTTATCCAATGGTTGAATAAACAACAAACTAGTATTGGATATGCAAATGTACATTTTATAGAAAATATTGGCATTTACTTTGAACTTTTGCTCTTCGTCAATAAAAAAGGATGGATTTTTGTTTTGTTCTTAAATAAATCATTTTTTTAATGAAACAGTTAAGTGAATTATTCAGTTAGTCATTCAAAATAAAGACTCATATCTTTTTTAACCAATCAATTATCATCGATAATGACACACACTCTTGCACATACTGTAGCTACCGACACACACACACAACGCACACACACAACGCACACAATTCTTAGGACATTTCTGCAATTTTTCAAATTCAGTAACCTAAAAAATGACCTGGTTAAGCACACTTCAGGTTCAAATCAAGTTCCATCAATCTGAAAGTTCTGCCATCACCTGATAAGAAGTCAAACTGATTAGATCAAGAGGAATGGGTCATCTATGCAAACAGCTGCTCAGACATACCATTGATGAACAACTGTTCCTCAGGTGACATAACCGATACCAGATGACCTCCGCACATGCGACAGTGCTGCTCTGCCACTTCCCATTTCTGACGCTTGGCGAAGTGCTTGTAGCAAAACCCCTGGAACTTCTCCCAGCCTGGTTCACAATGCTCTAGATCTTTGTGGACAGAAGGTAAGAGTGTTGCGTTTAATATAAAGCAGCTGCACACACACACTTTTAAAATCAAATTAAGTCATATCTGAAGTTATCAGTTTGTTTTAACAGGAGCAAAACAAACTATTTTTAAAGCATATATTTCATGAGTTACCTACAATCACAGGCCACTTTATTAGGTACACCTGTCCAACTGCCCGTTAACGCAAATTTCTAATCAGCCAATCACATGGCAGCAACTCAATGCATTTAGGCATGTAGACATGGTCAAGACGATCTGCTGCAGTTCAAACCGAGCATCAGAATGGGGAAAAAAGGTGACTTAAGTGACTTTGAACATGGCATGGTTGTTGGTGCCAGACGGGCTGCTCTGAGTATTTCAGAAACTGCTGATCTACTAAGATTTTCATGCACAACCATCTTTGGGGTTTACAGACAATAGTCCGAAGAGAAAACATCCAGTGAGTGGCAGTTTTGTGGGTGCAAATGCCTTGTTGATGCCAGAGGTCAGAGGAGAATGGCCAGACTGGTTCGAGCTGATAGAAAGGCAACAGTAACTCAAATAACCACTCGTTACAATCGAGGTATGAAGAAGAGCATCTCTGAACGCACAACACGTCAAACCTTCAGGTGGATGGACTACAGCAGCAGAAAACCACTGCAGGTGCCACTCCTGTCAGCTAACAACAGGAAACTGAGGCTACAATTTGCACAGGCTCACCAAAATTGGACAATAGAGGATTGGAAAAGCGTTGCCTAGTCTGATGAGTCTCGATTTCTGCTGCAACATTCGGAATTTGGCGTCAACAACATGAAAGCATAAATCCATCCTGCCTTGTATCAATGGTTCAGGCTGGTGGTGGTGGTGTAATGGTGTGGAGGATATTGTCTTGGTACACTTTGTGCCTATTAGTATTTGAGCATCGTGTCAACACCAGAGCAAAAGGGGGTCTAACCCAGTACTAGTAAGTGTATCTAATAAAGTGGCCGGTGGTTATATATTCTGAAGCATTGTATAAAAAAAAAAAAGGTAAAGGCACAGTATGTCAATTTCACCACTAGAGGGTGCATATTCACAACAAGCAAAGGTGTATTTTGATGGCGTTGTGACTGAGTGTGGAATCATGGGAGTTGTCGTATTCTTTACACTCTAAAGGGACACCTGCAGAAATCATGTTCATGGATGAGTTAATGTTTTTCACAGTAGTATGAAGCAGAGAGTTTCCCTGTTTTCTATAAAACCAAACCCGAAATTGAATGGTGAGTGACGTCATTAGCATGGCCACACAGGACACTATACAGTATCACTAGTTAAAATGGCTTATTTCTCTGGATTTTAAACATCTAGGTCACCTTTCTAGTGGTTTTCGGATAATTTAATCAAAAAAATCTTTGCATAATTGTTCAAAATTAGACAACATTTAAGAAACCTCCCAGTTATTGTCGGTATTCTGACACCAGATGGTAATTTCATGATCTGATAATCCTTATCTAATCATTATATATGATTTTAAAGAATAAGAATTAAAAAGTCCCTCAATGACAGGATCACTGAAGCTGAAAACATTTATACGCTGAGTTCTGGCTAAGAAAGTACTCACAGTCAGTGAACTGTGAAAAAGACTGATGAAGACTGGAGCAAGATCAACCAAAGCAGTATGAGAGACTAGGGACGCCCTAGGGTTGCCAAAAGAAAGGGCCTCTACACTTCCTGCTCATTTCTGACTCTTCAGAAATGTCAGTTATACTATAACTTCATTTTGCTGTTCTCCAATATTGAATAACTGAATTTTTCACTTAATAGATAGTTCACTCAAAAAGGAAAATTCTGTCATTATTTACTCACCCTTGTTTGAAACCTGTATGAGTTTGTTTATTCTGTTGAACACAAAAGAAGATATTTCGAAGAAAGCTGGAAACCTGCAACCAAGTTTTCAGCTTTCCTCAAACTATCTTCTGTGTTCAACAGAATAAAGAAACTCATAAACGTTGGACCACGTGAGAGTAAGTAAATAGTGATTAAATTGTCATTTTTGGGTGAACTATACCTTCAACAAAGGTGACGGTTATTTTGTGAAACTGTTCTACTAGGCACAACTAATATCATTTACATATTAATAATACGTATTTATAAAAAAAAACAACAACAACATGTGTTTATATATTACTCTCTAAGTTTGACTTCCACTGTATATACATAAGATTTACAGATTTTATAACAGGGAAACTCACCTGTCTCGCAGAAGTCTCCTCCATAGGTGGGCAAACAGAGACACCTTTGATCTCCTCCACTGTCCACACAGGTGCCTCCATTTTTACAAGGGTTCTCCAAACATGCGTCTAAAAAACATTCCTGCGGTATTATAGCTGAAGCTAAACATACAGTATATGTTGCACAATTTTAATGAAGGGTTTAAAATCAAATATGAGTTAAACACAAGGTGGCACTATTACAAATTAACAGTGAGTAATCCTACAACTTCTGCACCACTCAAATAACAGGCTAAAACCGGCTTTGTGATTGGTACTGTTGATCACATGCCATTTCATTATTGTTCTGTTATCAGTTTCCAGTCATCATGGCCCCACTAAACCAAAATCATTCATGCACCACTGGAAGTATTTTTTGTGATATGGGTTGCACTTGCACACCTCTGATAAATGATCTCTATCTGTCTGCACTGCAGTCTTTGATAAACGTGCTAATCAGAGGTTACAGATTACTACATGTCAGTATCTAGTTTCCAGGTATTTTAAAGAGATGCAACCGCCAGCGTTTAGAGGAAAACAGCGCCCTCTTTTGAGATCTTACTGTTTTTAACCACCAATAGAGGGGGCTACCACACCAGATTACTACAAAAATCGTGTCTGAAAACAAAACTATTTCATAGTAATTTGGATAAAACTGAATTTATTAAAAAATAAAATGAATAATATGAATAGAATAAAATAAGATTGTTATTACATTTTGTTAATAACTGTATTAACAAGCTGAAGAATTAAAATGACTTACCAAAAACCAAAACTGAGAAATAAAGCAATGGTGTATGTAAAATCAAACACAAAGACTCATTTGAGAGCTTTTTCTTTGTCAGGATAACAGTTGTTTTCATTTGTGGTGACCATAAATCAGGATCCTTTATTAAATATTGATTTCTAAACTCCTCTGAGGTTAAAAAAATTTGATATTGTCTTGTCTAAAAATAAATATAAATGTATGGAAACATGGTAAAAATATAAATTTTTATGTTTAAATGCTCTAAATTACAAAAATTTGGTTTTAAATTTGGATTGAATTACATCAGTACCTTACAAAATATATTTTTTTGATAATTTGATAATTAATTATTTTCAAGTGGCCTCCTAATTATTTTTATATAATTTTAGACACCTGACTAGCTAGTTATCTGGCTAGAGTAGTAATACGTATTTCACTAATTAGATAACAGTTCAGCTCATACTTATTTCAAGGATATCTTTTTTTAGTTTATGGTTTTAGCTTTAGCTATTAGTAAACCATTATAGCCCTGCCATGACCAATAAACGTCAATAAAATATTTTTTTTTCCTCTTTTTAAATGTGTGCATTAATACACTTTCATGTTCCCCACAGTACCACAACCACAGTCCCAGTTTTTGCTAATGATATCTACACCAATATTGAACTTTATTAAATGAATTTTAAAGGCTTTAATGACTTTATAAAATTTCCACAGACAGAAAACTTACCCACATACTAGGGCTGCACAATATTGGAAAAATACTGACATTGCAATAAAGTCTTTTTCTGCAATTGCGAATATATTATAATTGTGAATATAATTTCATAAAGTAAGATGACTCTATTTGGAAACAATTCAGAATTTTACATTGATTGGGATGATATTTCTAGGGGTGTGAATCTGCATAAAATGTTTAAAATTATAAACAAAATATATCTATAAAAAATAAATTAAAGCACAAATGAAAACAATAGAAAAAAAGTTTAAAAATAAACAAACAGCCCTTTGGTTTATGGTGGAGTCTAACAGCATTGAGGTACAGAAACTCAATAATCAATGTTAAATATTCTATAGTCTTCATCGCAAAAAAATAAACACAATTAATCTTTGATTAAGGGTCATAAAAACCCCCCTCTTTCAGTCCAAGTCTACCTCAGAATTAAAAAAAAAAAAAAAAGCTCCATGATGGGCATGGAACGCCGCGCAGAGGGAGGAGTGGGCGTGACCGGCAAAACAGGTGAAAAAGAGGAAAACGAACAACTGTCAGTTGAACAACAAAATGTGACACAAACCGTGAGGAGACACATGATTTTATAGTTTACAAAGTTAAAATGCAAAGAAATAAACAGTAATTTAATGTCCTGCTACATGTTATTCGTAATTTCATATACACATAACCACAATTTGTAAAGATTATCATGTTTATATAAACCCTATAAATGAGGAGGACTTCTCTCCTCCTCAATCCCTGGGTCTGAGTGCAGACACTGGAGCAGTGCAGCAGGTCTCTTGCCCTATCTATTTCAACTACTATCCCTGCTGGTAATCCGCACGCAGGATTTTAAACATAGGTGAACACAGCAGCACGGATAGGCAATGTGTCTGCATGGTAACAAACTCAATTGATAAAAGACAAAGTCCGACATTCTCCAAACAAAAATGCTTGCTGCAAACCAACAGCTTTGCTGTATCAGCCCTGACAGCATCGCGGGGAAAAACATGTAACAAACCCAGTGGATCATGGAAACAAACACATGCGACCCTTCATTAATGGCTAAATATTGCGTGCCGTCCACAGACATGGTCTCACAGCTTGGCAAGTCTGCCTTGCCTTCGGAAAGCATGTGCAGTCCTGAATAATTAAGAAGCAGGGTCTTCTCATAGGATAAGAAATCTCCGCTATGAATAATAATAAGAAACCAACACGTCATCACTCCACTAGCAGACTCGCACTACATCACAAATTTTAACCCGGCCCAAAAATAATTTTAAACCTGGAAGATGAAATTAGCTGACAAAAGCTCAAAATTAGCCAGTTTTCTCCACAATTAAAGCTGACAGGTGCTAACTTTGTCTTAATTAATGCTCAACACACACAAATAGTTTAAATTCAATTGAAAATTGAAATTGAGTCACATCCTGCAATGTGACTTTTGCAGAATCACACATTACTTTATCTGTGAGTGCTGAAACGATATATTGTGCAGCCCTACCACAATACTACATTACCTGAAATGTAGCTTGTCCTGATCAGCACTCTCTGTGTAGGTCTGGCAGGTACAATGAAGGACTCGTGTGTGGTTTTGACATCATTCTCATCTTCTCCATTTCCTGTGATTGCTTTAGTTATGAGTTCATCATCATTATTATTATCATCATTATTAGCTTCATTATGGTCTGTTGTGCTGGATTGTTTTAGAGTTTCCTCTGTCTGCTCACTGATAGGTGCATTGGTGGATTCAGATTCCTCTAATGCTCTAATGTCATCTGTGGTCAGTGCAGCTTCTCCACTGAACTCAACATCTGCGTTTAACTCTCCTGGGCTTGTCACCACGCTCTGCCAGATGGAGGTCTGAGTCCCATGAGGAAGAAACGTAACCTCCAGATTAGTCGTGGGTACCACAGTGATGGCCTGATTATCTTCACCATCACTATTGGTTTTGTTGTGCTCTTGCATATCTGTTATATTAGAAGGAGTGATGGTGGCTGTGTTTGAGTATGGGTTTTTAGTTACCGAAGCCCAGTTTTCTGAAGGTTCTCCTGAAGATTCCTCTTCATCACTGCCATCAATGCTCAGAGTTACAGTAGAATGATTAAGTTCAGTGGATGTGGTGATTTTGTTGTCAGGTTGTTCCCCAAGCTCTTCTTGATCCACCTTTTCCACTTCTTCTTCCACAACTCCGAGGGCAGATTTAGTGGTGCTTTCAGAGATAACTCCTTCAATTTGCTGTGGAAAACTGATTTCCAGCTGTACAGGCACATGTGTGGTTGATGAGTCCTGTAGATGAGGCATAGGTGTGGTCAAGAGTGTGACTGGAAGGACCTCTTCATGATCTCCAGAGCTTTCAGACAGTTCCGTTTCCTTCAGTGTTGTGGTCAAAGTCGAATGATCAGTAACATCATCAGCTGCAACAAAGAAATGCAGGAAAAATAATATTCATCTATCTGCTGTTTTACCCATTCATCTCTCAATCCATCTGTCCATCCCTCCATCATATTACTCATTCATCAGTCCATCCATCAATTTATAGGTTTCTCAAGCCATCATCTCTATTTTATCTATCCATCCTTTCATTTTTTTTACCCATCCCTCTATCCCTCTATCCATCACTGTACCCATCCATTTATTAATCAATTCAAATTTACTAAAGCATCATCCATCTTTTATTATTTTATCCATCCATCCAGCCATCCATCCATCCAGTTTAACCAAACTATCATTTCATCCATTAATTTACAAGTTTATCCATCCATCATCACCCATTTTATCTATACATCCTTTCATGATTTTACCCATCAATCCATCCACCATTTTACCCATCCATCCATACAAATTTACCAAAACATCCAACCATCCTGTTATTTTATCCAACCATCTACCATCTACTTTAACCAAAGCATCCATCCATCTATCCATCCATCCATCCATAGGTTTATCCATCTCTAATTTAATCTATCCATCCTTTCATTGGTTTACCCATGCATCCATCCATCCATCCATGCATGCATAATTTTACCATTCCATCCATCCATCCATACTTTAATCCATCCATCGATAGGTTTATTAATCTCTAAATTAATCTATCCATCCTTTCATTGGTTTACCCATCCATTCATCCATCCATGCATGCATAATTTAAATGTTTATTCATCTATCCATTTCTCATTATATCTATACATCCTGATATTGTTTTCCTCATCCATCCACCCATTCATTATTTTACCCATCATTCCATTCATCCATCCAAATTTATAAAACCACCTGTCTTCCATCAATTTATCCATCAATCTATCCATCCATCCATCCATCCATCCATCCATCCATCCATCCATCCATCCATCCATCCATCCATCCATCCATTCATCCATCAATTCATAAGTTTATCCATCTCTAATTTAATCTATCCATGCTTTCATTGGTTTACCCATCCATCCAGTTTATCCAAACCGAACCTTTCATCCATCATTTTATATATGCATGCGCCCATTCGTTGTTTTACCATTCATCCATTGTTTTAGCTATTCATCCATCCATCCATCCATCCATCCACCCATCCATCCATCCATCCATCCATTCATTCATCCATCCATCCATCCATCCAGTTTAATCAAACCAAACCATTATATATATGCAACTATTCATTGTTTCATCATTGTTTTAGCCACCCGTCCATCCATTTATAATTTTATACATGCATCCTTGCATCCTTTTATCATGCCAATCCATTCATCAATGCATGCATCCATCCATCCACCCATCCTTCCATCCAAGATTTTACTTTATTTAGACTCTGTTTTCAAGTTGAAGGCTTTGTTCAAAAACCTTAC
This sequence comes from Danio kyathit, assembly GCA_903798195.1. NCBI lineage: Eukaryota > Metazoa > Chordata > Actinopteri > Cypriniformes > Danionidae > Danio > Danio kyathit. The sequence goes on from LR812534.1 coordinate 38,000,327, forward strand.
AATCATTTTAATTCAATTTTTGTATTTAAACTATATAAAACATTCTCAATTTAGTCCTGAATTCTGTATATTTGTGGTGGTTATTAAAATGCACACAAAATAATTTCCTATTAAACCATATGAATAGTTTATATCTACTTACTTGGGCTAATATTGTTCAGATGTGTTGATGAGTATCTCTCTGTCAAAGCTGTAGATGCTCCATATGTCTCTGATTTATGTGTGCTGAACATTGCTTCTTCTGTGGTTGAATGCAGGTGTTTTGCTTCTTTTGTCGTCAAATCCAGATGTATTGCTTCTTTTGTCGTCAAATCCAGATGTATTGCTTCTTCTGTGGTCGAATCCAGATGTATTGCTTCTTCTGTGGTCAAATCCAGATTTATTGCTTCTTTTGTGGTCGAATCCAGATGTATTGCTTCTTCTGTCGTCGAATCCAGATGTATTGCTTCTTCTGTGGTCAAATCCAGATTTATTGCTTCTTTTGTGGTCGAATCCAGATGTATTGCTTCTTCTGTCGTCGAATCTTCACCAGAACTCTCCAACCAACCTTCCCTGCTGGATGTGCTCATTGAGGTGGGCTGAGTTGTGTGTGTAAAAAGACCCTGGTCTTCATCTGACTCTGGAGCCTCTGTGATATTTCCTGCATTTATCTCTAATGTAGCACCGTCAGGATGATATGTCGACTGGACTGGAGCATCTTGAGTTGTAGTGTCATTGCTTGAGTCATATTGCAGTGTAGTGCTCTGAGTGGTCATATGATCTTCATCTTCATCATCCAGGTTGGTGTCAGGCATGGGTTGGTAGTGTTTGGACCCATTGATCTCCTTTGGCTGAGAGGACGGTTCCTCTGTTGTCCCATGATGAGCCTCTGTAGGTGGGATGAAGTCGATAGGCTCCCCTGGCTCTAGATTGGTATCTGGCATTGGCTGGTAGTGTCTATGATTGCTGCTTTTCACACCATCGACTGCTGAAGCTTTTATTTCAGGCTCTCCCTCTAGCATGAAATTATTGCGTTTTGGATCTATGTAAATTTCTGGAATGGACTCAACGTTTTGCCAGGTGACCTCAGTGGTTTCAGTATCTCCCTCTGTGATGGTTGGAGTGGTGAGGTCTTTTCTGGAGCCAATAGTGAAGTCTTCTTGAGCGCTTGAGGTATGGTTGTGTTCCTCAGCTTCTGAAGCAGTTTGAGTGCTGTAAATGGAAAAGGACTCAACAGCTCCCTGAGCTTCATTTTCAGATTGCTGAGTGACCTGATGCACACTGTATTCCTCTTGGGGTTCTGCTAAAGTTACGATATGCTGCTCTGTTTCCTCAGGCGATGTTGCCATATAATCTGCAGGAGGAGCTGTTTGAGAGTTGCTGTTAGCTGCAGGGGAAAAAACAGAAGAAATAAATGTATCAAAGTCTTATAATGAGAAAATGGGACTGCTCTCTTAAAATATAAATGCAGTAGCATGTTTTCATGTAGAAATATGCAATTATACCATGAGAGAGAAATGTTAAATGTTATCCTAAAATATGACAATAGTTTAAAAAATTAAGTTTCTCTCTTTTGCAGAACATAGTATGTAAGATAATTTTAATACGATACATTGACCTTCTATATATTTTCAATACAGGTAAGAATATTTATACCTGAATGATAATGAAAAAAATAACTTCACCCATTTGAAATATTAATGTCAGTGCTTTGCTTGCATTTCATATGCTTTTTATATATAAAAACTTTGAGTTCTTCATGAAGCTTCAAAACATTTACCAATATTTTGTTACAAATCAGTTGCCAATGTTGTTGCGGTACACAATGTTGCCAAATGGCTTCAATAGGCCCAAGGCCCAAGGCCCAATCCCAATTTTACTCATTAGCCCTTCCCCTTACCCCTACCCCTCGTTTTGCACGTTCCCGTGAATTGGTAGGGGTGTCCCAATTCTCTTTAGCTTGAAGGCGCAGGGCTAAGGGGAAGGGGTAGATACCCCTTCGAACGAAGATTTTTCAGGACCACACTGGAAACCAAGGGGTAAGAAAATTTCCCAGAATACACCAGCCACAACGGCAGGATAGTTGCACCCAGAAGTAATGAGATCCACAAATTAGTATTTTTTGTCATTATTATGAGTTTTTACGACAAACAAGCACATGTTTTAATAAATTCATAACCGTGTTCGTGTTTTACCATCATGCTTTAAAAAAAAAAAAACGCAAAAATAAAAACCGCTTAATTTCGCTATCTATAATCCATAAAAAACTCCTGTATAGAAGTTCCACAACATTCTGACACTCAATGACACTCAAATCCCCTGTCAGAAAAGTCTAGTGGCTGGGAATGACCTTTTTACAGTGTCTGCTACAATGTTAATGTTGTTTACTTGTGTTTACGTAAATGAATATGGCCACTGTGTAAATGCAAGTACAGTTACGATCTTATAATAATAATAATAATAATAATAATAATAATAATTCCTTACATTTATATAGCGCTTTTGCCACATTAGATCGTTATGATAACATGATATATGCCTTCAGTGATTTCCTTAAGATAAATACCAAAAAAAAAACACAACTGGAATAATTATAGCAGTCGCAATCATCTAATCTCATATGAAACAAGAGGTCGCGATGACGTGTGCAGGTGCTGTAGTGGTGTCCCATTTCTTAGGGGTAAATTTTGAAGCGCTATTTGGAAGATAACACAAAATAGAAAAGAAAATGCTGGTAACCATGCTGGTAAAAATGTTGGTAACCATGTATTTGATGGTTACAAATTATTTCCATAGTAGGAAAAAAATGGGGGTTTATTGGGTTTTATTGTATATTTTTCAAAATGTTAATTTGTTTTTAACAAATTCTAATGTATAATGTTTTATTTTAATTTAGAATTTTAAATATACTTTTGCAGTGATTTAGAGAAGACACCCACTATAACGTAACTCAATCAGGCTTTATATACAAAAAAATCTTGACAGAAATATTTAGAACAAATAAAGTTGATGACATTAAAAGATTCTATTTAAGGACAACAGTACACTTTGAAAACAGAATTAATTTAAAATTAATTGTCATTTTTAATATTTATACTTTGCCCCTTTTACCAATTTCTCAGAAGGACTTTTGTTATTATTTAAAATATTATAGAATTTAGTATGATACATTGATCTTCTATATATTTTATGTACAATTAAGAATAATTGTACTGTATATAAATAATGAAGCATAATTTGAAATATTAAAGTTGGTGCTTTACTTGCATTTAATATGCTTTTTATGTATAAAATATGACTTTATTTATTTTATATTTATTGTAGACTTAACAACCTCCACACCCTTTGAACCCCACAGTTTGTATCCTGTTATACAGTTTATAAATTTGCAGATAAAACACAAATCTGCAAATACCTTTGAAGCAGTAAGCATCATGGCGAGTGTTTGGTTCAGGGAATCCTGTTTGATTGCTAAAGCGATAGACGGTCTTGACGCCAGGTTCAGAGCCCCCACAGCGCTCACGGGGGGTCACGATGGGGTAGCGAACGCTTCCGTCAGCGAGCCAGCCTGGACTGCAGTGGTTCAGACCATCATTCCAGGCGGCGTACAGCTGACCTGTGGTAGCGAGCTGAGCATCCTGCTGCTCACAGTACGCCTTTGCCTCTGACAAGCTGAAGCGCTGCGGGGTTGAGCCATGAAAAACCTCTCCTAAAAACAGTCACATCAATAAATGAACAAACCTTTCTTGCTTTGGAAAAATTGACAATCACAATGCACCCTGCATCCTCTGATTATGATCTAATGCAAATATCAAGAGCTAGTTTGGAGTCTAGAGTACTGTTTTTCAAGTGTACCATTAGCAGCTAATTGTTTACCGTGAATGTTCTCCACATAGCAATATACATCATAGAGTTCGTCATTCTCCATCGTGCCGTAGTTACGAACACCTGGTAATCCATCCATGTCTCCAAAACATCCTTCACGAGGCATCTGGATTGGGTATCTAAAAAGGCATAACATAATATATTTTTTAAACAAAGGTTGATGGTCACTTTTGAAATACTGCTTCATGAAGCTTCAAATCATTTACCAATAATTTGTTACGAATCAGTTGCTAATGTTGTTGTACATAATGTTGCCAATTGGCTTCAATAAATAGTAGCAAATTCCTGCATAAAAAGTTACTAAATTTTGCTAGATGCTCCACAAATTAGCATCTCCATGCCTTGGATAAGCCCTATATATAATATATACAGTATATTGTATATATATATATATAGTGCAGTTTTTCATAAACAAATAACACTGTCAGATAACCAGACAACCTGACCACAGGTTGTTAATTGGAACACAGGTACTCTTTACTTGAATCTTGTCTAACAGAAATGTCAACAACTTTTTCGCATGTCTTTTCAAATTTGGAATAAAAAAGTTTGAAATATCAGTGACTCACCAGCTAAGAAACACTGCTATAGACAACATCATTTTGTTTAGCGGTATGTATATACAGTACAGTTGAAGTCAGAATTATTAGTCCCCCCTGTTTATTTTTTCCCCAATTTCTATTTAATGGAGAGAAGATTTTTTTTCAACACATTTTTAAACATAATAGTCTTAATAACTCATTTCTAACAACTGATTTATTTTACCTTTGCCATGATGACAGTAAATAATATTTTACTAGATATTTTTCAAGACACTTCTATACAGCTTAAAGTGACATTTTAAGGCTAGGTTAATTAGGTTAACTAGGCAGGTTATGCAGTCTGCTTTTATTCTAGCTGAAATAAAACAAATAAGACTTTCTCCAGAAGAAAAAATATTATCAGACATACTGTGAAAATTTCCTTGCTCTGTTAAACATCATTTGGGAAATATTTTTAAAAAATCAAAGGGGGCTAATAATTATGACTTCAATTGTGTATAGATGTTTATGTAATGTATACACATTTTTTGATAGTCTACAGAACAAACCATCGTTATACAATAACTTGCCTAATTACCCTAACCTGCCTAGTTAACCTAATTAACCTAGTTAAGCCTTTAAATGTCACTTTAAGCTGTTTAGAAGTGTCTCAAAAAATATCTAGTCAAATATTATTTATCGTCATCATAGCAAAGATAAAAGAATTCAGTAATTAGAAATGAGTTATTAAAACTATTATGTTTAGAAATGTGTTGAAAAAATCTTCTCTCCGTTAAACAGAAATTGGGGGAAAAATTAAACAGGGGGGCTAATAATTCAGGGGGGGGGGGGGGGGCTAATAATTCTGACTTCAACTGTATGTGTATATATATATATATATATATATATATATATATATATATATATATATATATATATATATATATATATATATATATATATATATATATATATATATATATACACACACATATACACACATATATATATATATATATACACACACATATACACACATATATATATATATATACACACATATACACACACATATATATATATATATATATATATATATATATATATATATATATATATATATATATATATATATATATATATAGCAAAAAAAAAAAGAAAACATTGAGAGCAGTATATATACTGCTCTTAATACTTTCTGTTGTCTCTTTTAATATTCATATTGTGTAAATTCAGCCTTATTTTTAATACTGGATCTCAAACAAATCCTATACATGCACTCATTTTAAGGGAAAGTGGTTGACTGTATTGACCTTATTCTGGTATGTGAGTTACTAAATTGGTTAGAGACTTTTTTCTGTTTTTAGCTGTAAAAAACAGCTCCTTATGCTGCTTGATGTTGCAGTCTGGAATTTTCACAGTATATTAATTTTATGTACAGTATAGTCATAAACGCACTTGTTTGTAGAGCAAGTTAGACTGTTTATTGCTGTGTGTTGTTCCTGATTATTTTCCTAATAGGCATTGAGTCCTAAAACAATGGCCAAAAGAGCTGACTTCCGCACTGCAAAATAAGGCTGATACTAAAGGTGCTTTGTTGCTTTCTGTCTTTAGAGACCATAAATTATCTTTCACCAAAGTTCCTGTCTGAAGAAAATAGATATATTTTTACTTTAGGAGCTCAGCTGTTGTACACTGATGGTCCAAACATCTTTTCTAAAAATTATATGTCAAAAGTTTGATTGACGATGATCTTGTTGTTTATACACGTCACCTCACAGGACGGGTATTTGATGTGTTTGTCCTCTCACCTGACGGAGCGATCTGAAAGCCAGCCAGCATCACACTGCTCATACCCGCTGTGATAGGCAGCCAGCAGCTGCTCTGGAGAAGCAATCTCAGCTCCGATGTCCTTACACGCATCTCTGGCCTCATCAAAAGTGAAGGCATAGCGACTCGAGGTATGGCGGTACAGGAAGACGACCCCTAAGAACACACTGAGAATCAGTGCTCTCATAATGTACATCGCAGTCTTTTGCAGAAAATGAACAGCGCATTTGAATTTTATTGTTTATTTTTATCTGGAGTTGTAGCAAGCTATAAGACTACTTAACTGTCAATTGGAAGGTTAGTCCAACTGGATACATTTATTTTTAATAAATACATTTTATTTCTAAATTTAAAGTATGGTCCATTACAGTATCATATTTTAAAGTTTAGTTGATGTGTATTGTAGCTTTGTGAACATAAACAACATCTCTGAATGTAAGATGCTCAAAGTTCAATGCAAAGGGAGACATTGTTTTTTACAGAGTTAGCTTAGCAAAGCCTACAGCGAATAAAGTTTGGGGACAACAAAAAAATACATAAGGGCTAGTGACATCACAAGGGCTTCCGGTTACACACATTCACCACGCGCATTGATCCCGGACGTAGTGAAGCGAAGGGGCGTGGCCAGAGGCAACGTAATGTTATAGCAGAGAAAGCTAAAATGCTGTCCAAACGCTGCTATTTCCACAGAACTTGTTCTGTTTCTGTATTTGGACTTCTAAAGGACACAGCACAAAGAGAAAACTTACAGTTTAATTACTTACACAAAGAGCTTACAGTTTAATTATGTTCCAGAGAATTATTAAAAAAATATATAGCTAGCATTTGACAAAGAACAGCTTCCAGAATCTCATCTCAGATTCCAGAATCTGTTCAGATCTCAGTTCAGAACTGAATTTGGTTAAAACTTCTCCAGCCTACGAAGCTGTGGATTGTAAGCCACAACCTGTAAGCATTTTATTTGTTAAAATTGATCTATTACATGCACAGTTTCTAGTGTTAACGGTATGTTGAAGCAAGGACGTAAACAAGGATATTAACAATGGAAAATGCGATTTGGCACCATTATCAATTTAGCTACAAATTCATATTTATCAGTCAAACCGCTGTAAACACCCAGAATCTTCAGCAGCGCTGCAGTGTCTCTCTATGTGGCCGCTTTCTGTCCATTCTACATCTCAAATAACAAACTCGCAACAGATATGTGAACGTTTCATATTACTTACACATGCTTATTCCGAATATACGTGTAAGACACTTGTCAGATTTTATTTTAGAAAGCAGGTGTGAGGTTCAGCTGCTCTTAATTTTTTGTCTGATTCAGGCAAACTGATATAGCTGTTTACACAGTGCAAAAGCACGTGCTTGTAGGGGCGTGGACTTGGTGAAGTGGGGACAATCCGCGAATCACAGCAAATTATGTTAGCTAACCAATCAGAGCCTCTTGAGGGCAGGCCTTTCAGAGGAACTAGCAAATATGACAGTTGTTTTTATGTTAGCTGAGTAGCAGTATATAATTAAGATATTCTTATTATTATTACTATTATTAAGATATATGAAAAAATAACATGATTTTCTACAAATGAAGCATGAGCACACATTGCTTTGCATCTTATAAACACAACCAAGCCTTAAAAATACACTGTGGACCACCCCTTTAAAGTTAAAGTTGAGTATTATATTTTTTTCTTAATATTTATAAGCTTTTAAAACTTATTTTTATAATTTAATTTTCTTTTTTGCTTTGAAAAATGGCAGTTTCTATGCAAACTTTAAGCAGCATTAAAGCATTTTTAATAATAACAACAACAAATGTTTCTTGATCATCAAATATTAGAATGAATTCAGAATTGGATCACTTGAAACTGAAAGCTGGAATAATAATTCTGAAATAATTCTAAAAATGTTACTGTTTATTTTTACTCTTTTTTTTTTTTTCAAATAAATGCAACATTAGTCACTTAAAACATCATTTATTATCATAAAATAGTTTCCAATCAGTGTTATTTAGTGTTTAGGAACTGGAGTTTAGTTTATAGTTTTTTTTAATTAATAGTTTATTGTAGTTTTTACATAAAAATAAAAATAAAATAAAAATAAATAAATAAATATATATATATATATAGTTTGTTTTTATTTTAATAGCAGTTTAGTACTTAGTATTTTAGTTAAGTATTAATTAAATAATTTGATTTTTGTGCTTTTTAAAAATATAAAAAATATTTAATAATAAATAAATAATAAATATTTCTATATTTTTGCCATTTTCATACATGGCAAGCATCTATTTTTAAATATTGGTCACACTTTATTTTGATGGTCGTTAGTTGAATTTAAGATACATTGCAACTAATTCTCAGTAGATTATAAGTAGATTCTTAGGTTGGGGTTAGGGTTGGGGTTAGGGTTAGGGTTAGTGTAAGTTGACGTGTACTTGCAAAGTTTCTTATAGTCAGTTAAATGTCTGTTGAAGGATTGTTAAATGTCAGTATCAACAGATATTAAGCAGAGAGTCTACTAATACTCAAATGGACCATCAAAATAAAGTGTTACCATTATTTTATTTTTTTAATCAAATTTTTTGTTGTTTAATTACTTCACTGTTATATTTCTTACTTAAGTAGGAATTTCTATCATAATCATCTGTGCCACTTGGGTTCAAAACCCCATTGATTTTCATTCCGACTGTGTTTTATTGCAGAAAGTGTTTTTTCAGATAATTCTTGGGCAATTCCAGCGTTATGGAAGTGACATGTGCAGTAAAATCTCAAAACATAAATTCACAGAGAAATATATAGTATTATATTTAAACACCAGTTTAAATTTTCCAAAACAACTAATCACTGACTTATGGGAGCAGAAAAATATCAATCTGTAAACATTTTTTATATTTTAAATGAGGAAAATAAACATGCATTATGGATGTGACCAAAAAAGTTAGCGAGCTTACAGTATACAACATACTTTGAAAAAATTCTGTGAATTAAACTGCACAGCCCAATAGAATCAGTACTAATCAAAAGGATAAGAGCTGACTCTCTATAGAACAAAAAGGATTGATTTTATTTTATTTGACATTTTTGCATTTATAAGGAAAAAGCTTCGTTATGGATGTGATAGATGTGAAATTGGCACTTGTGTGACTTTTGTAAATCAAATATAATTGTTTGAAAACATTGACAGAGACATTTTTGAGTATTTTTAAAGCACTGTAAAATACAAGCCTTCACAAAAAACGCAGAAACGGTTTAGCTATTTTGGCCAAAACGTAATTTTTTTCATGGCAAGGTCGACATTTGCATGGAATTGCTCTCTCACCTTTAACTTTGACTTGAGCCTGGTCATGTGCGTCCTCCAGGCCGTGCTGGACCTCACAGCGGTAGAAGCCTGTGTCGTTGTGTATCAGCCCCTCCAGTCTGAGGGTGAGATCAGCTGAAGAGGTAGCATAATTGAGCAGCGACGCTCTGCCTTTATAAGCCTCACTCACCTTCACCCGCTCACCACGGGCCACCAGAATCTCTGTTTCTCTGTCTGATGAAAGAAAGCTCCATTTGACCCGTGGCTGCGTCATTACAGCATGTCGACCCAAAGACGGCGTCCGGGGGAGACTCACCAGGCAGGGCAGCATCAGAGAGCCACCCAAAACAGCAGACACTGGTGAGCTGGCAGGAATGGCCAATTTTAAGACTGAGGAATCATCTGAGGAAAAGACGTGAAGGACGGAGATACTAATAAAGTGAAAGTAATGAAGCAAACTGCATTTTCATATTCAGTGGTTAAAGCTTTTTTATTGTAGTTATAGTGTGCAGGCTTTGCATTCCTGGAAAGACAGAGTGCAATAAAATGCTGTAAAATACCTTGTGTGAATGTTTGACTATAAAAATAAAGGTTATTTTTGCAGCAATGCTATAAAAGGAACCATATGGGTAACAGAAAGAACCAATTAAAGTACAGTTCTCATAAATATGATATTTACTCTCCATTTAACCTCCATTGGTTTCAAGCATTAATATGTTTCTTTCTTCTGAAAAAATGTTGGGTGCCACACAATTTTTTTTGTGTTGGGATAACATGAAGAAATTAAGTTAGCTTATTGGTTTTTACAAGTTAAGCAGACTAAGCATAAAACAATTAAATTGTCCCAAAAAAACCCTCTCAAGAATTGTGTTGTTTTTAGCTTATTTTAAATACGTAGTTTGAACAAGCTTAATTTAAAACTTAAAACTTAATTTTTTGAGTGTAGTACAAAATTTTGTGTTCGACAGAAGAAATAAACTCTATTTTAGGCACATTTGAGATACTGCATTGGATGGAAATGGTAAAATGTGCAGAAATTCTAAAACATACGCTCAACTTTATCCAATAGGAATATGATAGAAACACATTTACCAAACAAATTCCCCGATGTGCATTAAAAATCAAGCGATTTTGTCTCAACTGATGATGTTATAACATGACTAGCCAGTAGACTGATCTCAATCACATCAGGTCAAGTGACATTTTAATTCCTTCCCATCCAGTTATTTTTTTAGATGCCATCCACTGCCAGTATTTTTGCTGCAGATTTTCACCTTAATTTGACAAGCCTGATTATTTTCTGCTATGAATATATGAGCATATTATATACCAAAATAAAGAACAAACTCTTTGGTTTTATACAAAAAAAAAATTCTTATTTTCTTTTTTTTCAAAGTTTAAATATACACTACTTGTCAAAAGTTTAAGCTCAGTAGGATTTTTAAATGTTTTAAAATAAGCTTATCCTGCTCACCAAGGCTGCATTTGTTTAATCAAAACTACAGTACAAATTGTAAAATTGTGAAATGTTCTTGCACTATAAAATAACTGTTCAAAAGTCGTTTATAACTAATTTAATAATTTATTCCAGAGATTTTAATGATGCATTTTTCAGCTTCATTACTCCAGTCTTCAGTCACATGATCCTTCAGAAATCGCTCTAATATTAATTATTATTATTATTATTATTATTATTATTATTATTAATCACATTATTATTATTATTATTATTATTGGTAATATTAATAAAAGCAATATTGACTAAAGCAATAATTTCATTTGAAACTACATACAAGAAGAAAACAGTTATTCAACATTTTAATAAGTATTTAACAATTATTTTTTTACATTTAATAAACGCTGCCTGGATGAACAGAATAATTTTCTTAAAAAAAAAAAAAAGACCCCAAACTTTTGACCGGTAATGTATATATTAAATGCATTTTATGACTTTGTCCAGATCAACAGGTGTGGATCATTCTGCTGTGGCATCTCCTGATAAAGAAGAGAGTAAGCCAATGAAAAGACATGATCGACGCATTATCAGTGTATGCACATCACAACTCCTTTCTGTGTCCGTAAAGGGATCTCACTCTTTGACTTTTCTGTCCAGATGAGATTCAAAATGGTCAAAGATCAGAGTCCAAGTCCATCAGATGTATTCATTTTTAAATGTGATCTGATCTACAGTTTCTCTGATCAACCCAGAACTCCCAGAACTCATTCTGGAGTTAATTATTCTACAAACTATCATAGCAAAATTCCATCATCAAACTGATTTTGCACAATTACCTTCCAAAATTGTCTGACATACAGTAATTGTGTTTACGAACATCAGGCACTGCCCAAAAGTCAACGTAACATGACAGTGCTATTGTGTGTGGTGTCTGCTGCTCTGTAGGACGACACATTTATTTTAGAGGACAAAGAGATATACTAGGGGATTAGTGCTTGCAGGAACATACATTTTTATTACTGATATATCACACTAACTAACCAGGAAAATATATTTTTCTCTTGAACACAATGAGTGGGAGCAGTGCTCATTCACAATGTTTTATACAATATTCTAATTAATTACCTTTGCTTGAAAACAACTACTGACACACACATGTGCCAATAAGGATATTAAAGGGACAGTTCACCCAATTTTATATATATGTTTTGATATTTAAATGAACCTGTTCCACTATAAACAACATTTTTGTGGAGTAGAAATGCTGGTTTATCTTAATGGAACCATAGATACCAATAAAGAGCTTTTTTTTTAAGAGTATAAGTGTTGCATGTGCCCCTTGCTGTTATTGATTATGAATTATGTCCTGTGTTGTGAATGTAGGTGAGACACACCTGTGGCAGAACTGAAAACAGCAGAGGATGACAGGACAAAGAGGCAGATGGCGCTCAGCAGTATATGCAGGGACATCGCTGATCTGAGACTGAACACAGAGAGAAAGAAAGACAGTCAAACAAAGTCAAAGTACTGCATTATAAAAGTCAAATGGCAACATACCACAGCGTAAGATTTCTGCGTTGAAATGAAAGAAGCAAACATTTATTTCCAGAACAGCAAGTCCACTAATTTATGTCATTTCATTTAACTGCATTCTGTTCCAGTGTAAGTTCATGGATATTCATAGGGGAAAATGACACACTGCCTTGTGTGAGAAAGTGAGAAAATGAGAACGAGGGAGAGGAAGTTCTTTGTGCCTTCAACGTTGCCAGATTGTGCAAATTCACACTCACACTAAATTCTTGAGCCTTTTCAAATCAAAATGTCTGAATGCTGTTGGAATAGAATTCAATCACTAAATTAATTGATTTTTAATTGTGTGTGTGCTTGATAAAAAAAAAAACTCATTCACTCACACTTCACTTCCAAATCTGTTTGACATTCTTCCTTCTGTTCAACACATAAGAAGATTTTTTTGAAAAATGCTGGGAAACAATAACCATTAAGGGGCAACCCAGTGGCGCAGTAGGTAGTGCTGTTGCCTCACAGCAAGAACGTCGCTGGGTCGCAGGTTCGAACCTCGGCTGGGCTGGGTCAGTTGGCGTTTCTGTGTGGAGTTTGCATGTTCTCCCTGGGTTTGCGTGGGTTTCCTCCGGGTGCTCCGGTTTCCCCCACAGTCCAAAGACATGCGGTACAGGTGAATTGGGTAAGCTAAATTGTCCATAGTGTGAATGTGTGTGTGGATGTTCCCAGAGATGGGTTGCGGCTGGAAGGGCATCCGCTGCGTAAAATCGTGCTGGATAAGTTGGCGGTTCATTCCGCTGTGGCGACCCCGCAAGGGACAAAAGCCGACAAGAAAATGAATGAATGAATGAATGAATAACCATTAACTTCCATGGTATTTGTTTTGTATTGGATGCTAATGGTTACCGGTTTCCAACATTCTTCAAAATATCTTCTTTTGTGTTTGTTAGGATTGAACCGGTGGATGGGAGGCAAAGTGACACAGATCTCGCTGATAAAGGTGAAGAGTGACTTATTTGGCACAAAGTGAAAAAATCCAGTAGTAAATAAACTATTCAATATTTACAAGGTATTTACAGGCTTGTTCAGAATCAGAATCAGAAAAAACTTTATTGCCAAGTATGTTCACACATACGAGGAATTTGTTTTCGTGACAGAGCTTCTACAGTGCAACAGAATTACAGAGACAGATCAAAAAACAGATAATAAATATATTTTAAAAAGTAGTGAATGCAAATATACAAATTGACAAGCGTATGTACAGGTATAGTTCTATATACAACATAATATGTGCAGCTGTTATGTGCAAATTGGCATGTAAAATGTGTTGTTAAATAAGTGTATATGTGTATAAAAAGTGTATAGCAGGTAGTGATGTTGGTTCCACAATTATTATCATCAAATGTTCATGAGATGGATTGCCTGTGGGAAGAAACTGTTTCTGTGTCGGGCTGTTCTGGTGCGCAGTGCTCTGTAGCGTTGACCAGAAGGTAAAAGTTCAAAGAGGCAGTGTGCTGGGTGTGAGCGGTCCGGAGTGATTTTGGCAGCCCTTCTGCTCGCTCTGGTTAAGTACAGTTCCTGGAGAGTAGGGAGGGTTGTACCAATGATTCGCTCAGCAGTCCGAAATATTCGACATAGTCTTCGGAGGTCGGATTTGGTAGCTGAGCTAAACCAGACAGTTATTGATGTGCAGATGACTGATTCAGCTTAATCAATAAGATCTGAACAAAATCTGTCAATCCAGTGAATGTTTGGGAGCCAATTTATATAATTGGCCACGCCCATGGACTATACCATTTTAGAGTTTGGTATGGTAACATGTAGACAAATATACATAAATGTTTGAATTGGTTTTGTATTTAAATGGTACATAAACACAGTGATAACCGTAGACAAGCAAATCAACAACTTATTCATTAAACATACACACATGCACAATACAGCAAAGATCCGTTTATACATATTTGTTTGCCCGCAATCGAACCATGTTTGAAAGTATATGCATATTAGTGTATGGATGCAATATGTGTATGTCACAGTCACAGTGTATTTACTACATTGTGACAGTGTTCACTGAAAAAAAAAAAGAAATTTATAAAGGTTTAGAACCCCTTGAGGGTGTATAAGAGAGTAAATATATAGTCATAAAATCTACATTTTGAAGTGAACTATCCTTTTAAATGCAGATTATTCATTTATTTTATTTTCTGCTTAGTCCCTTTAATAATCTGGTGTCGCCACAGCGGAATGAACCGCCAACTTATTCAGCATATGTTTCACGCAGCGGATGTCCTTCCAGCTGCAACCCATTACTTGGAAACACTCCTATTCACACACATATACTACAGAAAATTTATCCTACCCAATTCACCTATAGCGCATGTCTTTGGAGTTGTGGGGGAAACTGGAGCACCCGGAGGAAACCCACGCCAACATGGGGAGAACATGTAAACTCCACACAGAAATGCCAAGTGACCCAGTCGAGGCTCAAACCAGCAACCTTCTTGCTGTGAGGTGATCGTACTACCCACTGCGCCACTGTGACGCCCAAATGCAGAAAATGTCATTCAAATTTGTCTGTACTTTAAATTTCAACACATCAATCCATTTTCTGCCGCTTATTCTGGGATGGGTTACAGGAGCAACGATCTCAAATTATGTACTTTAAAAATGTATTTTAAAATCGAATGTATTTCAAAACAAATACATTAAAATTTATGTTTTTATAATTTTATATTAACATTTTATAATGATGGTAATGTTTTATATATAAAAAAATACAGATGATCACACAGAAAAAAAAATATATATATAAGTAAGTTATATATTAGCTTATATTATATAAGTTAAAGGGCCGGGAAACCCCCACTGTCTCAGCAAGGTGTTTTCACACTTCTAGTTTGAAAAAAGTCTGGAAAGGGGTTGAGTCCAGCTTTGTTTAGGTGGGAGTGTCGAGTGGCAAAAGAGGGAAGGGTTTGCATGAAAAGGGGAGTTTCATTGCACACGCTGATTTTCACAGGGACAACACAAACACAGACGCAGGGGAGACAGACAGTGATTCGGAGAGCAGCATTTACAGCGGATCTGAGACCTGTGTGGAAGTGGAGGATTTTCAGTTCATAATAATGTAGTGATATTACTGTAAACTTAGTAACTTAATTATTTTGACTAAGGTATGTCTTTAAAAACTGAAAGAGTACTGCTGGCGATACTAACTAACTTTTGCCATCTGAGTAAACATAAACAAAGAACATTGATCACACACTTACCAAATCTGTAGAGACAGGACAATCAGCACAAACTTTTTTTAAAAGGCAAGTGGCAAATCCGGATTTCACCATTTTCAGATTCGAAAAGGTTCTATGCTAAAAAATGTCCCTTACAAACATATTTTTGTTGCATGTTAGCAGAGCACTGTAATCCAACTGCTTGGATCCACAAACAAGCTGTTCTCTCATTGTGAGGAAATGGAAACAAAACTATTGTTTTGGCACATTTATAAATGCAACACTGACGACCCATGTCTCCGAACAATTCTACTACCACTTGTTTGAATTATGGTTGGCAACACAACGTGGCTGTCTCTCTGAACACTGTAACAGGTAAAAGGAGTCTTCGAAGCTATTTCACGCATATTAATGAAGCTGCATCTTGTTCACAATAGAGCGCGCTGAGTGGTTCGAACCAAGTCTTTTTTATTATTAATGAACAGATGTGCTGAAAACTCAATGATGTCACTTTGTACTGGCCGGTACAGACAACCTATCTCCACGCTGACATTTACACAATGATCTCACCGCCGTGAAGTAGCTTCAAAAATCATTTTCAAACCGGAAGAACGAATTTGCTCTAAACAACACAAAAACAACTAATTTTCATTTGTTAGCTAAATTTATGTGTCCTAATAGTGTTTTTAGCAATGTGGGACATATACATTGCTGTCAACATCTCAAACAATGTGTTTTGGTGTTTCAGGAACCTTTAAGTTAGCATAAACCCCATATGTTATCATGACTCACTGATCTTATCATTTTAAGACAGACAGACCGATAATAAGAGTTACATAAAGTTGTATAATTTTTACACAATCTCCTCCACAGATCTCCTTTGTAGGCCTCTTGTTGAAAACTCTGGTTTTAGAGGCATACGCCTGAACTGACCAAAAGAAAAAGGCTTGCCTGCTGTTCTGAAGAAAGAACCAACAAAAATGCTCAAACAGTGCCGTAAAACAAATTTGCAGACCCGCAGCACAGTGTTTAGAGGGCATGTTTATTCTTTACATGCGGAGACTTATAATTTGTGTTGAATTACATCTTTATTTGTTTTATATAGCTTTAGGTGTGGTTTTGCATTTTCACAAGCGTGTCTGAATCAAAGCGCTTGCTGGACAGAGGATTTGGCAACCCTGTGCCATGTCCAGCTGGCATGATTCAGTTCTCTGGAGTCTTTGGGGAGCTCTTGTATGTGCTCTGAATTCTGACGAGTCACCGAACAGACCAACTATCCTATTCTAGACGTGAGCATCTCTTTACCAGTACATCCATCTCCGCTAATGTCATCTTTATGCACCTGTCGCTGTGCAGCGCTTAAACTACACAGAGAGCACAATATAGACTGTGTTTAGCTAAACGGCCCATGTGAAAGGGAATGTTTTAGGGGCTAGATGGTTTCTAAGTGAGACGGTCTGAAATAAATAAATAAAAGACCACCTGCTAGATCCACTGAAGTAGTGTTTGTAAAGAGCGAATGAAGGGAATAGTCATGCCTCAAAGAGTGAGCCAGAAAAGCAAGTAGACATAACAGTGGAGCAGTGATTCTAACAAATTTTAAATATGCCTGTGACTTTTTCAAACTACACAAACAATTGTTGAAAACTATTTTCACGTAGGACTCTAGGCACCGTCGAAATGAAGTGGAAGGTAATGGGTTGATTACCTCAGTTTTACATGATAACATATCATTGGCTATGCTATTTTAACAGCAGGATGTTTACAGTGATGTCTGCGCAAAATAAGCAGTTATTTAAGTATCTAATTGTTACTCTTCCCTGTTTACATGAAATCTTTTACAACCAGCCAGATGTGAAATTACAGAGTACTTTTCTAAAGAAAGAGCCTAATCGCTGATGTGTAATGTTACCTAATAGAGTGCAGGCTGATGAAGTGGATATTTTACGAGACAGACATGAAAGTTCAGTGGAACAACGTACTGCTCTGGGTATTGAGTGAAACAACAAAATCTGTCTAGTTCAGATTCAAAATAAATAAATACTTACAATTTTTTAATATAAATTTAATTACAAATAATAAAAGTACATAATTATATAAATAATTCAACATAAATAGTATGTAAAATGTATGCCTGAAACAGTTCAGTTTGTTTCTTAAATCTGATTGGGTTGAGAGGTCTGTCTAGCAATGTGATTTTCTACCTGCATCACCACTTCACTGAATGTATCACTCCACCTGCAGTATTTGTGAGAGCATGAGTGTCATGGCAGTGGACCTAACACATTAGGGGCCCTATACACCCAGCGCAATAAGGTGCAAGACGTGTTTGGTGCGATTTGTTGCTATTTTCAGATCAGAGCAACCCTAATTTTCACATTTTGCGACATATTGTTTGAAAAGCAAATCCATTTGCGCCACTTTGTGGACTCATGGGTGTTTCGGTCTAAAATAGAGGTGTGTTAGGGCGCATTGTTGGCGCACTGCTATTTTAAGGAACTGAAATAGACCGTGCCATTGAACATCTAAAAGCAGGTCTAAAGTCCAGTGCAGAGCGCGTTAGTTATGTGCCTATGTGGGTTCAAACGTTAACACATTGCTTAATACGCTCAGGATGTACAGCAATACGCAAATATCTTTACATATGAAAAAAATTAAAGGATTAAAATGTTACAAAAATTATTGTTTTCTACATAAATATAAAAACCCCCATGCCCAATCTCGGGGGGGCTTTTTCAGTTTATTCATGGCAACTTGCATTTGTATAATGTTATTATTCATTAATTTATTCATTTTCTTTTCGGCTTAGTCCCTTTATTAATCCGGGGTCGCCACAGCGGAATGAACCGCCAACCGCATGTTTTACACAGCGGATGCCCTTCCAACCGCAACCCATCTCTGGTAAACATCCATACACACTCATACACTACGGACAATTTAGCCTACCCAATTCACCTGTACCACATGTCTTTGGACTATGGGGGAAATTGGAGCACCCGGAGGAAACCCACGCGAACGCAGGGAGAACATGCAAACTCCACACATAAACGCCAACTGACCCAGCCAAGGCTCGAACCAGCGACCTTCTTGTTGTGAGGCGACAGCACTACCTACTGTGCCACTGCGTCGCCCTAATGTTATTATAATTAGTATTATTTATTATATGCATCTTTATATTTGTTTTAATAAAAACAAGTTTAGATTTATCCACCTGTCAAGTTTTTGAGACGTATGCGTCACTATATGGGGCATAAGAATAGGATGCATGTTTGGTTATATATACTTCCCCAACCCTCTTCACTTTCGTCTGCGACACCTCAGCGCCGCTCACATTCGTTCGCGACACCCCTCCGCCATCCACTGACCATTGACAGGTGGTAATTTGTGTGTAACTTATCTTTATTTATTTATGATTTGGTTATGGGCAAAACAAAGACCAGGTAGTTGAAACGATAGGCTACAAATAATTAATTCATTATGAATTAATTAATTATTCATAAATAATTTATTCACCTCCGTCTATGAAGACGATGTCATCGTCCATCGTGATGTTTCACATTAGACATCGTACGATGCTAAATTGGTCAACATCGCCCAACCCTAGCGTACAACATCGTTTTCTCACTCCACGAAAGTAAAGGAGTAAAGAGTAAAGAGAAAGAGACAGTAAAGAGACTGAATGGAGAAGGCTCATTCTTTATCCTTGCACTGCAGATGGCCTGTTTAACTGTTTTCTCGCTGGTGAAGAGTTCAGTTTTTCCACTTACAAAGTCTGCCATGTAAATCGTAAATGTGCCATGGTGCGACGCAACTGACTCTTAAAGGGAATGAAAGATGTGACTCTGATTGGTTTATTGCATGTTATGCTCAAAACACACCCATAACTCTTTAAGAGAATAAGCACAACCCTGTTAGACCATACGCCGGGGTGCAATCTTATTTTTCCATCCTTAAATTTGCAAAAGTGGATTTGGACACGCCCTTAATGCTTTTGCGCCATGCATTTTAGACTTTGTGCCTAGATTGTTAAAATAGAGCCCATAGTGTTAATGTGCTTGTTTTGGCCTATACAGTGCATCCGGAAAGTGTTCATAGAGCTTCACTTTTTTCACATTTTTTATGTTTCAGCCTTATTCCAAAATGGATTAAATTCATTTATTTCCTCAAAATTCTACACACAATTCCCCATAATGACAATGTGGAAAAAAGATTTCTTGAAATTGTTGCAAATTTATAAAAAATAAAAAACCTGAAAAATCACATGTACAGTACATAGGTATTCACAGCCTTTGTCGTAAAGCTCTAACTTGAGCTCAGGAACATTTTGTTTCCACTGATCATTCTTGAGTTGTTTCAGGAGTTTAATTGGAGTTCACCTGTGGTAAATTCAGTTGATTGCACATGATTTGAAAAGGCATACACCTGTCTATATAATGTCCCAGGGTTGACAGTGCATGCCAAAGCACAAACCAAGCATGAAGACAAAGGAATTGTCTGTAGACCTCCGAGACAGGATTGTCTTGAGGCACAAGGCTGGGGAAGGTTACAGAAAAAATTCTGCTGCTCTGAAAGTTCCAATGAGCACAGTGGCCTCCATAATCCGTAAGTGGAAGATGTTTGAAACCACCAGGACTCTTCCTAGAGCTGGCCGGCCATCTAAGCGGAGTGATCGGGGCAGAAGGCCTTAGTCAGGGAGCTGATCAATAACTCGATGGTCACTCTTTCTGAGCTCCAGCGTTCTTCTGTTGAGGGAGGAGAACCTTACAGAAGGACAACCATCTGTGCAGCAATCCACCAATCACGCCTGTATGGTAGAGTGGCCAGACGGAAGCCACTCCTTAGCCTGGAATTTGCCAAAAGGCAGACCATAAGAAACAAAATTCTCTGGTCTGATGAGACTAAAATTGAACTCTTTGGAGTGAATACCAGGTGTTACATTTGGAAAAAGACAGGTACCGCTCATCACCAGGCTAATACCATACCAGTAAAGCATGGTGGTGGCAGCATCATGCTGTGAGGATGTTTTTCAGCAGCAGGAACTGGAAGACTAGTCAGGATAGAGGGAAAGATGAATGCAGCAATGTACAGAGACATCCTGAATGAAAACCTGCTTCAGAGTGCTCTTGACCGACGGCGACGGTTCATCTTCCATCAAGACAACGACCCAAAGCACACCGCCAAAATATCAATGGAGTAGCTTCACAACAACTTGGTGAATGTCCTTGAGTGGCCCAGCCAGAGCCCAGGCCTAAATCCTATTGAACATCTCTGGAGAGATCTAAAAAAATGCCTTCCCATCCAACCTGATAGAGTTTGAGAGGTACTGCAAAGAGGAATGGGCAAAAATTCCCAAAGACAGGTGTGCCAAGCTTGTGGCATCATATTCAAAAAGACTTGAGGCTGTAATTGCTGCCAAAGGTGCATCAACAACGTATTAGGCAAAGGCTGTGAATACTTATGTACATGTGATTTTTCAGGTTTTTTATTTTTAATAAATTTGCAACTATTTAAAAAAACCTTTTTTCACATTGTCATTATGGGTTATTGTGTGTAGAAATATGAGGAAATAAATTAATTTAATTCATTTTGGAATAAAGCTATAACATTAAAAAATGTGGAAAAAAAGAACTGTTTTATTCTCAGCATAAATCTGACCTGTAAAATGAATGATGAGGCAATCTCTCTCTCTCTCTCTCATAAATAATTATCTATTCTACCTTATATAATAAGCATTATAAAAAAACCTTTAAAAAACTTTAAAAAAAACCTAAGTCTATTAGTCATGACTAGTTTTAAAAGAGACATTTTTGAATTATTAACAGGGACACTCAGTGGTTGTTTCTTATTTACACACTTTTGTGTCGATGCAATATGGCTCTATATCAACTGGGATTTGGTTTGGTTTGGTTTGAAAGCAACAAAGCCACAGGCATGGCTACTTCTTGTGTGACATTGTAAAAATAAACCATAAGCCAGTCAGTTGGCAGCAGTTCAAACCGAATATCAGATCAGATTGAAACTATTTAAGTGACTATGAATTTGGTGTGGCTGTTGGTGCCAGATGTGGGTCAAAATATTGTGTTGATTCCAGAGGTCAGAGGAGATCGGCCAGACTGGTTTGAGCTGATAGAAAAGCAGAAGTAACTCAAATAACCACTAGTTAAAACTAAGGTTTGAAGGAGAGCATCTCTGAACACACAACACATCAAACTTTAAAGCACATGAGCTGCAGAAGAAGAACACACCAGTGGCACTCCTGTCAACTAAAAAGTCGATCATTCACCAAAACTGGACAATAGAAGATACTAGTACAAGTGGTAGACAAATCAAAATTTGGCATCAACAATATAAAAGCATGGATCTGTCTTGTCTTGTATCAACAGTTGAGGCTGCTGGTGGTGTAATTAACTGATATTTTCTTGGCACTCTTTATTGGCTAAATGAGCGAACCCATAACATACCAAAGTGGGTATCACTTTAAAATAATGGTCCATTAGTTATTGTTAGTTATTTACTAACATGAACAAACAATTAGTTTTACATTTATTACAGTATTTATTCATTTTCGTTAACATTATTTAATGTTAATTAAGTTAAATAGCATTAATTCATGCTAGTTCATGTTAAATCATGGTGCATTAACTAATGTTAACAAGCGCAATTTTGGATGTCAATAATGCATTAGTAAATGTTAAAACTATGCTTTACTAGATCATTCATACTTAGTTAATGTTAGTTAATACATTAACAAGGGTGCGAATTACAGGGGGGTTTGACCTCCCTAATTAATGCTTGATCCCCCTGAAGGACATCAAAATAGGATGTATAGGAAGTCAGCCCATTAACAGTAAGAGCTAGCTTTCTCTGATATCTGATCTATACCTTAAATAATAATAATTAAAAATGTCTAATATAGACCCCCCCCCCCCATAACGGTTCATACCAATGTTAATGCATAATCGCGCCAATCAATGCTAGAAAAAATACAATTCAACAGCCTGAAACTGGCAGTTCTAGAGCAAGAGAGACATCTTATTCACAAAACACATTTCTTGTAAAATACGTGCTTATATCTACATGTAGTCTAAAAAAGAAAAATTAGACACATCATTTGTTTAGTTTGACCTACAGTAACGACTAAAATAGTCACTAAATATCCATCAAAAAACACTGAAGATTTATACATTTTATTATAAATTAGATGTAATTTAAATTGCATTCTTAAATTTAATTAATTGAAGCATGTATTACCAAACTACAACTACAAACCCCCCCCCCCCCCCCCCCCCCCCCCCCCACACACTACTCCACGCCCCAATTGTCAATGTTTAATTTGCACACTGACATTAACTAACATTAACTATTGGACCATTTTTCAAAAATGTTACCCCCAAGCATGGGCCAGTTTAAGATTTTGAATGTATAATATCCTTGGATAAAAATATCACAGTTTCAAGGTATTGTGATTACTCCTATAAAAAATTTTTTTGCCATTAAACACAATATATTTAATTTTAAGAAACATTTAAAATATTTTAGAACAGTAAACATCTCAGGCTAAATAACTAAAATAAACCACTGACTTCTGCTGTCTTCTTTAGTTTTAAAACACAGATTATTTACATCTTAGAAACTCCTCTTTGGATATCTTTCTTTTCTTTGGATATAAAGTAAGCCACTGCACTGTTCAAGTCCATGCTATAGACTTAAACAGTGCAGTGGCTTACTTTATATCCAAAGAAAAGAAAGATATCCAAAGAGGAGTTTCTAAGATGTAAATAATCTGGATATTGGTACATAAACAATTTGTCCTTCAAATTTTTCCTCAATCGTGGGCTAACCAGTAGCTTTTGATGTGCAGGGTCTTTTTCTGGTGGAGATACTGTACTGTTGCCCTAAAAAACTAAATAAAATAAGTTGTTAAAAAAATGTAGATGTACAGTTGGAAGGGTATACAGTAACAGAAAACTTTTGACTTTGACTTTTCTAAACCGCTGTAAACCTTGAAACCGGTTATCGTCCAATGCCCAGAGTATTCTTTTTTTTATTACATATTACATAAGATTAAAGATTTTACATTGGCACAAAAATTGATAGCAACTTTTACCTGTCTATACATACTTGCATTCAATCTCTGTCCCTTTATGACCACAGTGTCTTATCTCATGTTACAAAGCTCAAATCATCCAGATTCTTGAACACAATGAGTTCACTACACTCAAATTATCTCCACAGTGCACAGATCTGAATCCAGTATATTTATATACATCACGACCAGTCTAATTTTATATAACACAGATCAACAATTTTACGGCACACTTCCTTAATGCAGCCCTTTTCTCTTCTTTTCAATTTAAAGGAGAAGTTGAGCAAAGATGTGGGCCATTAAGCTCTCTGATCCAGAGATCTAACAGGAGCGGTTTACTGTAAGTACAAGACAGGAACTACAAAGCCCAGAAAAAGCAGAATTCAGCACACAAAAGCCTCAGACGCACCAGAGCAGGAAGCTCTGACATTATGGTGCGTTTCTTAGAGATGTAGAGTAATGGGTACATGGAAACAGCATGCTAGAGAGGGAAAGCGAGAGAGATGGATGGAAACTGGCCTGAACTGGCTGACCTAGAGTTGAATGAATGTGTGTTAGAGAGAACCGCTATGGAGAAATGGGGTGTATTTGCATATACACTATACTGTACCTTCACTAAAAGAACAAAGGCATATTTTTATTAGATACAGTACTTTGTTTCCTGCAGTCATTAGTTTACTTTATTAATTGTGATGAAAAAATTAAAATTTGTAATACAAAAAGTCATAAGTAACCTTTGTTATATGCGTAATATTATTTTTGTTGGTCTGTTGCAGCAACTGAATGCATTTAGGCATGTAGATATGGTCAAGACAATC
Organism: Danio kyathit; assembly: GCA_903798195.1. Classification (NCBI taxonomy): domain Eukaryota; kingdom Metazoa; phylum Chordata; class Actinopteri; order Cypriniformes; family Danionidae; genus Danio; species Danio kyathit. The sequence continues at coordinate 38,024,947 of LR812534.1, forward strand.
TGCTGCAGTTCAAACTGAGCATCAGAATGGGGAAGAAAGGTGATTTAGGTGACTTTGAATGTGGTATGGTTGTTGGTGCCAAATATGCTGGTCTGAGTATTTCAGAAACTGCTGATCTACTGGGATTTTCACGCACAACCATCTTTAGGGTTTACAGAGAATGGTCTGAAAAATGAAAATATCAAGTGAGTGGCAGTTCTGTGGGCGCAAATGCCTTGTTGATGCCAGAGGTCAGAGGAGAATGGCCAGACTGGTTCGAGCTAATAGAAAGGCAACAGTAACTCAAATAACCACTCGTTACAACCGAGGTATGCAGAAGAGCATCTCTGAATGCACAACACATCCAAACTTGAGGCGGATGGGCTACAGCAGCAGAAGACCACACTGGGTGCCACTCCTGTCAGCTAAGAACAGGAAACTGGGCTACAGTTCACACAGGCTCACCAAAATTGGACAATAGAAGATTGGAAAAATGTTGTCTGGTCTGATGAGTCTCGATTTCTGATGCGACATTCGGATGGTAGGGTCAGAATTTGGCATTAACAATATGGAATGTGGAGGATATTTTCTTGGCACACTTTGGGCCCATTAGTACCAGTTGAGCATCGTGTCAACGCCACAACCTAAAGTACCTGAGTATTGTTGCTGACCATGTCCATCCCTTTATGATGGCTACTTCCAGCAGAATAATGCTCTCATAAAGCGCGAATCATCTCAGACTGGTTTCTTGAACATGACAATGAGTTCACTGTACTCAAATGGCCTCTACAGTCACCAGATCTCAATCCAATAGAGCACCTTTGGGATGTGGTGGAACGGAAGATTAGCATCATCTGCAGCAACTGCATGATGTTATCATGTCAATATGGACCAAAATCTCTGAGGAATAATTCCAGTACCTTGATGAATCTATGCCACGAAGGATTAAGGCAGTTCTGAAGGCAAAATGGGGTCCAACCCGGTACTAGTAAGGTGCACCTAATAATGTGGTCGGGGTGTATATATATATAGATCTGCGATAAAAAGAATTTTACTTTGAGATAAGGTCAGATTTGCTCGATTTAAGCTAAACTGAGAAAATTCAAATTTGCGAGAAAAAGTCATCTGTATTCTGAGATTTTCAAGGTGCTTTTCAGAATTATAAGAAAAAATAATTCTGAAGTTATCTCTCATATTTCTCACAATCAGAATTTTGACACAAACTGAGATTTATGCAGGTTACAATTTTAAAGAAAAAGCAAAAATGAAAAAAGCATAAAGAGTTCATATTTGTATTCTATGATGAAAAAAAAACTACAAATTTGTATTTTGGGGGGAGGATGGGAAAATGAATGTAAATTTTATATTTTAAAAAAATAAGTATGACACAGTCATGAAGAACTTAAATAAATATACTTATATTTATAATATATATTCATTCATTTTCCTTTGGCTTAGTCTCTTATTTATCATGGGTCACCACAGCAGAACGAACCGCCAACTATTCCAGCATACAGTATGTTTTATGCAGCGGATACCCTTCCAGCTGCAACCCAGTACTGGGAAACACTTATACACTCTCACATTGACACACACACTCATACACTACGGCCAATTTAGTTTATCCAATTCACCTACAATATAGCACATGTTTTTAGACTGTGGGGGAAACAGGAGCACCTGGAGGAAACCCACACCAAGACAGGGAGAATATGCAAACTCCAACCAGAAATGCCAACTGGCCCAGCCAGGATTCAAACCAGTGACCTTCTTGCTGTGAGGTGACAGTGCTAATCCACTGAGCCGCCCATAATATATTTTTGGTAAATATTATTATTTAACTATGGCAAGAACTAATTTCATATAAAGTCTATAAATTTGTGTTAGTTTTCAGACAAGACACCAATAAATGTAACACAGGCAAGACTAAAAGCAGCTCCATTGTTTTTTAAACTGCAAGTATTAGATCTCTCTCTGCTTACCTTCTATTCCATTGTTCTTAAGCACATTACCAACAGACGCAGCAACATTTCCATAAGTAAAGCCAGATTGCAGTAAGGGCAAACATGGAGGACAGGGCCCAGCAACCTCGAGAGTGCTTAGGCAGGCATCTCCATGGACGCCCGCTGTCTGAATACACAATGACTTTATTTGAAGAGAAATGGTGAAGGAGGATGTATATTACACTTCCATCACAGCATTGATTATGCAGAAGCTCACCATTCCCTCACAATGCAGAAAGAAATGGAAAGAAGAAAGAAGACAGATTTTCCTATTGTGGAATTGTGCTGTTTTGCATTTTGGCTATGCTATATATATATTTTATTTTTCTTTATTGATCTTTTTTTTTTTCTTTTTCTGCCACACCGACCCTCAAGCTCAAGCCCTTTCTAACCTTGCATTAGTCTGGGTGACTTTGCCCATCACCAGGGGCAACCGGTGCCGTCCACTGAAACACAGAGTGCCGGAACTCACACAGAGAGGGCAATTCAACAGAGGTCTGTGGTGATATTAGTCAAGCGGGCTGTGGTAGATCTGGCTAACCAAGCATACAGCTATTCTCTGAGCTCTCTAAAAACCCACAGAGAACAGATTTAAATACTTTACTGTGCTTCACAACCAAGTCAGAAGAAAAATTTAGCGTTTGGATGTGACCCCGGACCACAAAACAACTTATAGTTTAGAAAATTCATTGTATTGGTCAAAATTATTTGCTTTTCTTTTAAGCCACAAATCATTAGAATATTAGTTAGAAATCATGTTCCATGATGACATTTAGTAAATTTCCTACCATAAATATATCAAAACTTAATTTTTGATTAATAATATGCATAAGAACTTTATTTCAACAGCTTTAAAAGAATTTGATCAATATTTTAAACCCTCAGATTGCAGATTTTCTTTTTCTAACAAACCACACATCAGTGGAAAGTTTATTTATTCAGCTTTCAGTTGCTAAAATCAATAGAATCTCAATATAAATACACCTATAATTGGTTTTGTTTTGTATAAAAAGAACTATAAGAACATTTTCTCTGAATGTACTGGATTTATGTGTTTGAGTAAAATGCTAGTGTTTGTTTGAATCTATAAAGGCCTGAAAACATTTCTTTCAAATTTAAAATCAAATGACTCTCATAAAGAGCAGTATTACCCAGAAAGTGACAATTGGTCAAAATAAAAAAGTTTATATCTGATGTGATTAAAAATAAGGGTTATTCCACCAAACAGTGCTTTATAGTAAGGCTGTGCGATTAATCGAAATCGAACCGCAATCGCAATTTAAAAAAGTTGTGATTAGCTAGTCGCAAGAGGCTGTGATTTAAAATATATATATTATTTAGAGCAAATGCTGACTGCCGTCTGTGTGTGATAGTCTTACTGGCCAATTGAGTGAGCTCACTTTCGTTCTGCCCAATCAGAATTGCACAACATAACTCTGTGGAACGCCCACAATTGAAAAAAACAACAAAACAAAACAGGAAAGCGTAAACAATTGGGATAATGGCGTCTGCTGCTTCAGGAGCATTAATAAAAAAATATCAAAGAAAAATAGGACATCAGTAATATGGAAATATTTTGGTTTCAAAGTCACAGACACCAAACAAAAACAGGTAATTTTTAAGAGCTATCGCAGAATTGTTGCCACGGCTTACAGATTATTGAGCTGAAGCCTGACTATAAAATTAAATCGCAAATCAAATCGCAACCGCAATATCTGTCAGAAAAATCGCAATTAGATATTTTCCCCAAATCGCACAGCCCTACTTTTTAGACTATAAGGGTGCTTTCACATCTGTAGTTCGCTTCATTTGGTCCGGACCAAGGGCAAAAAATGATACATTGTAGCATTTTCTGCCGCCTTTGGGTCCATTTCACACCACACTGATTGCTTTGGTCCGAACCAGTTGAAAGGAACCAAAATGCAGTCACCTGACAAAATCCACATCACTCATTGGCCAGATGTTCATTCATTCATTCATTTTCTTGTCGGCTTTGTCCCTTGCGGGGTCGCCACAGCGGAATGATCCGCCAGCACGATTTTACGCAGCGGATGCCCTTCCAGCCGCAACCCATCTCTAGGAACTTCCACACACACATTCACACTCATACACTATGGACAATTTAGCTTACCCAATTCACCTGTACTGCATGTCTTTGGACTGTGGGGGAACCGGAGCACCTGGAGGAAACCCACGCGAACGCAGGGAGAACATGCAAACTCCACACAGAAACGCCAACTGACCCAGCCCAGCCGAGGTTCGAACCTGCGACCCAGCGACGTTCTTGCTGTGAGGCAACAGCACTACCTACTGTGCCACTGCGTTGCCTGGTCAGCTGTTGTTGAACATATTTCCTAAACTGCTTTTCGATTGGTCAGAATTCACGTGCGGGAAAATGACAATGGAACTCCCGCAAATAAACAAACCGGCAGACACAAAATGTTGCTTTTCACTATAGAGGGATGACTGCGCTGGCTGATTGTATCCCTGGTCATAGTATACTATATAGTTTGTATACATCACTTTAGACCAACTATACATTTTGAGAATGAAGCGCGGCTGTGGCTGGAAAACAATGTTTTAAGGCATTGCAAATGGCGAAGGTGCATCGTACGTCACTTCAGGAGCAGGCGTGAATTAATTTTGGTAAACTGCAACATGGTCATCTTCCGGAAATATTACCAACGATCAATCAGGTAATGTTTTCCCCCTCTCTCTCTCTCTTTTGGTAAAGCGCTGTCAACAAATATTTTTCCTCCACATTCCATAATGCACAGCGCATCGGCCTACAGCAGCTGGATTAGTCCAAAAAGGCGCAACACTTTTTTTCGGTTGGATCAGGTTCTCACCACAAATGAACCGCTCCAAGGTTCGTTTGAAAGCGTACCAAGACCACCTCTTCAAGAAGGTGTCGGTACGCTTTTTTAGTCCACTTTTGGTGCGCACTCGAGTACGATTGCTACATTCACACCTGCACAAACTAACCGTACCAAGAGGGAAAACGAACTCTAGTGCGATTCAACCGAACTAAATAAGGCAGGTGTGAAAACACCCTAAAGAAGTGTTAAAATATTGGTATTGTGTTAAAATGTTAAAATGAATTTAATCAGGTTTAAAAACAATGCACCTTTGTAATAATTGACATGGCATAATTGTCCTTTTATGTGCTAAATAAGATTATGGGTTTCCTCAAATACTATACATTGCACATCCAGGTAAATTTGTGGTAAGACTTTAGTTTAAGTCACAATTCATGGTATTAACAAACACTTCTAGATTAATAAACTAATAATTAGCTGTTTATTATTGATTATTAAGGAAGATCATACATTATAACTACTAATGAGCAGTTGATTTCTTAATAGGCAGGTAATAAGCCAGTAGCAAATAGCATGAATTGTGACCTAAACTAAAGTGTTGCCAAAATTGTTAAAAATTGAGCTTTATTGTAAAGTGTTAGAATATATTTATAAGGCAAAAGATAACTATTATTTTACACAGTCACACGCACAGTTAATAACAGTTACATAATCTTATTATATCTGAACATATGCCGGGTTGATTCAACCAATATCTTGGTAAAATATTGGCAAACTCAACTGTTGGGTTAAATTCCTAAATTACTATACATTTTTTTTAACTCATCCATTGGATTTCCCCATATTTTACCCAAATGTGGGTTGAACCAAGAGTGTTTAAATTTAGCATGATAAATGTGATACATTAATGAACTGATCAAATCAACAGAGTATGCATTACTATACAGCATCATATCTTTTTTTCTGGGTCTCTGAAAGAACTGTTGTACTTTCACAGTGGTTTATGACGAGTGACCCTTTACTCTTCACATTGAGGTGATCAGGACTGGACATGAGGGCTGTACGGTTAAATTAGGTCAGATATGTCCTGCAGGCCTCCATGCCAGTATTTTGGCTTTGGTGATCGAAAGCGAGGACACATACTTAATTTCAGAAGAAAAGAACAAATGGTTTCTTTGTTTCCACAACAGCAACTAAATAAAAGTGAAGGCATAAATGTATTTACATGTATATATTGTTTCACAAAGCAGTAGCGACCATAAAAACAGTTTAACAGAATTTGTCTAAGTAGAATCTCATAGCTGCTGGGAAGAAAAAAAAAAATCCCGTTGGCAAAGTGTTGTGTGACATTACAGGCAATAAAATGGAGTAACTTTACAGCTGAATACACACTGCAGACATTCACACTCAATGTCTCAACAGAATTAAGCTGACTAACATAAACACTGGAATAACTGCAGATGTAGACCAAACAGGTATTCATGAATCATGTCTCTCATGCTACATTTGGCACCTGGATTTCTGCTTAGTTTGTTCAACAAAGCAAAATCATCTAGCAGGTGTGTAACAGACATTTCTTATTGCCTGCGCTTGCTCAAACACCTCTAATATCTGTGTCTAGAAAAACTCTAGTCTCAGGAACAATATTACATTTTCCAATGTAGCTAAATTCAGCACACTGTTAAGCAAGCCAAGCGATATGTGTGTGTGTGTATGTGTGTGTGTGTGTGTGTATTTAAAAATAATGCATATATATATATAATATGTCTCTGCATCGAATTATTTGACAAAAGTAACTTATGAAGCATATTAAATCTAATTAAAGTGCCAATACTTTAATGTTTCAAATAATGTTTGTAAGTCAAAATATTGGTGAAATAATGTTCCATCTCCATTCATTACTAAAAAATTTATGTTAAAAAATAAGCATTCTTACTGATTATACTATATAAAATAATAAGTGATCATACTGAATTATATTATTGATCACTTGATACAAATGTATTGCTGTAAGATTGGTTTGATGGATAGTGGCAAAGTATAAAAATTAAAATTATATGTACACTATCTGACAAAAGTCTTGTCGCCTATCTAAGTTTTAGGATCAACAAATAATAGCTTGACTTCTAGTTGATCATTTGGTATCAGAAGTGGCTTATATGAAAGGCAAAGACCTCTAGATTACGCCTATTTTACCAAAATAAAATATGATCATGCCTTGATTTTTTATTATTTCATTAGGACAGTAAGGTCTGACTTTGTTTAGACAACAGTCTTGTCACTTAACAGAAATTCATTCATTCATTTTCTTGTCAGCTTTGTCCCTTGCGGGGTCGCCACAGTGGAATGAACCACCAACTTATCCAGCACGATTTTTACGCAGCGGATGCCCTTCCAGCCGCAACCCATCTCTGGGAATTTCCACACACACACATTCACACTCATACACTACGGACAATTTAGCTTACCCAATTCACCTGTACTGCATGTCTTTGGACTGTGGGGGAAACCAGAGCACCCGGAGGAAACCCACGCAAACGCAGGGAGAACATGCAAACTCCACACAGAAACACCAACTGACCCAGCCCAGCCGAGGTTCGAACCTGCGACCCAGCGACGTTCTTGCTGTGAGGCAACAGCACTACCTACTGCGCCACTGCGTTGCCCTACTTAACAGAAATAATGTACAGTATAGAATATAAAGTCATGGTTCAGTGGAAAAAAATTATTATTGTGTATGACTCCCATGAGCTTGGAAGACTGCATCCACAGTATTCATCTCTGCAATGACTCAAATAACTAATTTGCCATCTGCAATGGCAAAGAAAGCGTTCTTGCAGGACTCCCAGAGTTCATCAAGATTCTTTGGATTCATCTTCAATGCCTCCTCCTCCATCTTACCCCAGACATGCTCAATATTGCTCATGTCTGGTGACTGGGCTGGCCAATCCTGGAGCACCTTGAGCTTCTTTGCTTTCAGGGACTTTGATGTGGAGGCTGAAGTATGAGGAGAGCTATCCTGCTGAAGAATTTGCCCTCTCCTGTGGTTTGTAATGTAATGGGCAGCACAAATGTCTTGATACCTCAGGCTGTTGATGTTGCCATCCACTCTGCAGATCTCTTGCACTGATTTTTGTGAGAATCTTCGGTCCATGTTCCAATAGGTCGTTGCTCTTACAACTGGGATCGAAGACAAGATTTTTTGTCATGTAGTGTATTTTGGGGCTGCACTAAGACCATTAAATAGTGTTGAATACATACCAAAATATATGTTTTTTTAGAAAATAAAAAAAATGTCTGACAGGTATTTTAGTATAAACCATTGTTACACAATGACAATGAATTACATTTTAATAAGTGTCTTCTGTAAACAGAACACATTCTAATGTGCTTGAAATACAATAAAATAATAAATAATAAAGCTGTATTAATAAATTAATTCATTTATTAATTTATTTGATGTTTGAAAACCCCCTTTGTCTTTAACCCACATATATATTGTCAGCCTTTTTTTATTATTAGCATAAGCTGTTCCACCATATAATTGACACTAAAAACACTGCTTTGTAACAAACAGTTGTTGAGGTATTTTGGAATTTTAAATTCGATGTGCATATGGATTTATGTGCGAACAGTTTTACTAAACTTTTTTTTGTAGTTAGTGAATTTTTTAAAAGGTTAAAACATTTAGTATTTTAAATTCATGTGCACGTTAATTGTTTGTTTAAAATCTTTTACCTTGAGATTCTTTGGAGTTCATGAATTTAAAAAAAAACGTACAACCTCAACCACAGATGCAACCCATAAATATGAAAGAAATTGTTTTGAAGGTAGTTTATAACTTGTATTTTAGTTTTGTATGATCTCTTGAATTTTAAGTTGAGGTAAAGTGTATTTACAAAGTGTAACATGCTGAAAAATCTTAATGGAACACAAAATAAAGCTTATACAATATTTACCTGTTTGTTTATCATGTGGTGGATGATTGTAAAAGACATAAAACTATTAAATTTAAAATAAAACCCTTTTAATAAATCAAATTAACCTAATATTTAAGTAAAAACAACCAATTATTGAGTAGAAAAAGGGGCGTCATGATGACGCAGTGGGTAGCACGATCGCCTCACAGCAAAAAGGTCGCTGGTTCGAGCCCCGGCTGGGTCAGTTGGCATTTCTGTGAGGAGTTTGCATGTTCTCCCTGTGTTCGCGTGGGTTTCTTCCGGGTGCTCCGAGGAAAGGCATCCGCTATGTAAAACATATGCTGGATAAGTTGGCAGTTCATTCTGCTGTGGCAACCATGATTAATAAAAGGACTATGCCGAAAATTAATGAATGAATAAGAAAAACAACCCATTTGTGGGGTTAAATTTAACAACCCAACTACTTGCGTTAATTTAACCCCTAATGTGTTCTGTCCTTTTACCCAGCAGTTGGGTTAAAAACAACCCAATTTGGGTAGTTTTTAACCCTGTGTTTTTTAGACCTGACTCAGAAGGCTTAAAACTTACATTAGCAGTTCTTTTCAGCCCTCAGTAATCTGAAAATTATTATCTGCAGAGTTAAATAACTGACCTTGTTTGTGCAGTAATTGCACATTTAGGTAATGGAGATAAAAATAAATGATCACAGGCTGAGTGTTTGCAATACAACATCTCCAACTTCATTTAGCTCAACAGCAGTCTCTATTTCTGTTCATGCACAGAAATGTCAAGAGCAGGTGTCTTCCCTTTGAAAGCTCCGTCACTGAAGAGCTCTTATGCTCCGTCCAACGCTGACAAGCTTTCAAACACATTCTGAACAAATTCTAAAATTAATTCTCACTAAAAGCACTCCAGGAATAGATGCAATCTCAGAAAGAAAAGATCTGATTGAAAACCACTTGACAGCCTGATGCCAAAGAAAAGCCTTTTTATGTTCAAACACACAAACAAAACAGTTCTTATTATCCAGTTCCACAGAAAACTATTTAAAAAACTATACAAATCCAGATGAAAACAGACTAATCTGAAGAACCTGTAATGCTATATGAACTTATTTAATCTCCAAAGACCCATTTGTAGCCAAAATACCTTGTAGAAATAAGCTTTAAAGTATTCCAAGTCAAACCAATAAACAACTATTAAATGAAGCTATAACAATAACCTAAACTGATACTGCCCTGCATAATTGCACCAGACTAATAGTCAATTCAAGATGATGCAACATGCATATTCAGCACGGTAATGTCCTCCATAACATCTCCTGCTGTGAGCTCAAACTTGAAAATGTACAAGGCAGAAGCAATTCACTTAGCCTATAGAAAAATTACACTCAAAGGGTCGAAATCCAACAGGCATGAAACCAATTAGCCAAGCCGCTATTACTTCTTCAGAGAATTTAAATGGCACATACCTCATTCCCAAAAATTCCTCTTGAAAATGCCCCGTTTGGATGGAGGATTGTATGGAGTCTCATAGAGAGCAGGCTGGGGATGATGGATGCTGTGAGCTCGTCCAGAGGAGGAGAAGAAAGAGAGGGAGGAGGACAGAGAGAGGAGGAATAAAGGCGCAGGAAGGATATGCGATCAACCCTCTCTCTTTAACCAACGGGGCTGATTTTCCTATTTGTCCCTCTTGGCACGACGAAGAAAGTGGGAAGGAACGAAGGAAAAGTTAAAATGTCCTAATTTAGAAGGAGTTTAAAGAGAGAGAGAGAGAGAGAGAGAGAGAGAGAGAGAGAGAGAGAGAGAGAGAGAGAGAGGCGCCCTTAGTGACATATTGTAATAGCCTACACTTAAAATGGTTTCTCGACGTCCTCTTGTTGTCCAGTAAATTGTTTCGCGCCCAAAAAGGTAAACAAAATAGTTAGCGCGAAAATTGATAACGCGTGTTTGTTAAATGATTATATTGGTTTTATGCTTGTCATAGACTACGTAAACAACAAATATGGACAATTTTATAACTAATAGATCATATATCTATCTAGAATCTATCAGCAAAAACAAAAAGGCAAAATATAGTTACTGCAGGTCAGTAGGGTAATAGCCTACTTAACCTGTCAGTCATCCTTGGGCATAGGAAAAGCTTAATACGATTTGCAAACATTTTTAAAATACGTCTATTTCTATGTTATATGCTTTAATATGCATAGGTTTTTCTATAGGATTTATGCTAGTTACTGCAGGTCAGTATTAAAAACATAGCAATTCTTAACCTGTCAGTCATACTTGAGCATAAGGCATGAATACGATTTGCAAACATTTTTAAAATACATCTATTTTTTATGTTATATAAATATGCATAGGTTTTTATATTGTTAATACAAATGTGTTATCTTGCTGATATTTCTAGCACACACAAAAAATGATTTATAGAATTGCTATCGAAGTAGATATTTTTGACTGATTTCTGACAATAGAAAAAGTTTGATTCATGACATTTTTGAACCAGTCATAGGTTTAACATTTTTTGAAATTTAGAGATTTATACATCACCTGAAAGTTGAGCAAAAAACTTTCCATCGATGTATACTTTGTGATAAATATAGGACAATATTTGGCAAAGATGCAACTATTTAAAATTCTGGATTATAATGGTTTAAAATAATTTAACCATTGAGAAAATTTCTTTTAATGTCATCTTAATTAAGTGCTTACATTGTAAAAAATTATATGATCAATTAGTCCTGACAGCATATGTTTTTAGGTAATTGTAAATCACTTAACTTAGTTAATCATGTTCAAACTTAAATTTATTTAGTGTTAGCAGTGCAATCAAATTTTTTGTTTTGATAGGCTACGTTTAAGGAAATGCACAAAATGTCTTAATGATCATGATCGTAATATTCTGATGATTTTTGGCATTTAAAAAAAAAATCTGTAATTTAGAATTGTATTTTTGGCTATTGCAACATAAGACAAAAATAACACTAGAAACTGTGGTCCTGGGTCACAGAAATCTAAATAAGCAAATTAATAAAGAGCAACAAATTAAATACTTGTGTCTTTTGATGTTTTCTTAAAAGTAGAATTAAAAAATACTTTACAAAGAGTCAAAAAGACTCAAAATTGACATGAAAAAATAGATATTTCCCAGTAGTATTTTGCCTTAAGCTATTTAACAGAGTCAGATTCATATTTAAAAAAAAAAAAAGTTAAATTGACAATTGTCTAAAACACAAAATAAAGTGTTACCTAAATGTTGGTAAAACCAGTTTAAAATAATTACATACATTAATCAATCATGATTATGTGCAATAATATTGAATGAAGCTTTAATTTAATATTGCTTAAGTCATGAATGAACAGATGTTTATGTTTTTACCTTAAATCGTCAGCTATCATGTTTGTTCCAACTTGCAGAGATGCTCAAAACATTGAGAACTCTCATTTTGTTACATGGATAAACGTCTTGAAGAAACATCCACTCTAACTGCATTTCTCCATTGTTCATAGGAAGGATTCCAGTTTAAAGGAAGGATCAACTTTGCATTGTGCAAGAGTCCAAGGGGTGACTGCCACAATGAATGCTTTGGTTGTCTCATTTGGTAGGCCACAACAACATGGAAAATTAGAATTAAGTGGTTATGTAAGTATACAGTTCTGCAAGCATATTATGTCTGATAGTAAACATTTTCTCATGGCTGTATATACCTGTAATGAGTAGCATGAGTCTGAACATGAGCAATGCTGAATCACATGTAGCCTATAGAGAAAAACCAAATGTTGTAAAAACAAATACATTGCTTGTAAATGTAACTATTACAATAAATCAGTAAGTAACATAATTGTACAATTCTAAAGTTAATATAACAGATTATTCGCATCTGTGCACTGAAAACATTTATTTTTCGTGTCACTTTTACAGAAGTGAACATATTTCAATGAAGGCCACACATTAAAGATCCCATGAAATTAAATTTAAGTTTTTCAGATGTTAATATTAGTATTATTGGTTTTTAGGCTATCTATAAGCTAGTGTCCCCCAAAACAGTGACAAAATTAGCATTTAGAAAATATAAAATTGATATAAACATGTAAAGCTTGTAGTTTGTCACTTTCACCCAAATGGATCAGTTTTATTCCCATCAACTCACGCTACAGTTTCTCATCACATTATAACCAATCAAATGCTCTCTAGTATCTGACATGCCCTACCCCCCTTTCAATACGCTTCTCATTTGATGCACTTGAGCTCAACTACTCTCACTGGTAGAGCTGTGATGAAACAAAACACTATTGGCTGTTTTTTTATAAAAGGGAGGAGCTACTCTATGTCCCACCCTCTCATTGTGTTTTGGTTAAGATTACGACAAACATTGAATAAAAATGCATATTTCAAAGCACTTCACGGGACCTTTAATATAGATATAGTAGTATAGAGTATAGATTAGATGGTAAGCAGACAATCAGGGGGTATTACAGAAAGCAGGTTATGTGAAATACCCAAAATAAGTTTAAAGCTATGCAAGCGGGTAACCTCAGCTTTTGGTTACATAAACTGAGATTATTTTCAAGTCAATTGATTTATAGCAATTTAGGAGAAGGTGTTTCAGGGTTGGTTAACAGATTAGTAAGCAGTTGGCACATTTGGTTTCAGAAATACACCCCATATACGTACACCTCATAATTAGTCTGTTAATTGTAGGAGAAATTGGCCAGTTTAAGAAGGGCCAAATTGCTATGACTATATGTGATGGAAACGGAATCTCCACAATGGTGAGAATTTACCAATAGTGGTCCAAAGAGACACAAACCACAATTCGACAACAGGGCACACAAGGCTCATTGATCCACCCCAGCAAAACGATTTTGTGTTTAATAGACGTCTAATAGACAAGGCTAAACTTGGGCTGTCAGTGAAAATCTAAAGACATCTAAGAATAGCCCAAAACGAGACTAGTCATCAAATAGACAGATTAGACAGACTTTATATGTGTTGTCATTCATTTCTGTTTATTTGACGACTAGTCTAGTTTTGGTCTATTCTTAGACGTCTATTAGATTTTTACTGACAGCCCAAGTTTAGCCTTGTTTTAGCCAAGACGACTATGTTTAGACATCTATTAGACATCTTTAAAAAAGAAAAATGGTTGCTGGGACATAGGTAAATGATGCTTTCCTGTCTAGTCAGAAAAGGTCTACTGTGGTAGTCGCTTAAAACACATTGAAAGCACATTTAATCTGGGGAAAGTGATGGCACCAAAATGCACTTTCTGACAATAGATATTCTGTTCTGCTGGGAAACCCTGGGTAGTTTTAATGGAATTTGATACCCACGACGTATGGAAGAAAAAGTGCAGAGAATATGGTCAAACTGCCGTGTGTGTATAGACTACCCTCTCGCAAAATGTGGCGAAAATCCTACATGACAGTAATAGTTTGCTTGTGGTGTTTACATGTCTGCACTGCACTCATAATGTGACTCTGCATACTCCACATGTCTTAATTCGATTTCTGTTTAGTTTGATTATGGCCTTAATCGGATTAAATGAATTAAAAATCGCTGTTTACATGGTAGACTCTTAAGCAGAGTATTGTCTTAATCATATTAAAATCGGATTATTGGTGTCCATCTAAACATACTCATTAATTCCTGGTTGAAGTGGCCTCTTTTATCGGGATAATGCACCTTGCTACACATGGTTTAGAAGATCAAGGTGTTTGCCTGACCTCCAAATGATCCAAATCTCAATCGAGTCCAGGATCTGTGGACCAAGAGGTTTGATCCACAAGGGCACCACCTTCCTATTTAGAAGAGTTAAATTCTTATGGGCATTGTTGATTCCATGAAGAATCTTTAACGTTCATAGAAACTTTCCTTTTAGCAAACAATTCTACTATTGGAAAAATAGTAAAAAAAAAAGGCTAATAAAAATGGTTCTTTTAAGAACAGTTCCTCTTAATAAAAAATGTTTTCCACTTCCAAACAATTCAAGCAGAAATCACATCCCTGGTGTGGAGGAAACCCTGTGATATGAGCTGTAGTTCAGTTTTGCACATGAGCTAGTCTGTTAAAGTTCACAGGCTTCACACTAAGTGAATGCCCAGCATGTGCATGCTTGTCAAACAGAATGAGATTTGAATTCAATTAACGGACAAATAATCATCAGGTCATTTAGTTATTAAAATTGTTCATTGCAGCCCTTTTAATATGCTCTTACTGTCCTATGTTGATCTCTCCAAGCAGAGCAATTTGCGCCAAGGTTGATGAGCTCAAATAGCCAGATCCCTTAGTAGTGATGGAACAACTGCTTATTCAGAGAAAATGAAATGGTTTAAAATGAGTCACTGCTGATTCACATCTGTAAGTTTGAATGTGATCCATTTGTGAGTCACGTCTGTGAAGGTAACCGCATGTGGACACAACAGACCAGAGTCTAGCCTCCTGCTAAAACAGTAGCAACTTTAAGAAATGACAGGTTGGATGACAGAAGTGAGGATTTGCTTCCTCAAACAGAGCAAAGAGGGTGGAAATGGCTTTGTATATCACTCACTTTTTGACACTTTCATATACATAAGGAATTTAGCACATCAAGGCAGCTTAGTGTCTTGGAAATGCTATGCTTAAGATGAAATAAAGGTTATATTATTCTGCAAAAATCCGCAATTGACTATATGCGTAACTACGGCATATTATTTATTGGCTCTAACATTATGGTAATCCTTTAGTAATGAGTCTTTCTGTACCACAAGATTACCTCGGCCTGCCAACCATTGAAGATTTGAAAACTTGATCCATTTTACAGACATTTCTACCATCCGCATCCAAGCCACAAGTGGGAAAGTATGAAGTCACTGACTGCCATTCTCTGTAGCACTGCACATCCCATTAACCCTGATTCATCACTTTACAATAAAGCTCATATAAGGCTATAGGTAACATAAACGAACAAACTACCTTGCTAATTTTGTTACTATTATGCACATATTAAATATTTAATATTAATTCATGCACATTTTTGTGTATTGTTAATTTATGATATATTTGTGATATATTGAATGGTCATTTAAGAGTTCACGCTTAGCAGATGATTGATTATAAAGCGTGTTTGGCATGCTGTCCCGGGAGAGAGCCCTGAGCTCATAAGATCTTCGAGCCCTGGGCTCCCTCCAGTTTGCAGGAGCATGTCTATGGTGTCGATTTGGATTAGTCAATTAACTTAAGTCGTTTTTGGAAGGTGGGAGGAAACTTGGGAACCGGCGAAACCTACGTGTGCACGGAGAGAACATGTAAGCTCCGCACAGAAATGTTAACTGGCCTGGTAAGGACTAGAACCAGTGACATTCTTGCTGTGGGGCAACTATGTTAACCACTGGGCCGCCGTGCTGCCCATCTAGGAAAGAAGGAAGAGAAGGGACGGAAGGGGCGGATTCTTTAAAATGATGACTGTAGTATGGAACTGGTTATTTATGGTGACTTGGGAATCATCTGATTGGTGAGTCATGAATTGGCTAATGCGGGACCAGCTGTGATCAATCATAAGCACGTGATCCTCTCGAAATTAGTTTATAAATAAACTTCACTTCATGCATTTTCAAATGTAGCAAAAATATTCTTACATGCAGAAATTAAAACAAAAATCAATCAACGCTGCAAGCTGTATTATTTTTTATACATATATTGCAACAACATATATTACATAATCTTGTTGCCATTTCACACGATGCAGATGCTATTATTATACATATAGTGCAATAATAAATATTACATAATCTTATTGTATTTGTGCCATTACACAATTGAAATCCAGTTTTGCCAGTCATTAAACTACAATTTAGGCTGAAATTATATACTGTATGAGTAAAATGAAATAAAAATATGAATATGTATTTACAAATAATGCATTCAATTATAATCAAAAGTGTCAGTAAAGACTTATAATAAAGTATTATATTTAAAATACATATTTGTAATAATTAAAATGTAATTTCTATTCAACAAGTATCTTGAAAAAAAAAATGGTGGGGTTACTTAGTGGTCTACCAATGCAAAATATTCATATTAAAACACTTTCACAATCTGGTTTATTTCACCATGATTTTATTTAACATCTTAAAATTAATCAAATCCAATTTGGTGCTATAATGTCAAAACCCTTATGCTTCAGAATAAAAGACTCTATAGTGAAAAGGCAAATAATCAATAGATGCTATTAAAACAGTGATATACATTAACATTTTCCACTTATTCGTATCAAAAATACAAATATTAAACTGATATTAGCACCAATATTAACACATTTCGGGAAGCAGACATATCACTTTGCACACTAGCATACACATAAAACACAAACGGATAACTTAGAAATCTAAATTCCCAAAAGGATAAGGCTGCAATAATCAGGGCAACCAGAGCTGAAAGCACTTTCCCAAAAAAACACAATAATTTGAATGGCATCTACGCTCATGTTGGTCTGTTTCTCCTTATCCCAAAGTTCATATAATCTTCAATCCAGCCGGTATCCAGAGCAGATTGTCATGTTTATCAATAGGTTGAGAGCGCAAAGACCCCAGTGGCGGGCGAGTCTCTGCATTGATCTCTTCGGCAAGTCTGAACAACTGTCCGGAGACATACTTGGACCTGCATCTTCTCCATGATGGACACTTATCTTTCTCAAGCCTCCAATATCCAGAATGCAGCTCTGCCCAATACGTTTTGTCAGAGGAGAACTGATCTCCCTGGTTTCTCCCAAGGTCTGTTCTTTACTTCTGTCAATTGGTGGAGTTTTGGTTCCTTGCCACTGTCACCTCTGGGTTGCTTGGTTGGGGTTGGTGGAGCTCCACATCAGTGGATTTGCTCTTCAGTAAATCGGTCTTCAGCAGTGACATTTGCATTACACTGATCTAAATTAAACTAAACTGAACATTGGTGACATTTAAAATAAACTGGACTGACGCTGTTTTAATTTAACTATAGAACTACACCTGAATTCTACCACTACACTTAGTCTGCCTGACTTGCTGGAATGTTCCACAATTTTAAATAATGTAATGGGTTTTTTTATTCTCTTTTCTTCATCTAGTTAAGCTGCTTTGACACAATCTAAATTGTAAAAAGCACTACTGAAAAAATTATTAATTGAATTAAACTGTGTTTTACAGTTCGTTACATTGAATTGTTACGGATATGCAAAAAAAGAATCCCAAATAAGGCTAAAAACACAGCATCAAATGCTTGTTCAACTGCTGGGAAACTGGTGGGCAAAGAAACACAGACTGCTTCCCAAACACCACCAAAGTGGTGCGACTGGATTCTTAAACACAGACCAACTGATGATTGAGTGGGTTTGGAGGGAAAAGAGCTTTGACTGTAATCTCGAGGATGGCAGTCGAGGTCCTGTTCATTTGGACAGTTAAATACAGGAGGATCTGTAATTCATGTGGTGGTGTTGAATTCACAGAAGACGACGAATGCTGACTCAGACATTAGTAAGACAGAAAAAAACTAGGAGAACAGTTTTTACTTACAGAATCTGAACAGAAACAGTAAGAACATTTGTCAACATGTTTCGGAGAGTTAAAAGTGATAGTTTACCCAAATTTATTTATTTATTTTTTTTCATTTACTCAACCTCGACTTGTTCCAAACTGGTCTAAAATTAATTTTTTCTGTTAAACACACATAAAATGGTATTTAGGTTTGAAATGTTTGAAACCAGTAGCCATTGACTTCCATAGTATTTTCTTCTACTTTA
The DNA here is from genome assembly GCA_903798195.1 of Danio kyathit. NCBI lineage: Eukaryota > Metazoa > Chordata > Actinopteri > Cypriniformes > Danionidae > Danio > Danio kyathit. Next base: position 38,043,422 of record LR812534.1, read on the forward strand.
AATGTTAATGCCTACCAGTTCACAGCATTCCTCAAAATATCTTCTGTTGTGTTCAACTGAAAAACAGAAAGGCTGAGTAAAACATTATTGGAGATTTAAGCCTTTAACTTAAGTTCTTTTTCACAGAAACAGAAAAGTCCCTTAATGGTACCTAAACCAAGACATTGTTAAGAAGTTTAGCTGACAAAAGAAAAGTGTGAAGCAAAAAAGAAAATCTTTTAGTCTTATCTTGTCTTTTTCATAGCTAGATCCATTGCTTTAGCCGAAAGGTTTAGAGATGCCAGTTTCTGCTCCCACATTCTCTCCACCACTTTGTACAGTTCCATGGTGGCTTTGGCATCTTCTACTGACGAGTGGCCTCTATACCCTGTCTGAAAAAAATAAGAAGAGAGCTTTCAGTGGAAAAGAAACTCAAAGCCATGCCTATCCTTATTTTCACTTGTAAAAATAGTCTTGACTCTCCACTTCTGAAATGACTCCAGATTTACTATGTCCGCAAGTCCTCTGAAAGCCTGAATTAGTCCTCTAAATCCTGTAAACTGACGACGTTCAGTGCTGAATTGAACCCACCTGAATGTCTCTCTTTAAGATAGCTTGGGTGAGCTTCTTCAGAGACACACATTGTTTTTCAGGAAGTCCAGCTTTCTCGTTTAGCAGTGGAATCCGCGAAGTGTCTCGTGTTTGGCAAGCGGGGTGGAAATATTTTAGGGCCTTGAAGTCATTATGGATAGCATGCCCCACAACCACCTTCCCTGTTATTATCTTCACAATCTGTGTGCAAAACATATAATAGTGTTTTGAAGATTTACTAAATCAGTCAGCAATTACTAGTCTACTATTACGTTCTTGCTTATAGCACACAGTCAATAAATGATATGTAATGAGACCAATTAAGCATTTCTATTGGGAAAACTAATTAAAATCAATAATGATTGGAATATTCTTACTCGTAACCAATGAATATACACTCACAGGCCACTTTATTAGGTACACCTGTCCAATTGCTCGTTAACACAAATTTCTAATCAGGCATGTAGACATGGTTAAGACGATCTGCTGCGGTTCAGAAAGGTGATTTAAGTGACTTTGAATGTAGCATGGTTGGTGGTGGACCAGATGGGCTGGTCAGAGTATTTCAGAAACTGCTGAGGTACTGGAATTTTCATGCACAACCATCTCTGGGGTTTAAAGAGAATGGTCTGAAAAAGTGAATATATCCAGTGAGCGGCAGTTCTGTAAGCGCAAATGCCTTGATGATGGCAGAGGTCAGAGGAGAATGGCCAGACTGGTTCCAGCTGATGGAAAGGAAACAGTAACTCAGGGTGCTTTCACACCTAGACTTTTGTTCCGGAACGTGGCGCGTTTGCCCAGTTAGCGCGGTTCGTTTGGCATATGTGAACAGGGCAATCGCGCTCGGAATCGCGCCAAAGCAATCGCTCCGAGACCGCCTGAATGAGGTGGTCTCGGCTCGATTGAAACGAACCCTGGAGCGGATCGATTGTAGTGAGAAAGCGATACGATCCGAGCCCGGTTATATCACAGTGTTTTATGGATATGTAATAGGCATACGGCTATATGAAGAGAGAATTATGAGTAGATTATATGAGTCATTCCAGACATCCCAAGTCTCCCGGAAGTTCCGGGAGTATCCCGCAAATGCACAGAGACTCCCAGATGCCCGCAAACGAGTAAACGCAAATCTCCCGGAAATCGCGCGTCTTCCTCCCGGTCCTCAAAATACGTCGCGCACCCTTCTCATCACCCCTCCCCTCCTCGCTCTTCAGACATGTCGCGCGCACGCTGTCAAACACCACCAAACCACCCCCGACAGCTGAGCGGGACTCTGCTAAATAAACCACGAAACTCTGACCAATGTGAGGAGAGTTTACTCACACGTGACTTGTTTTAGCTATTTTGGTCCGTTTAGAAACTTTGCAGTGTGAAAGCGAACCGCGCCAACAACAAAGAGCAACAATGTAACAATTTTAAACCCTGTTTCGGAACAACTGAATCGATTCACTGGTGTGAAAGCACCCTCAAATAACCACTCGTTACAACCGAGGTATGCAGAGGTGCATCTTTGAATGCACAATGTGTCGAACATTGAGGCAGATGGGCTACAGCAGCAGAAGACCACACTGGGTGCCACTCCTGTCAGATAAGAACAGGAAGCTGAGGCTACAATTCACACAGGCTCACTAAAATTGCACGACAGAAGAATGGAAAAAAGTTGCCTGGTCTGATGAGTCTTGATTTCTGCAGAGACATTCCGATGGTAGGGTCAGAATTTGGAGTCAACAACGGTTCAGGCTGGTGGTGGTGATGCAATAATCTGGGGGAAATTTTCTTGGCACACTTTGGGCCCATTAGTACCAATTGAGCATCGTGTTAACGCCACAACCTACCTAAGTATTGTTGCTGACCATGTGCATACCTTTATGACCACAGTGTACCCATCTTCTGATGGCTACTTCCAGCAGGATAACCCGCCATTTAATAAAGCGTGAATCATCTCAGACTTGTTTCTTGAACATGACAATGAGTTCACTGTACTCAAATGGCCTCCACAGTCCCCAGATGTCAATCCAATAGAGCACCTTTGGGATGTGGTGGAATGGGAGATTCACATCATGGATGTGCAGCCAACAAATCTGCAGCAACTGCATGATGCTATCATGTCAATATGGACTAAAATCTCAGAGGAATATTTCCAGTACCTTGTTAAATATATGCCAAAAAGGATTAAGACAGTTCTGAAGGCAAAAGGGGGTCTAACCCGGTACTAGTAAGGTGTACCTAATAAAGTTCAAAAAAGTTATTAATCCACAGGTCACGTGCATTCCGAACCATGGGTTGTGATCCGTATGGATCAACAGTGATCCGTTACACTCCTAGATAAAAGTTTCCGATCCACCATTGTCCAAAACTTCAGGTCACTTTGCTTGAATTATGGGAGTAATATGAGCAATTCCATGCAAATGTCAACCTTGCCATGAAGAAAATTAAGTTTTCACCAAAATACGGAAACCATTTCAGGTTTTTTTGGGTAAGCAAGTATTTTACAGTACTTTAACAATACTCATAAATGAATCTGTCAGTGTCAATGTTTCAAACTATTATATTTAACTTTACCAAAATCACACAAGTGGCAATTTCACAGCTGTCACATCCATAACAGAGGGATGTCACATCCATAACGACACTTTTTCCTTATACATGCAAAAATGTCAAATAAAATAAAATCAATCATTTTGTTCTATAGTGAGCCGACTCAGATCTGTTTGATTAGCATTGTTTCTTTCGGTTGTGCAGTTTAATTGACAGAATTTCTGCAAAGTAGGTTGTATACTGTAAACTCACAGACTTTTTTTGTCACATCCATAACGCATGTTTATTATCCTCATTTAAAGTATAAAAAATGTTTACAGATTGATATTTTTCTGCTTCCACAACTCTGTGGTCAGTTGTTTTGGAAAATATAAACAGATGTTTCAATATAATGTTAGCATATACTTTCTGTGTGAATTTATGTTTTGAGTTTTTACTGCAAATGTCACATCCATAACGCTGGAATTGCTCATATCCATTAAATTGTAAACGATCAGTGATGCGTTGCTATTTAAAAAATAGATACAATTCAGCCACTGAATACAAAAAGAAAACTTGTTAGAATGAACAAATCACTTTCAACAGAGATGACTCTTTCCGCAGCAATATTATGAATGTTAAATATTACTGTACTGTAAATATTAATGTCACTAAGCGTACCATTATTTTCATGACAAATAAAAATAAACAAACATAGCTCTCAGTTTTCACTAAGGATATGGATTAATTGTAGTGCAAATAATCATGTTTTGAAGTGAAGTTACCCGAAGCGAAATTGGAAGACATAATTTAAAATACACTAGGAATATTAGGAAAAACGTTGACACAAATTTAAGCATAATGAAACCTTATCATTTAGCTACAGATGCTTCTTTCATACCTCTTTTTGCGCATGATAAAAAGGGGTGGCGTGGAGTAGATCCTGCCTCCTGATTCCACTCCAGCGAGTGCGATAGTCCGTCACTGGATTGATGGGTTTGATATATTTATCATAAACTACATCACCATCATAGGAGACAATACTGCAGCGGGCCAGTTCACTCCGAGCCCCCTTCGGCCCTGTTCCCACCATCTCACAGTCCAGAGCCAAGTATTTTATAGGTCCAGGGGGGCGAGGAATTGCCATTCTTTGTGTCAGATCCCTCTGAGATATGTTGGCATTTGATGGAAATAAATATGTGGACGTCCGGGAATACGCTTGTGCAGAACTAGAAGGCTCATAGGTGTTATTAGGCAGATAAGAGGTAAATTTAGGAAAAACAGCACGTGATTTTGAACGCTCTCCTACATTGAACCTGACATTTCTGGGCTTTTTTGTCTTCTTCGGTTGGATCTTTTCAGGTTGCTTTTGATTTTGTTTCTCGGTTATCAAGCCTTCGCTCTCCAGGTAACGTCTCCGTGAAAGAAAACGTTCTTGTTTGGATTTTCCTCTGGATTTACCTGATCGACCCTCCTTGTCTAGGCTCACAATACCTGTTGAACATCATCCCTGACATTCTTATACCTTCAAAAGTCGACTACACAAAGTGTCTTCTTGATGTCCTTTTACTCTTAAACAGAGAGAGAAAAGAAATATTACTGTTAAGACAAGAGCTAACAATGTTCTAATGTAATAATACAAAATGAATGTGAAAACATATCTATCCATCTATTTAAACATCCATCTATACATACATACATACACACACACACACACACACACACACACACACACACACATATATATACTGCATATATTCACCGGACACTTTATTAGGTATACTCCCCAACTGCTCGTTAATGCAAATTTCTAATCAGCCAATCACATGGCAGCAACTGAATGCATTTAGGCATGTAGACATGGTCAAGACGATCTGCTGCGGTTAAACTGAGCATCAGAATGGGGAAGAAAGGTGACTTAAGTGACTTTGAAGGTGGTATGGTTGTTGGTGGCAAACGGGCTGGTCTGAGTATTTTAGAAACTGCTGATCTACTGGGATTTTCACGCACAACCATCTCTGGGGTTTACAGAGAATGGTCCAAAAAAAAGAAAATATCCAGTGAGCGGCAGTTCTGTGGGCACAAAGCATTGTTGATGCCAGAGGTCAGAGGAGAATGGCCAGACTGGTTCGAGCTAATAGAAAGGCAACAGTTACTCAAATAACCACTTGTTACAACCAAGGTATGCAGAAGAGCATCTCTGAATGCACAACATATCGAACCTTGAGATGGATGAGCTACAGCAGCAGAAGACCACACCGGGTGTCATTACTGTCAGCTAAGAACAGGAAACTGAGGCTACAATTCAAACAGACTCACCAAAATTGGACAATAGAAGATTGAAAAAATGTTGCCTGGTCTGATGAGTCTCGATTTCTGTTGCAACATTCGGATGGTTACGACCTACTAACTACGGTTAGTTACATGTGGTGCAACTGAAGTAAAAACAAATTTAGTTGCAAACTAGCTAGTAGTTACTAGGCCCCTAGTGTGGACTTTATGTTCCAGTATAAGGAAGAACTTACGATCAGCTGGTATAACCCTACCCAGATCTCAATCCAATAGAGCACCTTTTGGATGTAGTGGAACGGGAGATTCGCATCATGGATGTGCAGCCGACAAATCTGCAGCAACTGCAGTTCTGAAGGCAAAATGGAGTCCAAACTGGTAATAGTAAGGTGTACCTAATAAAGTGGCCGGTGAGTGTGTGTACATACATACATACATACATACATACATCTAATTAACTATATATAGATTCGGGCAACAATTATCAATATTTGAATATTTAGATAACGTTAAACACTCCTCATTGTAAACCAGTTTCATTAACCAGACAAACGTGATTTTTTCACAAGTTATTTTGTAAACAGTTTTCAGAAATAACTGACTTTTGAATTCTATGAGCATCACATCGTATAACATTAGTCCGAAATAATTCGTGTGATTACGGAGACATACAATTTACAAACGGCTAGATACATACCAATATTAGTCCTCCAAAAGGCAAGCTTTGATATTTTTTTGATTACTATATTCAAAACAAGCACACCGAACGTGTGATTTGCTCTTCCGGGTCGGAGGGTGATGTATAAATCAAATAGAAATAGGCAATTCGACTCCTTTGAACAGTTCGGTTCAAAGAACCGAACCTCCTGATTCAGCGAATCTTTGTACCTCGTACAGTAACTTAGTTGTACTGTTGCTAAAATAATAAAGTAATATAATAATGATAAATTAAATGCAGTTAGAGGTGTTTCCCCAATTTGTTCTGCATGTGTTTTAAATGACTGCACATGCAAACAATGTCTGTAAAATTTAGGGCGACACAGTGGCTCAGTGGTTTGCACTGTCGCCCCACAGCAATAGAGCCGCTGGTTCGGTTTCCCCACAGTCCAATAACATGCGCTATAGGTGAGTTGGATAAACTAAACTGGCCGTAGTGTAGGAGTGTGAATGAATGTGTATGGATGTTTCCCAGTGATGGGTTGCAGCTGGAAAAGCATGAAACATATGCTGGAATAGTTGGCGATTTATTCCGCTGTGGCAACCCCTAATGAATAAAGGGACTAAGCCAAAGGAAAATGAATGAATGAATAAACTTAGTTACTTAAAACAAATGTTTTTTGTTCAGTTGAACTGTAAATTAATATTTACATTAAAATAAATACAAAATAAACAAAATACATATATAAAACGTATATTAAATATTTTAATAAAGCTAACAATGACAAAAAAACAGCAACATTTAATAAGCAATGATTCAACTCGTGAATGAATCGCCTAGCTTTTGAATCAGTTCAATTCATTGATTCATTCACGAGTCTGACGTCATTGATAGGCGGCGCTACTGCAAACACGCGTTGCGTGCTAGGATTACCAGATGTAAACACAAACCTCTTACCACGTTCCTACTAAATCCTTCAATAAAATAACCGGAGTTTTGACGAACACAATGTTTGTGGCGACATTTTCAGAACAAGAGCAGAGAGAACTAGCCGAGAAGATCACATCCCTCCTATCAACCTACAGACACATATCAGACTCCTACATAATAGTAATGAATCAACAACTTCTTTAATGTTTGTGCTTTATAACTGTATGTTTTTATTATTAGTGAGAGTGTAACAGTAAACGAATAACCCCATCAATTTAAGCCGCTGGGTTTCTGTCAGCTGATCATCACGTTTATCCAGCGATCATATGAAATATTGATGCAGGTGTGAAAGTGTATCTCGGCGTTTCAGGAGTTCTTCAGCGAGAGTTTGTGGGAGACTCTGCCGGTGAGCTGGCAGGAGGCCCTCGGTGAACTTACACCCCCGATGATCGCTGATCTGCTGCTGGATAACAAGATTAAGGACAGGCGGTAAAATGAGTTTATTCTCTGTCTCCGGTTGTTTACAACACCTTGACTTAAATTAAGATAACGTTACAGAGTCAGCACGTCGCACACAATTCACTTTGTAATCTATCAAGAGCATCTGCTTGTAGAAAAACCTTGAGGTAAATAGTAATACACTACTATTACAAACACACTATGGATTTGAATAGTGATGACTATTCCCACATAAAAAATACTACAGTAATTTATAGTGCTATAGTGTTTTTGAACCATAAAGGAACATTGTAATTTGTTGTGACAAATCTATAGTTGCTGTGGTAATACTATAGTAATATACAAACAAATTACCCAATGCTGTAATGATTTCTACAACTATAGGGTATATTATACTACAAGGGTGTAGAATTAGCATGGACAGAGGGGACGTGTCCATTATATCCACCAATTACTGAAATGTCCCTACCAATAATTTAATCGACTTCAAAATAAAGAAATGCTCCGTCAACTCTTAACCTACACGTGCACCATGTCAAGTTCGCTACATAGAGGTAAAGTTGGTTTTATATTCAGATATTCAGATATTCTCCTTAATAATATAACTTCAAATATTTATTATTTGCCAATTCTAAGTAGCGAAATCATATTAGCAGCCAATGACTATCAAAGTACAGCATTGTTCACAGTCAATTAGATAGTGTTAATGCTGTTTTGAAGTCATACTTACATGCTAATTCTGATCGAATATTCAAAGTAACATGGTAAACAATATAGAGACTTCTAAATAAACGAATGTGTGAATATAAAACCAACTTTACCTCTATGTTCGCTACTAGTTCACTGTAATACTATTAACCAAGGCGCAATTAATTAAAATTCAGTTTGGATTTTGGCCTCCATGATTATGAAAAACAATAATCGGGATAAAACAATAAATTGTGTCTCTAAATTTCTCTACATTCATACCTCCTCAAAGCCCGACTGCAATAAAATCATGTAAATTGACTTTTGCAGCATGGGACGGGATTGTTATTTGTATTATTGTTTATTTTATATTATTAAGTACATTAATTATGTTTTTAAAAGCGCAAAACAGAATTTGTGCTGTTCGATGCAAACACTCTAGGAATGTATGTCCCCACCAATGTCAAGAGTGAATCTACGCTCTTGTTATACTACAATACTCCCGTTTTAACTACAATAAACTGTGAAATATATTACTATATTTATTAATGTTGTATACAGTATGCTGTAGCATTTATTAAATGTTTTGTATATACTATTATATATACAGCATAATACATTTCACTATAGTATGGTTTAAAAGCACTATAGTATTTACTATAAAGTACTATTGTATATTTTCATCTGGGTTCGTATATAAGGGATAGTTCATCCAAAAATGAAAATTCTGTACTCACCCTTGTTTCAAACTTTAATGAGTTTCTGTCTTCTGTTTAACATAAAATAATATATTCTGAAGAAACTGGAAACCTGTAACCATTGACTTCCATAGAATTTGTTTTTCCTACTGTGAGAGTCAGTGGTTACAAGTTGTTTAACAATAGAAAGAAACTCAAAGGTTTGGAACCACTTAAGAGTAAATTCACTACCTGACAAAGTCTTGTCGTCAATTGTAAGAGCAACAGATTATAACTTGACTTCTAGTTGATCATTTGGAAAAGTGGCAGAAGGTAGATTTATTCCCATGAATCATCTGTTGAACTGCATCCCAATCATCACATTGGAACCCGCATGGACCCAAGATTTTCACAGAAATCTGTCAAGTTAGGTGAAGGAAAAATCATGGTTTGGGGTTACATTCAGTATGGGGGTGTGCGAGAGATCTGCAGAGTGGATGGCAACATCAACAGCCTGAGGTATCAAGATATTTGTGCTGCCCATTACATTACAAACCACAGGAGAGGGCAAATTCTTCAGCAGGATAGCGCTCCTTCTCATACTTCAGCCTCCACATCAAAGTTCCTAAAAGCAAAGATAGTCAAGGTGCTCCAGGATTGGCCAGCCCAGTCACCAGACTTAAACATTATTAAGCATGTCTGGGGCAAGATAGAGGAGGCATCAAAGATGAATCCAAAGAATCTAGATGAACTCTGGGAGTCCTGCAAGAATGCTTTCTTTGTCATTCCAGATTACTTTATTAATAAGTTATTTGAGTCATTGCAGAGATGTATGGATGCAGTCCTCCAAGCTCATGGGAGTCATACACAATATTCATTCTTTTTCCACGGCACCATGACTTTATATTCTATACTGTACATTATTTCTGTTGAGTGACAAGACTTTTGTATAAGCAAAGTCAGACCTTACTGTCCTCATAAAATGATTAAAAATTCAAGGCATGATCATATTTTATTTTGCCACTTCTGATACCAAATGATCAACTAGAAGTCAAGTTATTATTTGTTGTTCCTAAAACTTGGATTGGTGACAAGACTTTTGTCAGGTAGAGTAGTAAGTAAATGTTAATTTTTGGGTAAATAAAAATAAAGTGATAAATTAAAAATTTAAATTATGATAAAAATTAAGTGATAAAATGCATCAACACAATGACATTCAACCTAAATTACTTAAAAATGTCAAAAGTTGTTTATTGTCAAAGTGTTATTTTAATATTTTTGAGAAACTGTTCAAAATGTTTTTAATTGATTAAATTTGATTTAAAATTGTGCATATTAAGAAAACATGTCTGTGGACGTTATCTGAAAGGTGTTGTATTGATTTTTTTCCTCACAGCTACTCATCTGTGTGGCCTCTGTCTTTACTGGCACTGCGGACAGCAGCACACGCACTGACGTTTCCACGTGCAGCTCCGGGTGGGCACGAGCAGAACGCAGGTGCAGCAGCAGCAGCAGCAGAGGAGTTTCAGTCCAACCACAGTCAGAGCTCTTTGTTAGGACACATTTTCCATAAACACGTCAAGCCAAAGAAGCAGCATGAAATCCGCCGACTCGGCATGGTACGAGTACATTACTATACAGGTACATGTAAGATTCTGAAATTGATCTCTTTAGATTATTCATAAATGTTTTTTCCCTGTTTTTCTAGCTCGTCAAGGAGTTGTGTGATCAGGCTAACTGTAACTCTGTGGTTGATGTTGGGTCTGGACAGGTACAGTAAATAATATCTTGTTCAATTTTGGCATTTTAAACATGCAAATTTAACCCACTTTATTTGTACCCATTCCTGCAGGGTCATTTGACTCGCTTTCTGTCTTTTGGACTCTGTCTGCATGTCACTGGAATCGAGGCTGATCCTAACCTTGTTTCCATGGCTACAAAATTTGATGGGCAGCTGCTACAGACACTAACCAAGGAGAATCAAAGTGTATGTCCAAACATCTTTTCAATTATATAGGTCATAATATTCTGTTCCTGTAACCATCTTTTCATATTAGAAAACGCCACTAGTTTTTAATGAAGATTTCGAGAAATTAAGATTTAAACAGTGCTTTAGTTCAGTTTTAACATCTGAAAATAAAATTTGGTTGAATTTCCAATCGCAATAAATGTAAATATTTGTTATCCTGAACACCTGTCATTTTCTGAAAAGTAAAATTGCCCTCAATGACAAGAAGTTTGTTTTATAGAATAACAAATATCAAAATGTATCTCAAATTCATACTTAATAACCCAGGCCCTCCAGGATTTTGCAGGGACATTTTTACTTTGAATATTTGTGGCCTAAAATGACTGATTTTGTGACGGCTTTTCTCAAAACTTAAGCCATTATTTGCTCCAATGCTTGTGTTTTGCTGTGATCAAAAACAAAATAAAAAACACAAATTTTCTCAAAATTGACTTGCAAAATCCTGAAGAGACTGATAAACCAAGAAAATCTAGAGAAACTGACCACTTTTCTATACTTGTATAACTTAATTTATTTTAAATGAAATTATTTTGTTTTATGTTGTTAGATCTTAACTACAGTAACCCTCGCTTAATTCTCATATTTGCTGTGATAGCAGCATACCTGTCAACCCTCCCATTTTTGCAGAGATTCTCCCGTATTTTACCATTGTATCCTGCTATCATCCCGTTTAAGTATTTTCCTGTATTTTTAATCTTTCTATGAAAAGTGAAAGTAGCATCAAAAAACTCTCTCAAAGTGAAGTTTATTTATAAACTAATTTCGAGAGGATCACGTGCTTATGATTGCTAGCGGCTGGACCCGCATAATCCAATTCACAATGCACCAATCAGATGATTCCTAAACTGCTACAAATACCCTGGGTTACGTATCCCCGCTATCTTCGCTTTGAAGAATCCCCCCCTTCCACCCCTACTCCTCCTCCGTCCTAGATGGGTGACACGGTGGCCCAGTGCTTAGCACTGTTGCCTCACAGCAAGAACGTCTCTGGTCCAGGCTTTACCAAACCAGCAGACGTTTCTGTGTGGAGTTTGCACGTTCTCCCCGTGCTCACGTGGGTTTCCCCCGGGTTCCCCGGTTTCCTCCCACCAATCAAAAACATGCAACCTAAGTTTGTTGACCTATCCAAATCAACACCATAGACTTGCTCCTACCTAGTACTTATCTCTTTAAAGAGAAACTACTATCTGCTCTTCAGCCACTATGACAGGGGAGTTCTCGAGGTCTACCTGAGCTCAAACTCTCCTCTCGCCCTGCAACGGGAGAGAGCCCCGGGCTCGAGGATCTTATGAGCTCAGGGATCTCTCCCGGGACAGCATGCCAAATTAGCTTATAATCAATCATCAGCTAAGTGTGAACTCTTGAATGTGATATAATTGCTAGAACTGTTCAAGAGAATTATGCTTTCGCTTTTCGCTTGAAACCATGGTGAAGTAAATATATAAACGGCCGCATTTACTTAATTCCATTAAAGCTATGGGTCGATCGTCACCCTTTCTATACAACCTCTGAATCAGTCAATTCATGTAACGTGCTTACTGATGGAGGCGCTCTGTATAAAGACACTTTTCTTAGATCAGTTTCTGTACACATGTTTTTAAGAGCAGCGAACGTGGACACTTTAGGATTTGCATGCGTTTTTAAACAGACAAATACACTTAATAATATGTAAACAAATATTATTATTTTGCATCTTTTGTTTTTTAACAAATAATTTTATCTAAAATAAGCACAAAAATGAGCAAATTCTTTCATTAGAGATCTGTGGATTCTTAAAGGGACACCTTTGTTTTCAAACAAAACACTGGATCAAAATGAGAGTTTTGCTGCTCCACTGAGTAACTATAGTAACTTTAATCCATATTTAAATACGGTGAATAAAAAGTTAACAAGATTTTATAACTTGATTTAAATTCTGTATAGGCCATTAATTTTAATAGGCTAAACCTAAAGGGCACCTATTTTACCCCTTTTTAAGTAGTCTGTAAAGTTTCAGCTCAAAATGCCCATCAGATTATTTATTATACCTTTCAAAATATTGAAATCTACTGCTCTAAACACATTGTAGTTGTTTTTTTGTGGCCTGTGCCTTTAATGCTAGTTCTTCCCACCCACCGTTCCCACGTGCCTGTCAGAGTGTGCCTCAATCTCCGCCTCGGCTGAGTCAGATAAACAGCACAGTGACAGACATGAAGGAAGCAGATCTCACGTAACGTTTGTGAGAGATACTATAGTAAGAACTTTCCCAATGAGTATTTGATGTATTTGTTGTGACGTTAATGAGTTGATGAGAATGGGGAGTCACACACAATGTCGTTACAAAGTTCACGTACACACACAGACACACAGACACAGCACGTGTATACTTTGCACTGTTTTTGCACGCAAATGTGACAGGATACACGTTAATATCCACTGCTGTAGGGATATCCTTTATGTTAAAGTAAAAACAAAATCTGATTTAATGTCCACAAACCGGGATTGAAGCGTCTTCTTTTATAATTTTACTGACACGTTGCTGTGTTGATAAAGACGGTAAAATCGATGTAATTCATTACAAACATGCACTGTTTTAAAAACGTTTTAAACTTGTAAAACTCATTCTTGATCGCATTTGATGATGACTGAGCGCTGAACAGATCTTTTAATCCCAAAGCCCAAGCAATATGATGTAAGTATATACAACCTCTGAGATGTGCCATAATTTTCCTTTTCAAAGACTGGGGAGCCTGTTGCAGTCACATTGGAAAGCCAACACGTGGGGGTCAATCTTTTACCTCCTGAAAATTAGAGAAAGGTGTGAAGTTAACCTTAAGCTCATGAGACAGTTCTCTGTTCATTTGGTCGTTCGTCGAGTGCAACAAGAGAAAAACAAAAAAAATAACCCATTTCTTACAACGCGGCTGTCAATCAATTTGGTGGGCAGGGAAAACCACACTCCTACATCACGTTGCGGTGGGCCTCAAAATAGGAGGGGTTTGGATCCTATTTTAACATCAGGAAATTATAAAATAGAGACTTATTGTCTTTATATCACCCCAATATGACTGTGGACACACTATACTACACACAGTTCTGTCCAAACAGGTATGTAGCAGTAACAGTTATTTGTTTTCTGTTGTAGTCAGGAAAAGCTCACGGGCTGCGTTCTGCACCTGGACCTCCTCCTCGTCACGTGGTGGGCTGGGTGAACCCAAAGGCTTCATGGGACGTCTTCGTTCGGCAGCTCAGTGTGACAGCAACTGAAAGTGACAGTACTGGAGCAACTACTGAAAAAAAACAGAGAGTGGAGGATCTGCATCTGGAGCCGCATTCATGCCAAACCAAAGCAGAGGACTTACAAAAAACTGCCTCTAAAACAAACACGTCCATTTTTCCATCAGGCACAGCAACCGAAACGCTTACCTGTAAAACCATACCCAGTCCTAAACATGATCCTGGTAGTTTTGTCCTAACAGGTCTTCATGCCTGCGGAGATCTTAGCGCCACACTTTTACGGCATTTCACCAACTGTCCTCACGTTAACGTCATCACTTCTGTTGCTTGCTGTTATATGAAGATCTCCACCCAGGAGAACCCAAACCCTCCTGGAGTTTTCCAGCCACCGTTTTCCCCTGACATCACAGCAGCAGATTCTTGTTCGGAATTTGGTTATCCAATGAGCAACTGGGTCCGTGGATTAGCGGGACACCAGCTGTCCTATAAGGCCAGAGAAGGAGCTTGTCATGCAATAGAGGAGTATCTCCAGCGGCTGAGAGAGGAGAACTCTTTATTGCGCACACACTGCTACAGAGCCATCCTAGAAAACATCATCAGAGCTCACAGGCCTGATATCAGCAGACCGGGAGTTCAGACCGTGAAGAAGGCCCACATGCTGTCATTTTCAGAGTTAGTTACATTTTTTTGTCACATTTGTAAATATGAATATCTTTAAAGAATAGGAAGGGCCTCCGAAACTAAGGGCGTACTCACACTATGTACAGTTGCCTTGAACCGGGCCAAAGCACGCTTGTCCCCTCCTCCCCCGACGGCCGCACTCATATTACATTCGGGCCTGTGCACGCTCACGTCATCGATGATGCGCTGTTCAGTAAGCGCTCTCACTCAGCAGTGGAGATTTCTTTAGTTATATCGTTTAAGTCGTTTGATATGCGGTGAAACGCAGTCAAATATTTCGCTGAACAGATCAGCCACTTTTGACGCTCATAAACAATCATAAACTCCTCGTGCTGCAGGAATTAGGGGTTTGCTGAAGATGGAGCTGTCGTGCAGTGAGGGGTTTGCGTCTTTAATAAACTACGACAGTTTGCGTTCATTGAAAAGTACAAATGATTAATTAATCCATATCAAACAGTCCCTTAAAAGTCACGTCTCACTTTCAGTTTCACACCTGAGCCCAAGTGAACCGCGCTCTGGCACACCTCTTCCAACCGGGCCAGGGCCAGCCAAGTGAACCGTGCCTGAGCCCGATTCAGAGCACTCACACTTCTCAAACGATCCGGGAAACGGGGCTGGGCATGGTTCGGATAGCATAGTGAGAATACGCCCTAATTTTGTAGACACTAACAAACTAATGAAATTCAGATTTCAGTCATATTAAGGCCCAATTCCAATTCTTTTTTTTTTTTTTATTTCCCTTCCTCTTGGCCCTTTGTTTTAATGTTCAGCTACAAAAAAAGCAAACTGAAATTAAATGTTTCAATTTAAATGGTATAAATTACGGATAGAGGACAATGCAGAGACTTCAAGACAAAGGCAGACGATTATAAATGTGATTGTTTTTATTAAAAGTTATACTGCATTAGTTAATATGATTCAAACTAATGTTTTCTATTTATCAATATTATAAAATAAATTAGGAAATGACTAATGGCAACTTTAATGTAAAATAGTTAAAGAGGTATATTTGTCTTCGGCCCCCGGCTCTCAATGATATTTGGTTTTAGGCCCTTCATACATAAATGTTTGGACACCCCTGGTCTAAAGTGACATTAGGATTAGCAATTTTGGCTGTGATGTGAAGCACAGAATCTGATAATGCAATTAACCCTTCAATTTCCACTCTAAATCACTGCTCACACTGTGCGATTTCAGCCACGATTTGGCCGTCTGAGACAAAATTGGAAAAACACATAAAAGATTCCAATAATCTTAGACAATAATCTGTGGTCTTTGATTGTTAGTTTGACATGTTCACCAAGAGCCGCTTAATAGCCGGTGGGATTAAATTTTCCCTGCAATGAAGTTCTGGCAGAGTCAAAAGATTTCAGACTCTTTCCTGTAGTGACTTCAGCGGAGCATCAAACCAAGAACCAATAGGAGCGACGAAATCTGATGACGAAATTAGCACGGCATTTACAGTACAAACCAGTGCAGGGAAATGAACGTTTTTTTTCTTCTGGTTTCATTACCGAGGCATGCTGTGAGCTAAATTACCACTACAGTTTGTTCATGTTTGCTGTATAGCTCATAGCATAGGATAGTAAACTTTTCACAGATAGATGATGTCAAACTCTGGGCGAGTTTTCTTATGAGTCTGTGTTTGGCATGTCTTAATTGTCATTCAGTCTGACAACTGAGGTCTTACAGTCTGACATGCTGCAATTGTTTAAGATTATTAAAAAAAAAAAAAAAAAAAAAAAAAAAAAAAAAAAAATCGCACAGTGTGAGCAGGCCTTAAGAACTCTAAAGTTAAATTAGAGTTTTTAGTTTATGACTGCATGACTTTTATGACTGCACTTATCTGCCATTAATAACAATTGAGATCCTACAGTGAGATTTATCGGTCTTTTTTTGACCATTTGATAGTTTAAAGCTGCAGTAGGAACATGTTTGTACAGTTTCAAAGTACTATTATAATTTTTAAAGTGTGCCGAGATTTTTTGGTAAACCATAAATATAAAAAACTTGATATATAATATTTTAATTAAAATATTTCAAATTTTCATATAGTTATTCGTGATGTACTAAAATAGCTTCAACTAAAATAATACATTTTATAAAAAAGTTACTAAGGGGGTGTTTACGCTACATTTCAGCTAAAAAGGAACTTTTTAAAAATATGTATATTTCTAATAATACAAACTTTTAAAAACAGCTGCAAGTTTTTGAAACAATTGCATTATTATTGAAGTGTAAACTATAAGATGTGATGCATCTATGTGTTGTCTTTTGACATCTGCAAAATTGCAGTTTTTAGTACAATCACTGTCATATTATACGTAAAACTTTTCCAAAAACTGGAAATAATACACACATACTACATCTGTGATTCTAGACTGCTGCATTAAACTTTTACCTGCTGTTTTATGGCAGGTATGCTCGTCTGGCACTGCCACGAGTGGGTTTACCCGCTGATCTCCCATTTGATCCTGTCTGTGTGGATGCAATGCTTGCCCAGCAAGGTAAAGTGGTGGCGTATTTCAGCCTGGTTCTTCTGCTGGCACCGGTGGTGGAGACTCTAGTGTTACTGGACAGAATCATTTTCCTGCAGGAAAGAGGTATGTGGAGAAGAATATAAACTGACTGTTTTATTTTTCTCACATTTGCTCATTTAAAAATAAAATACTTGACTGTGTTACTGATGCCCATACCTTTCACGATAGCTGTTTGTAAAAGGTGCATTTATTTATTTATTTATTTTTTAAAAGCATAATAGGGACACTTTAATAGTCATAACCATTAACAGGAATAATGTATTCATCAATTGTCTTTGCATTTTCATCACTAGGTTTTCAGAGTGAACTCATCCCACTCTTCGATGCTGCTTTTTCTCCACGAAACCTGGTTCTGGTGGCCGTCAAGTCTAAAGAAGCTCGAAGCTGATCTCAAAACCACATAAAATATACAGTAACATATTATAAAGGAATTGCCCTCAAATGAACCACCACACAAACCACAAGACATTTAGGATGTGAAATTAGAGGTCTGATTTCCCAGAGAGATCTATTACTGGCTCATTGTTCAGTCATTTTTCCACTTCATGCTTGATTTGACTTATGTCAAAATTACTTATGTTACTATTATCTCTTTAGATTTTAAATTGGTGCTCGTCAGAATATGCGGTTTCAGTATTTTTAACATTTAAAAAGATTAATGACTGGCAAATTGTTTTGCTTTATTCGCCATAATCAATCTGGATTTGTTGTACAAGATTGTTTCTCAAATAAAATACTTGTTTTTACCTCCACTCCAATAAACAGTGTTGAAGGATAATTCAGTGTGTACGTTATGGTGCAGAGATGCCCAAACTAGGGCCTGCAGGCCAAATTTGACCCATGGTAACCTTTGAATTGGCCCACCATCCAATCTGAGAAGAGTGTAGGGGAGGGTTGGATGCGAATGGATTTGTTTTATTTTGTTTTACAAAAACGTTTCAATTAAATATTGTAAACTAATCTGATTTTCAAAAATGTAAATACTGTCAGTTTATGGACAGAGAATGCAGAAGACGTCGGTGAGCAAATCAAGGCAAAAACGGGTGCAGCTGGACTCATGTATTCGGCTTGCAACTCCATTCTGTTATAAATGGAATCGTTTGTTTTACTATTATGAATGATAAAATACAGCAGTAGTTAAAGCAATGTTTTCTTATTATTTTAAATATTATTAATTACCCATAGCAACTTTAATGCATTTCAGCTTGGTATACGTTTCTTCGGCACACAGTAAAATTTGGTGTTTGGCCCTTCTTGAGAAAAAGTTTGAGCACATCTATTATAGTGTCTGTATACAACATTGTTAAATACAAAGGTTAACTTCAACCTGTAGATGGCACTGTTACGACAAAAATCAGATGAAATCCTCAAAAAAAGCAACTTTTTATATATATATATATATAAAAAAAAAAAAATTCACAAAGATGTAGCTTGACAACACACGATCATATGAACTCTATTTGCATTTATTTTACTTAAAATCAAATAAAGAATTCTAGGACCTTTGATCTAGAAGTTTTTTTTTTTTTTCCCAAAATTAATCTTGCTGTAATCTAAATTAAACCATTTTATTTCGAAACTAATCCAAACATTTGTCACAAATAAAAGACTTTGATTTGATCCATTTTATTTAGCATGTTCTGTCAATGTACATCATTAAGATTAAAGCAGTATTGCTCAAACAGATGAATCCAATGCACACTTGACAGTTAATCTACAACCGTACATTCCCATACAAACACACACACATCGTCTGCACAGAGTATTAAATTGATAAATAACATTTAGAAAACATTTTCTTGCAGGTGAAGTAATACATAGAAGTTAACTTAATTCTTCATGCTCTCTACAAAGAACTCATTGCATGCCACAGTGAGAGCAGCCACTAGCACAACAAACTCCTGAAAGTCCACCTCTCCATCCCGGTTCTCATCCAGATCAGACATGATCTTCTCCACCACCAAGGGGTCTTTACTCGCCTACAGCAGGACACAGATATTACTTCAAATGCGCAGATCAGACATTAAATAATAATTGTAGTGGTTGAAACCTACGGCTAAAAAGTCACTGAGTTCCCCTTGAAGCAAGCTCTTAAGCTCAGATTTGCTTAGCTTGTACTTGTCTCCCTCTTTGGAGGAGTACGTGTGGAAGACTTTAATCAGGCCTTCCATTGCATTTTCCAGTTTCGAAACCATCTTAGAAAATATTATCTGAAAGATAATTATAAATCAAAATCAAATAAACCAAATTAAACCCATTATAAAACAGAATATCATTCATCAATTTTTTTAAACATGTAAAAAATATATTTAAAATAAATAAATAAATTGTATTTAAAAAAAAAAAAAAAAAAAAGGCAAAATTGTCTAATTAAATAAAAATGTTCTGTTATCTTTGTTCAAATTCAAAGTCAAAAATTTCGTCCGAACACCTGATCTATGCAGGCATTAGTCATTCATATGCTCCATTTAAGTGCATTATTTATATTCAATAAATAAAATTATGCACAAACAAATTACAATTTTGTGAGTGCGTATAGCCTCTCAATTTCTACAAGCTTGTAGTAGGCCATTTGCATGGACACCTGCTGACCCCAGGGGCCCCTTCATTACACAGAGAGCGAGAGATCTAATATCTTTGAGCAGACTGGCCTTTTGGCATTGGCTGACTGATGACGATCAGGAGGGAGAGGGAAGACAGGTTTACATCAATTATTCAATTAGCCTTTTGTATGAACTAAAGGCTCTGATACCATTTATGCGCTGTTAAGGCATGTAGGCCTTAATTTTGACATTAGACTGCTATTGAAGCCAAGCTCTGATATAGAATGTAAATTAAGACACCGTACATGACGATGATATTCAAATATGACTCTGACTACCTAAGTTAGCCTAAGTTAAAAAGAATATAAACAGCATTGGGAACATTTAAGAAAATTTAACTGCAGGAATAACCTCTATTGGTTGCAATATGCCAGTAAATTAGGTTTTAAAAACGGCTTATTGGTATAAAATGGAGTTAGCTGCGTTAAGTTATATTTCTTCCACGGGCTCTAATCACGTGCGTACACTATTGACAGTTTTATCGAATTACTTTGATAAGGCTTTTCTTACAAAAGCGGAGAATACATGATAGTGTTCTAGAAAGCTAACATGAATAACATCTAAATCAAAAGGAAAAGTGTGATTAACTTACCCACCAGACGAGGAGCGGTAACGACTGCTTGAAAAGATGAAAAGACTAGAGCTCATTCATTAAATAGAGTCCATCACCTGTGTGGGGGAATTAAGCAAATGGGCGGAGCCTACAACCTGCACGTCTAATAACGTCACCACGCAGTCCCCCACCCCCGATTTAAATATAACCTGCATAAATATATATAACCTGGCTGCATTCTTAAATTCATATTTGGCTGACTTGATTTGTCCTATTTGTTAGTTTTAATTAGTTAATAAAAAAAAAAACTCAATACATTTTAATATCATCTCAATGCAAAGATGCATATTTAAAGAAATCTTTGACTATGCAATAATGTGAAATTTCGATCTGTGGTGGATAACTTTAACTTTAACAGTAAGAGTAGCTTTAACAATAACAGTAGCTTTATCTAATAGCAGGAAAAAACAATAATGAGTGAGGCTTTGTTTGTTCTGGAGCTTGAAGTGTGTCCGTCTTGAGGACTTCTAGGCACACTGTGGCTTTATTCTTTAGTACAAACAGCTCACTTTTCATTTTATCGCATCATTATTTGGTGACTTAATTTTGATCTAGGTCAAATGATATGGGTGTCAGGCTGAAGGAATCTGATGTTGCACAATGTTATGAGTGGAATGAGCAATGTCTGTGCTGCACAAGCTAGTTTATCACTACCATTGTGACTGGTTATACTCTAGTGTTTACACCATAAATCACGTTCCGTGGATAGCATCTTAAAATATATTGAGTTAATATTTATTTTTGGAAAAAAAAAATGAAGTAACATCAAAATCACCACAAAGTAGTTGGTGTAGTGAATAAACATAAGTAGTGACTAAACATCCACCACATTCATTCATCTAAATGCTTCCTCATACATGACAGAGAAATCATGTGAGAGGCTACAACTGGCCTGTAAGGTTGCAAAACAGCTTCTTTTCTTCCTCTTTTTTGCAAATATGCATTTGTTCAACACATTTTCTGATTAATGATTAATAGCTACACAGAACAGACATAGAAAATATATAATTGAATGTAACACTGCTTTAGGTGATCAAACTCGAGAGTGAGAGGCACATATTGTGCCTAATCTAGATAATAAAGTATTATAAAATGACAGTAAAATTATATTTAATATTTTAATATTTATAATATTATTAATAATATTTAAACGCAAGTTTTGTCTTTTTACATTAAATTTACAACTTTGTTTTGTAACCTTGGCAACTTCTTGTATACCTGTATTGATTTATCCTCAAAAATCAATCAGGCACATCTGTTTCTCCAACACTCATCAACAGAACATCCCTACTATTATTTACATCTTATTTCATGTACAATAATAAAAAGAAAATGTAAACATTTTGATCACAATGTCACTGATACATTTTGATACATGTTACTTTTATGCAACAACAGTGTCTTATGCATTAGAATAAACATATCAATATTAGTTTGATCTTTATTCTGTGACATGATTGCAAAAATGTAGGGCCTGGTATAAGGAACAAAAATGAATGGACAATATGGAAACCATTTCTGTCATATAAGAAACGAAATGCATCAAAAGTCAAACTTATAATAATGATAATAATAGCATTAAACTATGCCTTTTAAAGTCATGATGCCATAGAAAATAGCCTGTAATTAAAAAATCCTAAGGAAATGTAGGATATACAACTGTCTCAATAAAATATTTTCTGAGCCACAAAAAAAACATGTTATTGAAATAATGACCTGATTTATTAGTTTTAAGTGAGTGAGCAGTATTGCAGTTCATTACACTAATTAAGATATGTGCTTTAACACTTAGGTAAATAGGACTGTATTGATTGTCAAAGTGAGCATGTGTGTTGTGTATTGGCAATTAGGTCAATAAATCACTGTCTAGTTTGTCTAGTCACTGACTGAATTTATGAGTCAGCATTTTTTCCTGTCCATCTGCCACCAGTGAGTCAGACAAACCGGTTTAGACAAACCTTGGGAGCTCCAGTTCCCCCTCACTAGGACATGGAGTACAAATTGTTTTTTTTTTTTTTACATCTACACCTACCACAACTTTAGCCCTACCGTTAGAGTAACCTGTTGTTTTTTATTAACGTCTTACCTACCACAAACCTAACCCTATCCCTTAAAGTAACCTGTTGTGTTTTTATTAATGTCTACACCTACCACAACCCTAAACCTACTCCTTGGTCTGAAACTGGATTCCTGGAGAGCCGCAGCTCTGCAAAGTTTTTCTCCAACCCTAATCAAACACAGCTGATCCAACTAATCAAGGTGTTTAAAACTACTACAGACTAATAAGCAGGTGTGAGTTAGAGGTGGTTGAAGCTAAACTATGCAGAGATGTGGCCCTCCAGAAATTGAGTTTGAAACCACTGCCTAAAGCTGTGGTCACACTAGAGTACAGCGCTGCGAAAAAGGACGGGATTAAACAAGATGGTTAAACATTTTAAAAAGCCAATTCCGTATTAAAAAATGATGATTAGACATTTAAAAAAGCCAGGTCCATATTAAAAAAATTGCTGTCCAGAGAGGTCATGTTTATATCCTTGATTGGTCTCATGCAGTCAAGTGATGCGATTTCACAGGTCAGAGTTCACCCAGCTTGAACTTTGCAACGCAGCGAACTACAAAACTTGTCGCACGAGCTTGTGTTTCCAGTCTGACGCATTCATGTGCGTATGAATGGAAGTCTATGGGGAGAAAAGTCCAGTGTGACCACAGCTTTAGAGTAACCTATTGTGTTTTATTAACGTCTACAATACCACAACCCTAAACCTACCCCTTATATGAATCTGTTGTGTTTTATTAATGTCTATTAATGTGTTTTATTATTGTCACCTACCCCACCCCTAACTCCAACCCTCAGTGACATCACGTGCAAGGGAAGTGCAGCATTTTGCTTGAGCTCTAGTGAGGGCTAGTGTGGCTCTGCAGTGAGTACCACTGGCAAACCTTTGCAGAACAGTCACTGTAGCTGTGTAACACCATCCAAAATTGGCATCAAGTATTTACTTCGCTAGAATTTGAACTTCATGTCCGTTCTATAATGTGTAATATATAAAATACTTCATCCACCATTTGTCATTATCACATGACCTACCCATGTCAGTTCGTCACTTCACTTCTTTTCATAAATTATTTCGCGTGGCCTCATGGGTGAGTAAAGTGTCCATTGAAAAAGCCCTTCAGGATCTCGCCCGCAGTAGTAGGTCATCCGGGAACTTCTTGCCTGCCGTTTTTTGAATACTATGGCTACATCCAGTTTGGGCTGCTAACTTGTTGCATCACTGGTCTACCGTTTTATTGCTCGAAGGCACTTTGTAAAATAGATTTCAGAGAGACTTCTGAGACAGCATAACAATATAATTACATACAGCAAAATAGTGAGCGCTTCGGTGATAACTAAGGAAATATTTGATTACTACATTAGTAACTTCTTGGTTGAAAAAACCTTACATTCACACACAAATTGACATTCAAAAAGCCCTTTGAGATGTTGAATGAATTTTTTTTTAGCTCAAATTTAAGAAATAGAATGCAAAGGATTGTGGGATATTGAAGGTAGTGAAGGACACATCTATGCTATCATGAAATTGGATTAGAAGAAGGGATCTCAGCGGACAGGAATGAAGCAGAATTTGGATTTGGTCATGTCTTAATGCTTTCTACTTTAGAATGCTGCATCCAAAAAGCACATTTTAGAATCCTTTGGATGCAACCTAACAATTTGAACACACTACTCAACTTGCATACTGTTTTTCACACGCTATATAGTAGGGAAGTATGTGAATCTGACACACTCGTTACTTACTTCAGGCACGTTGAATGTTAAATTCTGATTGGCTGATGGACATTCTAAGGTTTGCAATTATTTTCAGGGTACCACATGTACTACATTATAGATAATTTAAGTTATTTCACAAACTACAACAGTCAAAAATCAAAACTTAAGGCTTTGGATGAGATGTGTAAGAAACTACTAGTGTAGTGAGCCTTGTAGAGTATGGTTTTACCCATACTCAAAATTGGTTCTCTGCTTTTAACCCATCCAAGTACACACACAGATTTTGAGTAAGGGGAGCACACACACATAGTGAGCATAGACCAAGAGCAGTTGTCATGGCTTCTGGGTATCGAAGATGGACCCCTCCCCCATTTTAAATTCCTGCCAGAATCACCTTTTGATTACAAGACCAACTCCCTAACCAACAGGTTCTCAATCTTGGTTCTGGAGGTCTGGTGTCCTGCAGATTTTAGCTCCAACCCCAATCAGACACACCATCTAGCTAATCAAGCTTTTATTCGGTTTTCTAGAAACATCCTTGCAGGTGTATTGAGGCAAGTTGGAGCTAAAATATGCAGGATACCGGACCTTCAGGACAGAGTTTGAGAACCCCTGCCCTAACCATTGTAAGGTGTAAGTCTTGAAATACAACATCTGAGCAGTGTCTTTAGGTGTTGTAAAAGTGGAGTAATTCATTCTAGTAAGTTAGATTATTAGAATATTATAACAAGCTTGCATTATTTCCTTATAATTCAACAGCCCATCGCCAGTTACTCCTTTCATAATGCATGTCATATTCTGAATGTAGGGGCAAAATAAAAGTACAGTCTGGTCACCTCTACCGCTTTACATTGAAAGTAACGCTGTACGCTGATGTCCTTCAAGCAACTTCTATGCAAGTTAGTTGACACCTATTAGAAGGCTGGTGGCTGATCTGGTGATCCTCTTCATCTGAGCCTTCAGTATCTTGCTTCTGTGGTGCCTCTATCAAGGAGACAGACCTCACTGAAGACAGTCTACTTTGCCGGCTGGTTGTTCTCGGCCTTATAGAGTTCGGTTTACCCAGAACACTTCTCAGCTGCATCCAGAAGAAGTTCTGTTCTGTGGCTTGCTGAGGCCACTCTAGGTAGGTTTTGGTGTTGAGCATTCTTTTGAGTTTGCAGAATTTACTGGGAAGAGAAGTGGGATCAATGGGCTCCTTCACGACCAGGATGACATCACTGAACGTTTTGCCAATCGCCCGTTGCTGGGCGAAGTAGAGCTCGTAGTTGCACCATTCACTGTTAACGAAGTTATGCGACAACACAAAAATGACCTTAAAAGAGAGAAAATTTGTATTAGTGTCAGCATTTTGTCACGTTAATTGCTTTTTAACTTTTTAAAATTGAAATATTTTATATGGAAACCCACTTTGATCTCGGAATAAAAAAAGGCAATTGTTATAAAGTTAAAATAAGAAGTTGTTGCAACGACACGTAGTGCAAGCTCTGTGATTGGTCGGTTTGGTATCGTTGATGAGTGTGGGCGAGGCCAAGAGAGAGGAGCAAGCCCGTTTACATTTGTCGAGTCTCATGAAGGAGCTCCAGTTTGAAACTTTTGTTTTGTATTTAGCTTATGATTAAAACAAAACACCCACGAAGAAACTCCACATAGAGGAACCCACATGTATGGCAGATCATATTACAGTATATTTACCTGCAAAGTGTGTATATTCTGAGAAAATGTTGTTTGTTTATTCTGTTGTACTTAAAAAACTTTGAAATAAATGTATTTAAAAAAGAAGGAAAAATAGAGAAAAAAAAAAAACAATTGTTGTCAAATATATCAATCACTGCAGTAAAGATCTAATGTATACTTAAATACAGTATTTGCTTACTCTTAGATCCAAACAGTGACTCTATTATTATACGTTTTTGGCCAGGCAGTGTATTTTTCCCTTGTAAGGCATCTTTAAAGTACCTAAATGTGTGTGTTGACGCACCTTGCGACTGTTTTCAATGTTCTCAATGATGTTGTCAATGATCCACTTCCCCGGAATGAAGTCTCTTTCATGGATGCAGAGCCGGTAAGGAGGCTTAGCGTTCTCTAGACAAGGAAGCAGATGATTTCTGACCCAGTCTGCATCCGAATGGCTGTAAGAGATGAACGCATGAAAGGCGTAATCCACCCCCTGACCTGAACCTTCCTTATGGGCCCTGTACTTGGCTCGGATGATCTGGTATGTAGCTTTAATGTACCACGGCACGTGAAAAATGAAGCACAGAAGCATAATAGCCAGGACAACAGCCGCCGTTGTTGACACGGATATAATGATAACGAGTGTTATATCACAGGCTAAATGACCCGGGGAATACTTTGAGACCATCGTGTTGAGAAGACGCTCAGGATGGTAACACTTGTAGTTGTTTGGCCAGTCAGTGATGGTCACCTTGCCTTTGCTTGTAGTTTCCTGAATAAATTTGTACAGATCACAGGTACAATGGTAAGGATTGTTTCCTGCAGTCAAAACACGGAGGCTAAACATGTCCTTAAAAGACGTCATACTAACAAGTCCAAATGAGTTTCCATCTAAAGCTAGCGTCCTCAAATATCGATTCTTCCATCCTGAAGGGATGAATTTGATCTTGTTTCCACTGAGGAGCAGCTCGGTTAACTCTGAGGCTTTATTGAAATAATCCATGTCCAGCTGGTCTAGACTGCTGTATGAGAGATCCAGGAAGTTTACCGAAGTGGGGAGGCACTTAAAACTGTCGCTTGTTAAACTATTGTGATGACCGATCACTTTGGTAATGGTTTGTCTCCAGTCACAGGCACCGTTGCCCAGGTATTGCAGCTGGTTGTGGCTCATATCGATTGTTGTTAGCTTGACAAAATCTTTAGTCAGAGATGCCAAGTCACTGAGGCTGGTGAGTCGATTATGACTGACGTTAAAGGTTTCCAGCTTGTGCAATGTGTTCCTGGTATCACATAGCGGGTTGTATATATAACTGTCCATCAGCTGGTTGTTAGAGATGTCCAGAAGTTCAACACTCTTCATCTCAGGCCACGAGTCGCAGGGGACACTGTTGAAGTTTACATTCCATACAATGAATTTGCGAACGTGATTAAGCCATGTAAAGCTCCAGTCGAAGCGCATTATATCTGGATTGCTGATGTCCCTGAATGGGGGAAAAATTATAGCAATTAAGATGAGGATTCATTTATATATTTACATAAAGAAATCAGTATTGTAAGGAATTTAGGATTATCAGTTCAGTTCAAAATCTATTTTATTGCTAAATGAATTAAATGCATAAAAAAATATATGCACAAACTTTTAATGGCTGTTCAAAGATGAGATGAGAAAAAATACTAATAAACATGACAAATTCAAATAAATAAATAAATAAAAAAGGTTTTATTACAGTTTTATTGCTTCGAAAAATATTTTAACCAAAATAACACTAACAAATCACATAATCTTAATCTGTATATATTTTGTTATCATGTGAGCAGTGGTGTAAAGTAACAAATTACAAATATTTAAATGACTGTGAGTAGTTTTTCTCAGGGATTGTAATTTAATAAGTAGTATTAAAATGTGTACTTTTACTTTCCCTTGAGTACATTTTTAGTGCTGTATTGCTACTTTTAATTCACTGTTTTCCTCCAACCTGCAGTCACTACTTTATTTTATTCTTGTGGGCATTCTTGTGGACATGGGCACTTTATAAATGATTGAAGTCTTTAAACTGAGAGACTGTTTAGACCGCATGTCACTAATGAGAAGATGAAGGATGTCTACAATATGAAATGGCCTTAAACAAATCACTAAACTCACTACAAAATGTTATGTTTACACACACACACACACAAATTGCATGTAAACACTTCAACCTTTCACAATGTAATACACTAATCTTGAGTACTTTTAAAAGGGCTACGTTTTACTCATACTTTGAGTAATATTTACAACAGATACCTTTACTCTACTTGCACTACATTTTGGGAAAGTAATGGTACTTTTACTTGAGTATGATTTTTCCACTGATTTAACCCTATGACCTGTATAATCACACCAGTGTGATCAGTCTTGGCTGGTCCCTAGAGTGATCAATTACTTGTTCACTTCTCATAAATAATAATATATAATAATGTTTAAACATAATAAAATGATGTTCTTTATTCATTTCAGGTACACAAAATATAGGTTACTAGATCATTTACTTTACTCTACTCTGCTGTATTGCTACTTTTACTCCACTGTTTTCCTCCAAGGAATGGAGTTTGGAGTTTAACAGCCACTTTTGGAAGAAACTGATTAATTAACCTGTTATAAATCCAGCAGCTGTAATTTCTCCACTGCAGCACAAACTAACATGGCAGGGCTCATCACCCATCATAGATCAAATAATATGATCATTTCACAACAGATATGTATCTGATATATCAGAATATCAGATATTTCACAATATATTTGGGTTGGCACATGGTAACCTTTGATTTGGCCCGCCAACCAATCAGAGAAGAGATGGACAAATTATAGGGAAGGTTGGGGCAAATCCCTCAAACAGAGATCATTCTTTCTAATTTAACATAACATTTTGTTTGTTTGTTTAATTGCTCAGCTACAAAAAAAACTGAAATAAAATGTTTTAATTAAATGTTGTGAATTAATCAGATTTTTTAAAGGGTGATGAAACCCTAAAGGATGTCACAATCACCTCACAGAAAGAAGGTCACTGGTTTGAGCCCCAGCTGGGTCGGTTGGCATTTCTGTGTGGAGTTTGCATGTTCTCCCAGTGTTTACGTGGGTTTCCTTTGGGTGCTCCGGTTTCCCCCACAGTCCAAAGACATGCGATACAGGTGAATTGAATAAGCTAAATTGGCCATAGTGTATGTGTGTGAATGCAAGCGTGTCTGGAAGGGCATCCGCTGTTTAAAACTTATGCTGGATAAGTTAGCGGTTTATTCCGCTGTGGCGACCCATGATTAATAAAGGGACTAAGCCAAAAAAATAATGAATAAATGAATGAAACCCTAAAACAATACTTTTAAACATATTGACAGATATGTATGTGTGGCACAGTGCATCGGGTGAAAATTTATTATTTTTTATAACACTCCATTGTGTTATAAAGAGATTGTTTATGGTTTTATTGTATGAAGTACATTATAAAATGTAAAAAAAAACAATATATAAATATTAATACGATTAAAGTATTTTTATCTATATATTTTTTTAATATTATTAAATTAAAAAGTTACCATGGCAACTTTAATGTAATACAGTTTGGTATATTTAGCTTCGGCCTACCACCCTTAATCAAGCAATTTGAGCACCTTTGCTTCAAAGTGATGCTTTCTAAATAGGAGTATTATTTTAAAAAAAATTTAATCACATGGGGGTAAATGGGAAGAGTACTTATAACTGAAAGGGTTAAATCAGTGGTAAGCTGCATGTGTCTGATCTTGTAAAACAAATGACTCTTCCCTCTATTAAATGACTCCATTCGTTCTGTAATTAGACTACACCCACTTTTGATTTTTAATTTAAAAAAAAAGGTAATTCTTTTGGATTTCTGACTAATCTGGCCAAGCTTTATATTACTGATTCAATTAAAAAGAACTGACTCATAAAAGCCTTTCCATCAAGGATTAAAGGCAGCATTAGTGAAATTAGAATCAGTATTTGAGCATTTTTAATGAACAAGCATAATTTATAACTTACGAGAGAACCAGCCTGTCCAAGGACAAGTTCTTCACACTGGATCCCTGTGTTCTGTTCTGCGAACGAGCGAAATCGATGAGCAGCAGTTCCAGGGCTTTGATTGGACTGATCTCCACATTTTTCAGAGCCATTCTCATAACTTCCTCGTTGAATTTACCTCGATAGAAGGTTAGGGTTTGAGCATTTACATACTGAAGGCCATAAAAAATATCCCGTTCACCGCTATAATACTGAAATTCAAAAAGGTTTCTGAAACGTAGCACATCAAACGTCTTGTTTGCCAGATCTTTCAACATCTTAGGAAGTAAATCAGGTCTTTTGTCAAAAGCTATATCAAACCACAAGTGTTTTGTGCTGAGGCTTTTGAAATACCCCGGTTCATAATCCCTAAAACCAGTGCCTGTTTTTACAGCAAACTTGTCTAATGAAATGTTTTTCAACACATAAATGTCACGACTTCCCAAACTGCTAACCAGGGGTCCGCCAATGGACAGCACTTTCAACTGGTTGAAATTCAAGAAAGCAGCACCCAAAGATGCTTGTGAGTACAGATTATTGGACATTTCTAAAACCTTCAAATTGGTGAGCGGCTCAAGGGCTTTAAACGGGATTTCTGTCAAGGAGTTGTTGAATAAGTTTAGCTCCTCCAGCAGCAGGTTTCCCTGAAAAGTGTCATCCAGAACTAGAGAAATGTTGTTGAAATTAAGCTTGAGGACTCGTAGATGAGTGAGTTTGAAAAAGTCTTGTTTGCGGATAACGTGTATGGTATTGAAAGACAGATCGAGCACTTCCAGAGAGTCAGGCAGTTGTGTTATAGGCACACTGTCGAGTCGTAGACCTTTGCAGTCTGCTGAAAGCTCATCAAATGCTATTGTGCATGACTGCTTTGCTTTTGCATGCTTAATGTGCAGAACTGCCTGGAGGCTGAGAATAAGTGCCAGCGGAACAAGCATTTTCACATGCGTGGGGGAGATCTGAAACAGAGGAAGGGTATTGGTTATTAGGATTCTAACCTTTCAGTTTCGTTTATTCAGCTTCTGTGAGAATGGTATAGGTGTTTTGTATATCTGAAAGATTACATAACAGATCTATGACTGTGGATAGAATAAAAGCTCTATTAGCTTATATGTGTTAGTTGTAGCTTTTAATTTGACAAACATCCTCAAAAACAGCGCTACTAATTGTTACAATTATGTCCATAATTTATTTTAAAATTGCTGTAATTACTTGAAAGAAGGATAAATTATTGGGAATAAGCAATATAACAACAATTTCACCAGATGACTTGAAAGCTCTGTTAAGAAAGAATTCATTATTAGAATTTGTGAGGGAGTACGTCTATACTCACCGGCCACTTTATTAGGTACACCTTACTAGTGGGTTGGACCCCCTTTTACCTTCAGAACTGCCTTAATCCTTCATGAAATAGATTCAACAAGGTAGTGGAAATATTCCTGACATTTTGGTCCATATTGACATGATAGCATCATGCAGTTTTTGCAGAATCACCCGTTCCACCACATCCCAAAGTCGCTCTATTGGATTGAGATCTGGTGACTGTGGAGGTTGTCATGTTCAAGAAACCAGTCTGAGACGATTCGCGCTTTATGACATGGCATGTTATCCTGCTGGAAACAGCCATCAGATGATGGGTACACTGTGGTCATAAAGGGATGGACATGGTCAGCAACAATACTCAGGTAAGCTGTGGCGTTGACACAATGCTCAATTGGTACTAATGGGCACAAAGTGTGGCAAGAAAATATCCCCCACACCTTTACACCACTACCACCATCCTGAACTGTTGATACAAGGCAGGATGGATCCATGCTTTTATGTTGTTGATGCCAAATTCTGACTTTACAATCCGAATGTCTCAGCAGAAATCGAGACTCATCAGACCAGGCAACATTTTTCCAATCTTCTATTGTCCAATTTTGGTGAGTCTGTGTGATTTGTAGCCTCAGTTTCCTGTTCTTAGCTGATAGAAGTGGCACCCGGTGTGGTCTTCTGCTGCTGTAGCCCATCCGCCTCAAGGTTGGACATGCTGTGCTTTCAGAGATGCTCTTCTGCATACCTCAGTTGTAACGAGTGATTATTTGAGTTACTTTTGTCTTTCTATCAGCTCGAACTAGTCTGGCCATTCTCCTCTCACCTCTGGCATCAACAAGGCATTTGTGCCCACAGAACTGCCACTCACTTGAGTTGCTGCCATGTAATTGGCAGATTAAAAAATTGCGTTAACAAGCAGTTGGACAGGTGTACCTAATAAAGTGGCCGGCGAGTGTCTAAATATATAATAAACAAAAAACATTGTAGTATAAATAAATATGATAGAACATACATATTTTATACAAAAATGCTAAATATATTAGCTGTGCTTTATGATTTTCTGTGGAGTCTGACAGTACAGAAATTAAATAATGAAATGTAAAATAACACTGTGTAGTCTTCATTGTATTAATTAAATACTGTTCATCTTTGGCAAAGCTACATATGCTATTCAATGTTTTAACAAACGTTTCCGAATGCTTTGAACGTTGTTGGAATGTAAACATACTGTAGTAACAGGGTTCAGTTACTCTGGGTAAGCCCTGAGTAATTTGACTTAGGGGCATCCCTGAGGGGGGAAAATTCCTGAGGCAAGAGAATTTCATTAAGAGCCTTGTAACACACTTCTTAACTGTCTTCTTATGCATTTAAACAAAACCATGGCTGTGTTCAAGGTTAAGAGTTTCACTGCAGTGTCTGGCAACATATGGCAATAAGTGCTGTGGTTGTTTTCTCTTGCACTGTTTGTGTTAAAACTCACACATATTGATCTATTGTATCTGGCCTTCCATGTTTATATGTGCTGGCAGATGGAGAATATTAAAAGCTGTATTACAGAAGAGCTCATCCACCCACCGAGTTGTATGACAGGCGCGTATTAACATGTCTCCATAGTAACGTGTATAAACATGTTCACAAGACAGGATTTGCATATAAACTGGGATTAAAAGATCTGTTCAATTCTCTGAAATCAACTGCACTTTGAGAAAGTTTAAAACATTTTAAAAACAGTGCATGTTTGTGAAAAAGAAAAGTTAATTCATAACTGCTGGAATCAGCACATCTGCATAGTGTCAGTACAACTATAAATGAGGATGCTTTAATCGTACAACAGTAGTCCCTGTTTGAGGATTTTAAACAACATAGGCTTTCATTCTGAAAACGTAGTCCTATATACATTTCTGGAGACCGCAAAATTTGTAGCCAGAGTTACGTATGGCTGCATTTCATTTTTTTTAAACGAACGATACGGTGAGGTATGACGACATTCCTTTTCACACTTACCAGCTGACCGCTTACCTCCGTATGAACAGCTTTCCTGCTGTAACCAGTTTGTCTCATTAGCTCGCCATGTACGTCGGCAGACTTGAGACGCAAAGAGGAGTTGACTACGACGACGGGGTTCGAGTCCGGTGAAGAACGATACCAGAAAGCAGGTAAGACAAAAACTGAATCCAAAAAATAAAATAAACAAGTAAATAACAGGGTGAGAATGTGGTAAAATCTGAATACATGGTAAAAATCAGACAAGGGCTTTTCTTTTTCTGGATAGCTTTTGAAAATTGTTGGTTGGGTTTAGGGAAGTGGGTGGGCGGGTCAATCAATAAAATTGGTTGGGTTTCTCGAAAGAGGAGGGTGGGTCAGTCGATTGGTCAGTCAGTCAGTCAACAGCGGCCTCTAGTGTGTTTATGCGAGAACAGCAGGCGCGAATGGCACTTCCAAGAGAAATTTGAGATCTCAAAAAGCAAACACAGCGGCTTCTTGTGGATTCGCAAAAACAAAAACTGCAAAAAAACGAACCTCCTAGCACATATTTTGCAGTCTCCAGAAATGTACATAGAGGTATCTTTCAGAATGAGCCTGTGTTGATCTTAAAATACAAAAAAAAAATACAAACTGGATTTCTGCTTCATTAGTGTCACTCACTGACTGCTGTTTATCTGGTGTGACGCAGGAGAAGCAGACACACATTTTAGAATAGTTGGCGAGAAGAACCAGCTCATTTCCATTTAAAGGCACAGGCTACAAAAACAGCTACAATTTCCTCTGACCCCAAAATTGCCATTTTCAGCAGTGTATAAAAATAATCTGGTGGGTATTTTTGAGCTGAAACTTTACAGACACATTCTGGTGACACTAAAGTCTTATCTTACATCTTGTAAGAGGGGTAAAATAGAAGCCCTTTAAAATACATATAAATTCACTTGACTTTTTAATTTTGAGTGCTATTGAGATGTGAAAAGACTTTCAACCAGCATAACAAAAAATGGTTTTAAACCAAATTACCTACCCTGCCTTACCGAAAATTAAGGGGGAACTTAGCAGCCTTTACTTCCTTTAGCTAGGTTTCAGAGTGAAACCAAATTTCATTGAGAGTACCCTTTACATTATTACCATGTAATTTCTTGAAGTGCTTTCATGCAACCAGGCCCAGGTCTCAAACACATGAAAATGATAACGTCCACTATTTTATGGTTAAATTTTGCAATTAATCTCCAAATCACATGTGCTCTGAACTGTGGTGCCTGGTCAACTATGATCCCTAGTGTACATCCTAATGTACTGTTGTGATGCTGAAACAATACATTGTGCAGCCTAATGTCATTCTAATGTCATCATGGTTGGACAATGAGGAAATGAGAAAGCAGTTGGTACAGAAAATGTTTGTTTTTTGTAACAGAGTATTAGTTTTCAGTTTTTGGAAGAATGAAAGGATCTTATTTCAGTATATATTTCGTCATATGTGAGGATACTCTTCCTTTGAATGAACAACAACCTTTATTGTTGCGTTTTTTTCAAAAATCAATAAAAGTTGTAAGAGAGACTTGTAACAACTTCTTAATTATTCTCTTAAGTGTTTCACTGTAGTTTCTGGCAACATGAGTGCTGTGATTGTTATAGTTGCTGCATTTCAAATCAAATGTAACAAACCTCAAAGCTACCTTTGACTTAGCAAACTGTTGTATTAATACATTTTGCTACAAAAATCACGGGAAAAAAACTTGTTAGAAAATGAAAGGCTATTCTTTTGATAAATATGGCAAAAGAAATCTCAAAAATTTGCATAAAAAGTATTGCATTTGCAAAAAAATAATACATGCTTTATTATATATGATTTCTTCAAAAATCAATAAAAGTTGTATGTATGTGAATATATTGATATAAAAGTTTGTTATTTATGCAGCACTGTGGTACTGCAAGACAAGAGATTTCATTCCATTGTATGTCCACACATGTAGCAGAATGACAATAAAGCTCAACTTGACTTGAACCTTATTTCTATAACTGTATTATTTAACTTTTTTTTAAAGTACATCTTACCTTTTACTCAGGAACTGTGTCTGTGTTTGTGGGTGAAGCACAAATCCACAACAACCTTTCCAACGTCATCTGCGAAAAGATTTATTTGTCTGTCAAAATGTCCAAATGCTTCATACACAGTAATAATTATATGCCTGTCTGCCGAGTGACCTAATAATGTAAACAATATCTAAACCAAGCACAGAAAAAAGAAATGATTAACCAAATGCTGTGGTGCTTTGTTAAACAGACCCTTCCGTTAATTGATTCAATGTTTCATCAGCATAGCAGGATTTAGTTTTTTCCTTTTATTCACAAGTAAAAGTTTTTAATGTCCATATACATTAGGAGGTTTGACACAACATTTAGTGTACTAAAGACAAAAATATGTGTATTTATTGAGTATATGGCATTTTCTCATGTTAATAAACATAATTAATGAACTCTTTTAATAAACATAATTAAATGATGAGCAAACACTTGACATATTAACATTTATTGAGGATTGATATTAAATGAAAACCAAAAAATTTCTCAAATAATTTTCTCAATAGTGAAACTAACACAAACTGTGTAGTTCTTTGCGTAAGTTTGAGGTCTAGATTCCACTTATGATAATTCATATAGAACAGTAACATATAAAATAAACCAATTTAAACTGCATATCACAAGTTGGCACACACACACACAAAAAACATACAGTATGGTTTTACTTTATGTTAGAGTCAGAGTAAGCTCATTTAAAATTGCAGTTTGATATAAAAATAATTAAACATTGGACTAAAAAAGTACAGTTGCAATCAGAATTATTCAACCCCCTGATTTATTAGCCCCCTGTTTATTTTTTTTCCCCAATTTCTGTTTAACGGAGAGAAATTTTTTCCAACACATTTCTAAACATAAAAGTTTTAATAACTCATCTCTAATAACTGATTTATTTTATCTTTGCCATGATGACAGTAAATAATATTTGACTAGATATTTTTCAAGACACTTCTATACAGCTTAAAATGACATTTAAAAGCTTAACTAGGTTAATTAGGTTAACTAGGCAGGTTAGGGTAATTAGGCAAGTTATTGTATAACGATGGTTTGTTCTGTATACTATTGAAAAAATATATAGCTTGAAGGGGCTAATAATTTTGACCTTAAAATGGTGTTTAAAAAATTAAAAACTGCTTTTATTCTAGCCGAAATAAAACTAATAAGACTTTCTCTAGAAGAAAAAATATTATCAGACATACTGTGAAAATTTCCTTGTTCTGTTAAACATCATTTGGGAAATATTTAAAAAGAAAAACAAATTCAAAGGGGGTTCAATAATTCTGACTTCAACTGTATGTTTTATTAACTATAGACCACTTGAATGTGGTCATGTCATTGGCAAAAACTGTAACAAGAGGCAATTCAATCTTAATGTTAAAACAGCTATCATAACATTATTTATCAATTTGTGGCTCTTTTTGGATTCTCAGAAGCTATAGAAATTAAAGATGTAAAACAGAAAATGCATTGGGACCATTGCTATTGTTTACATCCCTCAAAATGGTCTATTGTTGCAGTGATTTGTCTAACTCTTTTGGTGAAATAAAGTTAGACTAGCTAGCCTATTAGTGAACGTGTAAACTAATTTGACAGAAAAAACAGCAATGCCACATTCATGGCATCCTCCCTTTTCCGTTTGTATCAAGCAAACAGAAATATTCGATTGGGGGTGGTCGAATAGGCAATACCTGAGGGCCGCAAGAGTTCAAGAACAAGATGTTTATGTGTACAGTGTTCATCCTTCAGCGGTCAGCAAGTATTTAGGGCAATTTTGGACATGACAAACATTCGCTGTTCACCGTTTTGTAATAAATCTGTAGCATAAATATTGTGGCGATAAATACGCGCAGGAGTGAGAACCTCCAATGAAGAGGGAGAAATGTTTATAAAGTTGCTTCCGTTAGTCGAGACACTTTAAGACTTGATTCATTTGATAAACGTTTCAAGAAAAACAAACGCGCGCCTAATACAAACACAGGTGGATATAGGGACGGTATGCTACTCGTTTTAAAGATAAGAACCAGTTGGCAGAGATGACATCGTTATAATTTAATTCAGTAACAATCAATGCTGAAGAAAATAAAATAGCATGTAAAGCATAGCGTGTTATAAAAATAAGAAATAAGATACTGTTGCTCACCTCAGTAGGCTACAACTCTTGAAAAACGATTTTTCTTGAAGGACTTCCATCAGTTTTTGTTCCAGAAATTTCCACAGAAGAAATTGGCTTATCAGCAATACGCCTGCTCAGAGGAAGTTCAAGCGCGTTGTTTGGGATTTCAGGTCGTGCCTTCAGGTTGTGCTGTCTGCACTAAAACCGGAGACGAGAATGAACCGCCCAGTTAATGGTTCAGTTATTCAGCTGGTATGTCAAACAGAAAGGGTTGTTCTGCTGCGAAGAGCTCTTTAAAGGGATAGTTTACCCAAAATGAAAATTCTGTCGTCATTTACTCATTCAGTTCGTAACAAACCAATACGGTTATCTTATGAATACCAAAAAAAGATGTTGTGAAAAATGTTGAATGAGCAACAGTTTTGGTTACCAATAGGCCCACATGGAATCTGCGCGCAGAATTCCGCAGATTTTTCGCAGATTTTTAGCCCATCATTAATTCTGTTTATTTACTTACAGTTAACTATTTACTGTTAATCTAATTGGATTTGCATTTTAAACATTAAGTAAAAGTTAAAAAGATATTATTTTTTATTTCACATTTTAAGGTTTTAGTTATGATACTCCTAAAATGATTCCGCAGAAATTCGCAGATTTTTACCAAAATTCTCCGGAGAAATAGCAAAAAACGTCCGCAGATTCCATCTGGCCCTACCAATGACTTTGGTTTTCAAATGATCTTTTTTTGTCCACAGATCTCAGATAACATGAGGGTGAGTAGGTCTTAATGGTGACAAAATTTTCACTATAAGTTTGAGGAGATAATTATTTTCAAGTACAATTGGACTTTTAAACATGCTGACTGCTACACACCCCTTATGAATATTAGCGGTGGTTTTACGACAAGAAAAAACAGAAAAACATGCTGTATATAAGATTGCCCCCTATAGCCTACCCTCATTCAATATTCCCTACATTTATAGTCCACTTGACGGAGTGAATAAAAATGAGTGAATGTTTGTTTGTGCTTTGCTGGTAGATAAATCCCTCAGATGGATTAGATTTTCAACTTCTTGATCAGACCGTGTTATTGGTCAGATAGTTGTTTAACACTTAGTGAGCTGTCTGTTAGTATTGAAACAACGTATTTTGACTTCTGTCATGTATACAAATATTACTTAATATTTTATTTGGAAACTTACACACTGATAGGATTCCGCTGTGAATGTCATTTTGTAGTGAGATGAGGAAATTCATTGTGTGTGCAAACTTTCACATTATGGCTATTATGGGTATTTTGTAGCTGTTGAGTGTATATGGGTTGTGCATTTATTATTGGGGTGTGTTGTAAGATTGATTGCGTGCATCACTAGAAATGCTGGCTATTTCAAATAATGCACTAAGAGCAAAGGGGGCTGTTTCAAATACTTCAAATGGTTTTGCTACTGTATAAACAATATAAACCATTATTTATGACAAATGTTTCTTAACCACGTTCCTGGAGGACCCCCAACACTGCATGTTTTGGATGTCTCCTTTGTCAGGTTTTTCAGAGCTGATGATCTGAATCAGGTGTATTTGGTTAAGGAAACATGAAAAATGTGCAAAGTTGGTGGTCTTCCAGGAATGTGGTTGAGAAACACTGGTTTAAACCAAGATAAGGCTCAAAAGAACCAAAAGTGCATATTCTGTCATTATTTACTCGCCCCATCTTGTTGCAAAACTGCATAACTTCTCTTTTCTGCTGTGGAACAAGTACTTTTTCCTCCATAAAATGGAAGTCAGGGGTAACCGAAACTGCTTGTCAACACTCTTCACGGGGGCCCAATTATGTTGGTGACAACACATTATTGATGCAACTCAACCAGGTCTTGTCACATTGAGTATGCATTGGGCTGGATGTTGTTTAAATTTGGTATACTGTGATATGTACAGTCCCAGAAGAAAACTTAAGATTACAGTTGAGGTTTTAGAGGGCGTTCAGAAATAATGCTGGCTGAATAACGACTTTCAACCTTGCAGATCAATCAGAATTGATGCTCAAATGACAGCATTTACCCCCTTTTTTATAATGACAATTTCATTTTGGGTAAAAAGTTGCTTTTAACCTCTAAGCTACTGCAATCATTGAGCATAGGTTTGATCCCAGAGCATTTCAGCCCAAACAAGGCTTCAGGGTGCTCCGAAAGATATGACACTGCAATTAGTGAACTGTTCTTTGCCAAAACATCTGCTAAATTAACATGTAACCACATGTTCATGCTTCTAGCCATCTTTTGAGATGCTTCTACACTGTGTAATAGCAAAGATTTGTTTGTCACATAAAAAAATATTTCAGTATACAAATCATTGAACCATTTGGAGTCATTAGTGAAGCTCTTTTGGTATAAAAATGCATACTTTTTCATAATTTTCATTTTTTCTATTGACTATAGTACTCAAAACAAGTTTTGTCAGCATTCCGTCATCAAAGATAACTTACAATTAGCATACATCTTGTGTTGGAGGAATAGTTTTGATCTGGGAAGTCATGAAATCTTAACAAAACCCCAAGGGTAAACAGAACAGAAACAACGTTAATGATTAATATATAGCAAATATCATTCATGTTCTTAGTGACTATGTTTGATTTAACAACATCTGACTCAACAACAAGTATCCAATGGCAAGCCATGACTGGAACAAAGTTGCTAAACAATCAAAAAAACACAATGTAGTAAATATTTATGTTGTTTATTTTAATGCACATTTTCAGGGAAACATTTATTGTATAATTATATGTTTCTGTATTTTACAATGTCTTCAATCCCTTTAGAAAAAATTGCTATGACTTTTGGCAACAGGTTATAAATATGAATTATTAAGTGCAAGCTTACACAACTGCAAGATGCTTTGAGCAGTAAACCGTGCTGAGCGTCCCTAAATGAGAAAACACTCCCTGCCACAAGTCCCAAACAAACACAAGGCATAGCAAATGACAGACAACAAAAACACAGTGGCCTTAAAGGTACAGCTTCACCCAAAAACTGAAAATTCTCTCATCAAAAAAAAAAAGGCTTTAACTTTCAAGGTATTTTCCCCCGACTATTGAAGTCAAATGTCAGCTAGTTACCCAAATTCTTAAACAGAAGAAACTCATACATGTTTTGAACAACTTTAGTATGAGTAAACCTTCATTTTTGAGTGATTATCCCTTTAAGTTATCCTCACAACACCAGATATATAGTTAAAACAAAACAAAAAACATGGAACAGTTGTTTACATTTGTTGTTGTATGTACTGTATGCGCTATATTGAAGAACCCTGTGTCATTTACACTGGCGAAAGTGATTTAGAGAGTCTGTCAATAATGTGTCAGTGTGTGCGTCTAGATACAGCTAACTACATGTAAACGTTTGGCTTCGAAGCACAGTGGAAAAGTTAGAAAAGCTCGAGAAAAAAAATTGACACAACATTGGTTTGGCACTACAACGTTCCTGCATTTAGTGCAGTGTAGCACATTTGGCCAAGAGACAGAGGTACAAGTACACAGAGGGTGACAGTGCTGTGGCATTGGGCATGCAAACAGATGGGCTAGCATATGTAGCTAATGCACTAATGTAAAGCGACACCGCGGTCAGTCCCTGGACTATTTACATGGCTTTGAACATCTGGATATGATGCCTAACATGGCAAGCCTTTTTAACATTTAATCTATATAGGACACTAGTATGTATTTCTATGCGACTAGTACTCGTTTTGGTCCCACTTTATGTTAAGTGTCCTTAACTACTATGTACTTGCATCAAAAAATAAATACAATGTACTTTCTGTGTTCATAATGTATTTGAGAACACTTGTGGTGCTCATGAGGGGTAGGGTTATGCAAGTTTGATGGTATGGCTAGGTTTAAGGGTGGGTTAAGGTGTAAGGGATGGTCAACAGTGTCTTTACAAATGTAATTACAGAAATAATTACAGATGTAATTACATACAGATATTTATGCATCAGCACAATGTAAAAACATGTATTTACACAATAAGTACATTGTAGCAATTGATTAATTTCGGTGTAAGTACATATTAGTTAAGGTCACATAATATAAAATGGGACCCTAGTTTTATAAATACTAGTATCTTTTAGAATTTCATTTTTCACTTATTAATTAAATACGAGTACCTTTTTAATATATACCTTTTTGGTTTCATTAGATACTAGTAGAATGTATTAGATGCTAGTTCTTATTCATTAGCTACTAGTACTTATTTAAATAGTGACTAGTAATCTAAAAATAGGTCTATCTGCAATCCATCACTGGGAACAATTCTATTGTTACTAATAGCAAATTTTAAATGTTTGCCATTGGTTTCTATAGGGATCGGCATTCATATATCAACAGTTCACTTTTGAGTAGTATCCCAGCAAACATTTTTTGTTTTTAAAATGTCTAAAAGACATCTGAACGTAGACAGCTTGGCTAAAATAAGGCTACACTTGGGCTGTCAGTGAAAATCCAATAGATGTCTAAGAATAGACCAAAACTATAGCCATCAAATAGACAGATTCGACAGATTTTATATGTGTAGTCATTCATTTCTGTTTAATTGATGACTAGTCTAGTTTGACTAGAGCAGTAAACCGTGCTGAGCGTCCCTAAATGAGAAAACACTCCCTGTTACGAGTCCCAAACAAACACAAGGCATAGCAAATGACAGACAACAAACAGGACAACAGGCTTTGACTTGACCTGAAGATATTTCCCCCTACTATTGAAGTCAAATGCCACCTAGTTAACAACATTTTTAAACATAAGAAACTCATACATGTTTTGAACAACTTTAGAATAAGTACATTTTCATTTTTGAGTGAATTATCCCTTTAAGGTATCCTCACAACACCAGCTATATAGATAAAACAAAACAAAACAAAAAACATGGAACAGTTGTTTACATTTGTTGTTGTATGTACTGTATGCGCCATATTGAAGAACCCTGTGTCATTTACACTGGCAAAAAGGATTTAGCGAGTCTAATGTGTCAGTGTGTGTGTCTACATACAGCTAACTACATGTAAACATTTGGCTTCGAATTCACAGTGGAAAAGTTAGAAAAGCTTGAGAGAAAAAAAATTGAAACAACATTGGTTTTGTCACTACAACGTTCCTGCATTTAGAATAGGCCACAACTATAGTCATCAAATAGACAGATTAGACAGACTTTATACATGTTGTCATTAATTTCTGTTTATTTGAAAACTAGTCTGGTTTTGGTCTATTCTTAGACATCTATTGGATTTTCACTGACAGCCAAAGTTTAGCCTTGTTGTAGCCAAGCTGTCTACGTTTAGATGTCAATAAGACATTTTTAAAAACAAAAAATGTTTGCTGGGATACTACTCAAAACTGAACCGTTGATATATGAATGACGATCCCTATAGAAACCAATGGCAAACGTTTAAAATTTGCTATTAGTAACAATAGAATTGTTCCCAGTGATGGGTTGCAGATGGAAGGGCATCCGCTGCGTAAAGCATGCTGGATAAGTTAGCGGTTCATTCCGCTGTGGCGACCCCTGATTAATAAAGGGACTAAGCCGAAAAAAAAAATT
This sequence comes from Danio kyathit, assembly GCA_903798195.1. NCBI lineage: Eukaryota > Metazoa > Chordata > Actinopteri > Cypriniformes > Danionidae > Danio > Danio kyathit. The sequence goes on from LR812534.1 coordinate 38,086,468, forward strand.
AATGAATGAACAATAGAATTGTAACTAGTCAGTAATGAAATAAGTACTTGTATTTAATGAACAAGTACTAGTAGGTACTAGTGTCTATTAATAAGTACACACCAAATGCAAATTTAAGTGTTCACATGAGTAAATTACATATAAATTCAATGCAAATGTGAATATAGGCAAATTTCCTCTGGGCATGTAGAATGATGTGGAATTTGTAATGTGCTTGCCACCAATGCATTGAATTTGCATCAAATGCATTGTTCATACAAGTTAAAACATCAATAGAAGCTGAATCTCGCATCTTGCGAGTAAACTAGTGATGCGATCACATGTTTTCTTTGCATTTGGTGTGAACCCAGAATACCAGTAGTAAAAAAACACTAGTAGCTAAACAATAATCAAAATGTACTAGTACTTATTCAATGCAAACACTTTCTAATATTAGCTACCATTCATTCATTTCCTTTATTTATCAGGGGTCGCCACAGCGGAATGAACTGCCAACTTATTCACCATATGTTTTACGCAGCAGATGCCCTTCCAGCTGCAACCCAGTACTGGAAAACACCCATACACTCTCTCATTCACACACATACACAACGGCCAATTTAGCTTATTCAAGTCACCTAGCGCATGTCTTTGGACTGTGGGGGAAACTGGAGCACCTGGTTGACCCAGCCGGGACACAAACCATAGTAGCTACCAATAACATGAAAATAGATACTAGTATTAAATGTTCCAATGGCTTGCCATATGTCTAAACATCAAGTACAAAAACAAAGACGACTCCTTTTAGCGTTTTAGCTGCTTAGGATTAACATATTATGTCACCAGTAGAGCAAGAAACAGAACAACACAAGACCTAACTAAGAAGTCACAACATCCATCATCTGAAAACACAATGCACTTCTGGTTAATTAGTGATCAATTAGTTCCTAACACCATTGATTCACTCCTGCTCCCAAAATACAGCAAAGAAAAGAACAAGGTTAAAGACAAAATTGGCATTTGGGGTCAGTTGCTCTGAGAGAGAGAGAGAGAGAGAGAAAATACAGAAGTAGTGTGCGTTAGATGACGAATTAGAAGTGTGCTAGTTAAAAAGTAGTTTTATTTGAGCATTTCCGTAATATACATTTATATGATGATAACCACCATAAAGATATTAAGCTGAAGAGGGAATGAAATGAAATGGTCTGAAGTAAAATGATGGCAGATTCGCTCTCGGAACACCTCGGCTCTTTAGATCCATCAGGAATACTTTCTATTCCCATAGGCAGCAATGGTGAAGAACAGCATATGCAGCATTACAATTAAAACAACATCATAATTAAGCCCCTTTACACTACAAAATGCAACTCCATATTACACACACCAAAGCTCATTTCGTATGAATGCGAAAGATGTTTCATGAGCGTGAAAAGTACAGGCATTAAAGAGTGTTTGTTAAACACAGTGATGTACTGAGAGAAACTGTCCGCTTGCTATGGATTCCGGTTATTATCGCTGTTCACCCACTGAGCAAAAGCAGTTGAATCTGTGTCTTGTATGGGATCGTTTTGCAGCTCATATTTCAAACTGTGATTGATAAGTGATTTTAAACTTGCTAAACAGGCGCAAAACAAATCAGCTGCATGTACTCCTGAAATAACATTCGGAATGACTCAATGGAAACACAAAGCCAGCAGATTCTGCAGGTTCTGCTCAGTTTGCAAGTTGTGCTTCGGATGTGGCCCTTGCAGAGACTCATCCTTGTTTTAAGGCTTCAGACCTGTCCTAATGGCACACAATGGAAAATACTGAAGGATTTATAACAGTATGTTTCAGCACGTACTGTACTCCTCTACAATTCTGCATACCAAAAAAAGTAACACTTTAAAATAAGGTTCAGTTTGGTAACACCATTAGGTGTATGCTAAATAACTCATTAACTAAAACGAACAGCATAAACTAATGTATTTTAGTATTTCAAGTTGTATTAGTTCATGTGTTATGCACAAACATTAAAAGATAATGAACAGTAGTGTATTAAATGTTACACAATAATAAATTAATAGTTTACTAAAGCTGTAAAAACACGTCAATTCATAATGAAATTCACATATTAAATAAGTAATTATGCAAAAATTTAAATTTGTTAATTTTCTCAACCTCAGGCCATCCAAGATGTGTAGGTGACTTTTTTCTTCAGTAGAACCCTTAAGAGTCAAAGGCACACTTTTAGAGTCAAAGGTACATATATTGGGAAAACAAAAGGCATACCTGTTGATACAGTACAATAAGGTGTTATATGTTATGTTAAAAACATTAAGTACATTACATAACTGTTATATAATGTTATAAATATTTCAATAGTTTTCCTTCCCAACATTTTTTTTAACACTGTCTTTATTAATTTTAGTAGCTTTTAACATGTACAAAGGAAATTAAAACCAAATATACAAAAATAAAATAAATAAATAAAATAAAAAATTATTTAAAAAATTATGTATATACAAATATATAAGTAAATGCCTTTACTTACACATATAATATAAAGGTAGATCATATAACAATAATGGTATATCAATTGCAGGTGATACAATTTATAGAGAAATTATTTGTATCAGCTTCCCTCAGGAATCCTACAAATGGATTAAAAAAAAAAAAAAACGTTTCAGGTTTTCTCTTGACTATACAAGTTAATTTTTCTACAGCCAAACAATAAAACAATTCCCACAACCATTGTCCAAAATGCAGGCTTCTGTATTTTTCCAAAAACTAGTTATTATCTTCACAAGATTTAAGTATTTTGTCAGATGTCATGAATATTATTATTGTTTTTCCTATACATTTCAAAGTACAAGTAGCCATTGACCTCCATTTTGTAAGTCATCAATAAAAAAAACTTCTTCAATGTTCTGCTGAAGAAAAAAAGTCAGATTTTTCATCTTGGATGGCCTGAAGGTGAATAATTAACCAACGTTTGAGTGCACGTTCCCTTTAATATGAACTGAACCAACTTCACTTAATGTTGCTTCCATTATTGATTCTTATTATGTATACTGTCGATCTGCTTTTCTTATTCTGTATAAATCTGATTTGATAATACCGATGCTTTGACTAATGTGACTGAACTTCACTGTAAAATGTAAATGAGAAAACAAACTGTTAAAGAACTGATTGGGATTCCATGTCTTAGCAAAGCAGTCCTCTGAAACTTCTGAATGATGGCACTTACATTTTGCAAGCTATGTATTATGCGGTACACAAACCTCATGTATTAGATATTTAAACATACAGTATATAAGTCTAAATGTTGGCTTCAGGCTGATGTCAGGATGAAAGTTTACTTACATATAAGTTCATGTTATACATAACACTGGAGTTTGGTAATGGTCAAGCGTTTCGCTAAATGAGACGATAGTAGGCATTTTCTCGGCCCTTCAAAGAAAAGAATAAATCTTGTGATTTAGAGCTGCACGATTTTGGATAAAAATCGCAATTTTTTATTATAAGAGATCACGATTCTCCCACGATTTTAAATAGATGACATTATTACAGAAAATAATCATTAGATGTTCAAACAAAATTTAATTCACTGCAGGTAAAAAAAATATTAAATAATTTATAATTTAAATGGATAATTTATCATTTAATAATAATATAATTTAAATTTAAATGGTTATAATTTAAATTAACCTCAATTTGAATGAACAATTCAACGACTCATTTATAAAGACTTTGAACGTTTCATTACCCGATGAATCAGCATTTTTGAAGAATCGCTTGAACACATTATTAAGTGATAAATACTTTTTTAATAGTTGAAGTTGAAAGTGTAATTACTACAACCCTCATTTGAAGCGTCAAGTTGCTCTATATCTACTGATATATTTAAATTTAATCTAATATATTTTAATCTACCGCTACTGTAGACATCAATGTGTTTAAACTTACCCCAGACCTTCTGTGGCAATTAGAATTTTTATAAAACAGAAATAATAATTAATTAATTAATTAATAATTAATTAATAATAAAATACTGTTTAAAAAAAAAAAAATTGAACGTAGGTTTGAACGTACTGTACAATTATAATCATCAAAGCTTTAATAAACATACAAATTATCGATCGTTTAAAAATTAATATCATTAATTTTATGTGGTGCTTTTATTTATATATATCTGGAGCCTGTTGATCTTTGATACGTAACCCTTAATAAAATTTTATATAGCAACATTTTATCAACCATAAATACGAGTGTAAATAAGATTGTATTCGTTGACACTTTTATAGTATGTGTTTTTTGTTTCCATGTTCCTTTGAATTTTTTTTGTTTGTTTGTTTGTTTTGTTCTGAACTGTTTTGAAAAAATAAATAAATTAAATTAAATTAATATCATGTGGGTGTCTGAATCAAGCTTGCGATTTTCACAGATTAATCGTGCAGCTCTATAGTGATTGCTCCGAATAAGAAACAAGAAACCCAGTTTATACAGAGACCAGCCGCTCCTGCAGTTTAGCTGAACTCATGCTCTGCTGACCTTAGCATAACACTGGTTTCTTCCTCAATCTGGATCTACAGGAGCCAATGTGCGGTGACGGCCAGCAGCAAAGTGGAGCCCAGTGTGGAGGCCAGAGAGGCGGAGAGTGGCCCGCCGTTGAACACCAGCTTATAGGAAACCACCTCCTGCTGCAGGCCACTCTCCTCCGCCAGACAGCGGAAAACACCCTCCTTCAGGGGCAACTCGGGGGTCGGTGCCAGGACGCAGGAGGAGCCTGAGATGGTGCAGGGGTACGTCTTGATGCAGTTGTCTTTCTCCCAGCGGTAAGAGGCATGATAGGAGCGCACAGGGCAGGGCAGCAGGACCGGCCCATCTTTATCTACTAAAACTTCTTTGGGGATGGTGCTGCGGGCTTTCGGAGCTGTTTTAGAGAATGACGGGAAATGTTTTAGTGTGATGAAATTATTATGTGTTACTTATAGTGTACATTAAGGATAGTGCCTAGTTATTTTGCAATGTAATGACTAAGACATTGTACATTTGAAATAGGGCTGTAAAATAAAGAGCTACAATTAAAATAAAAGGAAATGAATATATGAATAATATATATATACTGTATGGGCGACGCAGTGGCGCAGTAGGTAGTGCTGTCGCCTCACAGCAAGAAGGTCGCTGATTCGAGCCTCGGCTGGGTCAGTTGGCCTTTCTGTGTGGAGTTTGCATGTTCTCCCTGCGTTCGCGTGGGTTTCCTCAGGGTGCTCCGGTTTCCCCCACAGTCCAAAGACATGCGGTACAGGTGAAATGGGTAGGCTAAATTGTCCGTAGTGTATGTGTGTGAATGAGTGTGTATGGATGTTTTCCAGAGATGGGTTGCAGCTGGAAGGGCATTCGCTGCGTAGAACATGTGCTGGATAAGTTGGCAGTTTATTCCGTTGTGGCGACCCCAGATTAATAAAGGGACTAAGCCGAAAAGAAAATGAATGTATGAATATATACGTATATATACATATATATATATATATATATATATAAGCGTCAATAGTTGTGGATCTGTTCTGCAAAATATTTGACTGCGTGTCACTGCATCCCAAACAACTAAAACAATATAGCTAAAGCAATTTCCACTGTGCTGAGTGAGAGAGCTTCTCTTCCTGTTAAACCAAACAGTCGCATCATCGATGACGTAAGCATGCTTGGACTCGGAATGCAAAAACAGCAGTGTGAGACAGGCTGTCGGGGGGGAGGGGACAAATCGCGCTTTAGCATGGTTCAAGGCAACTGTACCTAGTTTGTGTACGCCCTTAGCAATTCTACCCCTTAACCCTTACCCCTACCCCTCATTTTGCGTGTTCCCGTGAACGGGTAGGGGTGTCCCAATTCTCCTTATCTTGAAGGCGTAGAGCTAAGGGGAAGGGCTAGATAGCCCTCGAAAGAGAGATTTTTCCGGACAACACTCGAAACCAAGGGGTAAGAAAATTTCCCAGAATACACCAGCCACAATGGCAGCAAACGGAAGTAGGGAGATCCACAAATTAGTATATTTTGTCATTATTACGAATTTTTACAACAAACAAGCACGTTTTAATACATTCATAACCGCATTCGTGTTTTACTGTCATGCTTTAAAAAAATCTGCTAAAATAAAAACCGCTAAATTTCACCATCTATAATCCATAATCATAACTCCTGAATAGCAGTCCTACAACATTCCGACACTTAATGACGCTCAAATACCCTGTCAGAAAAGTCTAGTGGCTGGGAATGAGCTTTTCACAGTGTCTGCTATAATGTTAATGTTGTTTTTGTGTGTTTACATAGATGAATATGGCCACGGTGTAAATACACAGTACAGTTACGATTTTATTGCCACATTAGATCGTTATGATAACATGATATATGCCTTCAGTGATTTCATGAAGATAAATACCAAAAAATAAAGCAACTGGAATAACTACAGCAGTCGCAATCGTCTGATCTCATATGAAGCAAGAGATCGTGATGACGTGTGCAGGTGTTGTAGTGCTGTCCCAATACTTAGGGGTACATTTTGAAGCCCTTCCCCTTCACACTCGGTTTTAAGGGTGAAGAGGTAGGGGTACAAAAATAGAATTGGGATTGGGCCTTAGTGATTTGGGGACCTCACGCAATTCTAGCCATGGGCCCTAAAAGTTTGTACTTTAATTTATTCTTAATTGATTTATTTTGCAGTTTTTTCTTATTTCACTCAATCTCCTTTTTTATATTTTGTCTTAATGCAAATAACAACATGTAAAGCATCTTGTAAAACTTTTTTAATTGTTTTCTTAAAATGAATTCACAACTAAAATAATATATAAACAATTTTAAATAGTTTTAATTATGTTTTAATTAAATATTTAGATTTTTTAAATTATGTTTTTAAAACTAAATCTTTACCTAATTAGGACTGCCCCATGATTGAGGGTGGGGTACACATTTGCGCAGTAATTTTTAGTAGGGTATTTGATGAATAGAAAGCTCACTAAGCCCGTCACGACATTTATTTTTTGTTGAACAATATTTTGCACCAAAACATATTGAGATAAACGGTATTATTGTGATTTTAAGACCATTTTATGCCACTCAATATATAATGCCAGAATGACAATATAATATCATCATAATGCAAGTACACACTTTTAAAGAACACATAATATTTTATTCTTAAGAATATTTCATTTAATTGTAGTCATTTTAACAATTTACGCATTGGAATCAGAATCTGAAAACGTATATCCCAAATAAATAATAATAAATGTTAACAAAAAAGTGCAACGTAAAAAGTAACAGAGGCTGCGATATCTGCTATTAGATCTATTTTCAGTTGGTAATTTACAGTAAATACTAAAGAGTTTTTTACCCATACTGACACTGACACCTCCGATAGAGATGTTAAAATCAGCTAAAATGTTGCAAGTAATGTTTTTTTGTATGGGCAATATATATTACAGCACCAAAAATGATTGAGGTCATGTCTATGTATCGTGCGATAAGTCAATATATTGATTATTGTGGAAGGCCTAAAGTAGTGCTTTCAAAAGTCTGATCGCATCCACAATAAAAGTTTGTATTTACATTAAGTGTGCGTACTCACTGTGTATAAATACTGTTTATATAAATAAAATCTCTAAATTGCAAAAAATAAGAAACCAAAATATTTACATATATTTATATTTACATAGAATTTGTATTAGATATAAATGTTTAATTTATAAAATAAGCATTTTTTTATCAAATATATATTAATATATGCAGGACAAGCTTTTACTTTGGATGCGATTAACTGCAATTTTTACTGAAAAGTTTTTTTTGTTTACATTTTCTTAGTGACAATTTGTTTATGTACTGTTAACGTTAATCTCATCTGGATTGGGGTGGACTGGGAAAGCATTTTCAACCGGCCAAAAGTAACTCTCAGTCAGGCCACATCTGATGCAATCTTGAAGGGGATGGGGGGTGCGCGGGGATGCGCGGCAGGCCAGAGTCCCGGTGGCAGCCAGAGTCCCGGTGGCAAGCCACATCAGATGCGAAATAGAAAGCCAAGAGCGGGGGGTGGGGGGTGCGCAGCAGACCAGAATCGCGGTGGCAGGCCAGATTGACCCTCAGGCCACCGGGAAATGTCCCGGTGCTCCCTATGGCCAGTCCGCCCCTGCTAAGGGTTACAAAAATATGTATTTTGGTATTCCTAATGGATCTTATATTTATTTTTAATTCTTCATTCATTCATTCATTTTCTTTTCAGCTTAGTCCCTTTATTAATCCGGGGTCGCCACAGCAAAATGAACCGCCAACTTATCCAGCACATGTTTTACGCAGCGGATGCTCTTCCAGACGCACCCCATCTCTGGGAAAAATCCATACACACTCATAGACTATAGACAATTTAGCCTACCCATTTCACCTGTACCACATGTCTTTGGACTGTGGGGGAAACCGGAGCACCCTGAGAAAACCCACGCGAACGCAGGGAGAACATGCAAACTCCACACAGAAATGCCAACTGACCCAGCCGAGGCTCGAACCAGCGACCTTCTTGCTGTGAGGCGACAGCACTACCTACTGCACCACTGCGTCGCCGATTTTTGATTCTTCACTCTATTTATTAAAGATGCTCAAAAAGAAGTTATTTTCAAAGTAACTTAAGGTTAACAAGTTCCACATTAAATACTTCCAAGCAAGTGATAAGAAAGGAATGCAAAACTGGATGTTTCAGATGGAACAGGAGGACGCTGAAACAGTTTGGAAAGCTTTCAGATTCCCCAGTCAGTGCTATAAAGTGTAATGCAATGCAATACAACAAGAAATACAGCATTTTAAGTGTCTTTTTGAACAACCTACCTTTAGCATCGCCACAGACTGAGGCATTGGAGTGGTCAAGTGTCTGAATGAGGTTTCTGATTTCAAAAAGAAAGACACAAAATTTGATTTACTTCAGAAATGAAAGCAGTGATGCATCATTTGTTGGTTTATTACATTGGCGAGTGCATATGTACCCGGTGTTAATGCTGCCTGCTGTGATCGCAGTGCACTTCTTCTTGTGCACGTCCCACGCACAATATGGGTCCCGTGAAAGGATGCATTCCCTACAGCTGAGACCGTAACGACTGCAGTCCGCCAGAGGGAGGCGCTGCACTTCAAGCTGTGTGCCAATGTAGAGATGACCCTGGCACAAAGCACAATACAGAGGTGAAAGGCGCCATCTGCCTCCTATCAAACGCTATTTTTAAAAACTTTGTGAACAGGCTTTGAATTACTTCATTTCGCTGTGTAGTAAAAATGTTAAACATTTTATTAGATTACAGTAGAATAATGTGATCCAGCATTACAGGCTAAAATTTGCCTATTTTAATGTACGCAAAACAAGACACTGTAGGCAGTTTTTCGTGCACTGTGCACATCATTTTTGAGATTTTGGGCTTTTTTCCCAAGTAGGACTCACATACACCAAACATTTTTATTCATAGCTATATTTTGAAGATTTTTACAGAGGGATATAATTTGTCAGATTATGTATATACAGTTGAAGTCAGAATTATTAGCCCTCATGAATTATTAGCACCCTGCATATTTTTTAACCAATTTTTGTTTAACAGAAAGATTTTTTAACACATTTCTAAAAAATTGGTTTTAATAACTTATTTCTAACTAATAACTGATTTCTTTTAATTTAGCCATGATGACAGTCAGTACATACTATTTTACTAAATATTTTTTAAGATGCTAGTATTCAGATTAAAGTGTAATTTAAAGGCGTAACTAATGAGGCAACTTAGTTAATCAACAAATATATATATTTATATACTAACACTATTGACCTTAAAGTGTTTTTTTTTATAAAAACTGCTTTAATTCTAGCCAAAATAAAACAAATAAAACTTTTTCTAGAAGAAAAAATATTATAGCAAATACTGTGAAAAATTCCTTGCTCTATTAAACATCATTAGGAAAATATTCGAAAGGAGGGCTAATAATTCTGACTTCAACTGTACATCATTTTCTGAATTATTGAGTGATAAATAAAAAAGATTACCAAAATTCCTTTTGTCAAATAAATAAATAAAATTAAACAAGTATTTTAAATGTAACTTTATCCAATGTTTAGTTGTTTGTGCTAGAATTGTATGCAAATTAGCACATATTTAATTAAATATTTGCATATTTAATATGTTTATCATATTATATTTATCATTTGCAATTTGCTTTGTAATTATTCAGGTGATGTTATCTACAGTAGTCAACATTCAAAGTGGATAAAAAAAAATTCAAAACTGTGCTGAAACCAAAATGGGGGTTGTTCAATAGTTTTAGAATGATTTGATGAAAGGTGATGAACCACTTCAAACGTTGACTACTGTATATGTTTATTCAGTTTTTTTTCACCGTCAGTGTCTTGTTTTAAAAAGTGGGTCTCTACCTTTTTGGGGTCGATGGCCATGTTGGTGACAGGACTGTCGTCATGGAATAAGGAGTACTGTGCGATGATAAAGGCTCCTTCTATGGTGTGGAGCACCTTCAGGACTTTACCTTTCTCTGTACAGGAGACAAAAGAAAAACTTGATTTGGAAAGATTAAAAAAAAAAAAACAGTAAAAAAATGAGAGAGAAACATATGGGGAGCCATAATGAATGTTTGTTGTATACTGTATTTTAGTTATTCATTCATTCATTTTCTTTTCGGCTTAGTCCCTTTATTAATCTGGGGTTGCCACAGCGGAATGAACTGCCAACTTATCCAGCATATGTTTTATGCAGCAGATGCCGTCCAGCCGCAACCCATCTCTGGGAAACATCCATACACATTTATTCACACACATACACTACGGACAATTTAGCTTACCCAATTCACCTATACTGCATGTCTTTGGACTTGTGGGGGAAACTGGAGCACCCGGAGGAAACCCACGCGAACACAGGGAGAACATGCAAACTCCACAGAAATGCCAACTGACCCAGCCGAGGCTCGAAACAGCGACCTTCTTGCTGTGAGATGACAGCACTACCTACTGCGCCACCGCATCGCTATTTTAGTTATATAATTTTTATTTATCATTCAGATTTGCATTCAAGAAGTTTCTTATTCTCACAGAGTCCACATTTCAATATTATTGTGAAATATTATTTCAATTTAAAAAGAAAATGTTTAGCTCTTGTGATTCAAAGTCTGTAAATTCAGCATCATTACTCCGGTCTTCAGTGTCACATGATCCTTCAGAAATCATTTTAATATGCTAATTTGGTGCATTATTGTGATAACTTATTATTGTTGCTCAATCATATTTAATCCATATTGGTCCCACTTTATATTAAGTGTTGCTTATACCTGTGAACTTACATGGTAATTAGATGTGTAAGTAGTATGTAACTACAGTGTATGCACACACTGTTACAGAGTATTTACTTGTGTATACTGGTGTTACTACACTCATGTAACAACCAGCTGAATAGTATGTGTAAGTACAAATGTGTAACAGGACATTGGTAACAACAGTAGGAAAGTACACATCTGTAACAAGAATTATGTAAGTGCATTGTGTAACAACAATATGTACTTGCAGATGTTTTCCCACTTCCACACCTGTTTGCAGATCATGTACTTGTGAACACTGTATGGCAAAACTAATGCTGCCTTAGAAGGTTTCACCTTGTGATACAAGTGTACTTGCATGATAAATCCACAGGATCCACTCAATATAAAGTGTAAAATGGTCACAAATTACTGTTCATACATTCATTCATTTTCTTTTCGGCTTAGATGGGTTGCAGCTGGAAGGGCATTCACTGTGTAAAACATATGCTAGATAAGTTGGCGGTTCATTCCCCTGTGGCGACCCTAGATTAATAAAGAGACTAGGCCGAAACAAAAATTAATTTTATTTTAAACTTTATATTGTGGACCGTTCCTGTGGAGTTACCATGTAACTACACTGTTATTAAAGTGTTGCATAGAAGATATTTCTACAAGTTACACTGTAATTTGTGACCATTTTACACTTTATATTAAGTGGACAGTTCCTGTGGAGTTACCATGTAAGTACACTGGTATCACAAGGTGAAACCTTCTAATGCAGCATTAGTTCTGCCATACAGTGTTCACAAGTGCATGATCTGCAAACAGGTATGGAAGTGGGAAAACATCTGCAAGTACATATTGTTGTTACACAATGCAGTTACATAATTCTTGTTACAGATGTGTACTTTCCTAGTGTTGTTACCAATGTCCTGTTACACATTTGTACTTACACATACTATTCAGTGGGTTGTTACATGAGTGTAGTTACACCAGTAATACAAAAGTAAATACTATGTAAACGTGTGTACATACACTGTAGTTACATACTACTTACACATCTAATTACCATGTAAGTTCACAGGTATAAGCGACAATATAAAGTGGGACCGTGTAGGTCTGTTTTCCAGTACTGGGTTGCAGCTGGAAGGGCATCTGCTGTGTAAAACATATGCTGGATAAGTTGGCTGTTCATATCACTGTGGCGACCCCTGATAAATAAAGGGACTAAGCTGAAGGAAAATAAATGAATATGGCAGTTTTTTATTGTTATTTTTAATAAAAAAATGTATCTTTGGTGAGCAGAAGAATAAAGTATTCTTAATGTTTCTAAACTAAACACTTACATTTAATATTTTAAAAAAATATACATAATAAAGGCTTTTTTTTATAATGTATTTTGTACTGGGATTTATCTTTGCACATTATTTAAGTTGGTTCTTTGTCGTGATTGAATGCATTAAACATTCAAAGGTGTACTAATGAATAAACAAATACTGCAGAGACAATCAATCATGACATCATACAGTACATTATAAGGTGCATTACGTAGCATAAATAATGCATTAAAATGCTTTTATAATACATTATATATAAAGGCTTTAGGTAAAGTGCTACCAAATACTATGAAAAATACTATTTGTCAGTCTCATCAAAAATCCTTATATCAATGCATCTCTAGCTATAAAAAATGCTCAATTATTCATGCTCTTTAGCACATTTCTCTGCAGTTTACTGTACCTGTGCCCAGATAAATGATGCTGTAGTGTTCCTCATTGACAGCCAAGACTGTGTCCGCCACAATATGAGTAAAGTGGTCTTGAACCGACAACTCCAGAGGATTGTCATGGACCGGGCCGATCACTTCTTCAATTTCAGGGTGATCCCTGATCACACTCAGGATCTTCTGGTTATGAGCCTGAGTGTTATTTTTAAAAGCACACTGGATGGAGGAAGACCACACAAATGATCAATCAGGTTGTGTCTTTGTTTTAGTATCTAATAAATGTGTTGAAAATGAATTAGAATTTGATTAAATGTACTGTATAACCTCTGTTGACCTAATTGTGACTTTGCTTTGACTTTTTAGTGTGTTTACCGTTCCAGGACGTGGATTTGCCAATGGTGAGTTGTAGCCCTTCAGTTTGGATGAAGAAAAGGCTTTGTCAATATCTTCAATAGAGTACGCACACACTACTGTGGTGTTCCTGTGGAAAAACATGAACATGAGACAGATTTTTGAAGTATGTGCATTGCTACTATACATCTTGACCACAAGTTTGGCAAAGAAGCATTATCTACAAAATTTGTGAAAAGCTTCATATCTTTTGAAGATCTGAAACCAATATTAAATACATATTGTACATCAAAAGGGCAACCCAGTGGCGCAGTAGGTAGTGCTGTTGCCTCACAGCAAGAACGTCGCTGGGTCGTAGGTTCGAACCTCGGCTGGGCTGGGTCAGTTGGCGTTTCTGTGTGGAGTTTGCATGTTCTCCCTGGGTTCGCGTGGGTTTCCTCCGGGTGCTCCGGTTTCCCCCACAGTCCAAAGACATGCAGTACAGGTGAATTGGGTAAGCTAAATTGTCCATAGTGTATGAGTGTGAATGTGTGTATGGAAGTTCCCAGAGATGGGTTGCGGCTGGAAGGGCATCCGCTGCGTAAAATCGTGCTGGATGGGTTGGCGGTTCATTCCGCTGTGGCGACCCCGCAAGGGACAAAGCCGACAAGAAAATGAATGAATGAATGTACATCAAAAATAAACAGCAGGCAAAACAGGCTATACATTAATCATTTCTGATGTGGTGATAAGATATCTAGACTGCAACACTTGCTTTTCTTACTTACTGTAGATTTTTTTGTCTTTTTTTTTAGTCCAGATATCTAAACATTCATAAATCAAGAAGCATTTTCTAGACAGGCAAAACATATTGTCTTGTTTTAAGAAATAAAATGCCCAAATTAAGAGAGTTTTTCCTTAAATTTAGCTAAATAATCGGCCAATGGGGTAAGCTAAATAATCTTATGCCAAAAAAAAAAAAAAAACGAAATTATTTTGCTTTCACCATTGGCCGATTATTGTGCTTGTTTTAAGAAAACTTAAAACAAGACAATATTTTTGCTTGGCTAGAAAATTCTTCTTGATTTAAGAATTGTTAGATTTTTGGACTAGAATCAAAACAAAAATCAAAGTAAGAAAAGCATTTTATTTGCAGTGTATTCCCTTAATATAAAGACAAGAACAAGAATAAAAGCACACACGAATAATAATGGTCGAGCAACACGATCTATTGCTAGAGGAGACTGTGCTGTGCAGTTTAGACGTACAACTTTTGCACGGTCAGTCTTCTCAGTTAGAGCCAGTAATTTCTGGAACACACTTCCTATTGATTTACAGGTTACAATTGTTTTCTTCCTATTGTTACAAATTATTATAATTGGGGGAAACCGAAGCACCCGGAAGAAACCCACACGAGAACATGCAAACTCCACACAGAAATGTCAATGTCAAATTCTTTCTGTAAGGCAACGGTGCTAATCACTGAGCCACTGTGTCGCCATTAGTTTTAACCAAGTTAACCAAATTGTATAATTTAATGTTTCAAGAAAAAAAATTAAGAAAAGGCTGATAATCTATACTATTTTTCCTGAATGAACAAAACACAAAAAGTGAAGTGAAGATCCGTAAGTTTATAAAGAACTGTATAAAAATTTTAATTCATTCTGAAATCTGCCAAAGAGTGCATTTAATATCACAATTTATTTTATTTATTTGTGTTTTAATTAATTGGTTTTATGTTATTGTTATGTACTGTAAGAATAGATGGAATTTATAAATATACATTTTATAAATATACAATGTCAACTAATATTGACACTATTAATATGGTACTAAAACTTGTATACCTGTACAAGTCTGACAAAAGTCTTTTCGCCTATTTAAATGTTAGGAACAACAAATAATAACTTGACTTCTAGTTGATCATTTGGTATCAGAAGTGGCTTATGTAAAAGACAAAGGCCTCTAGATTACGCTTATTTTACCAAAATAAAATATGATCATGCCTTGATTTTTAATAATTTTATGAGGACAGGTCTGACTGTGTAGACAAAAGCCTTGTCATTTAACAGAAATAATGTACAGTATAGAATATAAAGTCATGGTGCCGTGGAAAAAGAATTAATATTGTGTATGACTCCCATGAGCTTGGAGGACTGCATCCATACATCTCTGCAATGACTCAAATAACTAATTAATAAAGTCATCTGGAATGGGAAAGAAAGCGTTCTTGTAGGACTCCCAGAGTTCATCAAGATTCTTTGGATTCATCTTCAAGGCCTCCTCCTTCATCTTACCCCAGACATGCTCATAAAGTTCTGTCTGGTGACTGGGCTGGCCAATCCTGGAGCACCTTGACCTTCTTTGGTTTCAGAAACTTTGATGTGGAGGCTGAAGTATGAGAAGAAGCGCTATCCTGCTGAAGAATTTGCCCTCTCCTGTGGTTTGTAATGTAATGGGCAGCACAAATGTCTTGATACCTCAGGCTGTTGATGCTGCCATTCACTCTGCAGATCTCTCATACGCCCCCATACTGAATGTAACCCCACAACTATGATTTTTCCTTCACCAATAGGTCTTCTGCAGTATTTATAATGAGTGGGATGCAGTTCAACAGATGATTTATCTGAAAAATCTACCTTCTGCCATTTTTCCAAATGATCAACTAGAAGTCAAGTTATTGTTTGTTGCTCTTACAACTGTGATCAACGACAAGACGTTTGTCAGGTGATGTACTGTATTTTCCAGAAAAAAAATAGTTGGACAAGACCTTAACTTTAGTTTTTGTCAAATGTATTGTTGAAAGGAAGAAAATCATACAGTACAAGTATAGTCTAAGTCACATTTTAAAATTTCATTAACAAATAATGTAAAACAGGCTACCCATAGACCAGCAAAACATCTACAAACATTATAAAAATGTATTTTGCTTTCCCTCACCACACAACAAATCCTTTAAAAAACGAATGAGACCTATAAAACCAACAGAAATGGTATATAAATGACATTAGAACAAACGCAAATGGCATTCACTATAAACGACATTTCATCATAAAGGTCAAGCCAAAACAAATTTATCAAAACTAAAAGTGGAACTAGCTTTGTGTTGTAAATGTGCTACCTTACAACAATCTCTCTCATCTGCACCAACACACACATTTTGCTTACTTAACACTAATTACATTATATAACTCACTTTGAGAAATACAAGTTGCACATTTAAGATTGTAAAAAGAATGTGACTTTTATTAGAGAAAATGTTTTTTTTTTATAAACAGTACTGTGCAAAAGTCTGGCCACCATTAGATTTGTCAATTTAGCATAATTATTTATATTTATAATATAATATAATATAATATAATATAATATAATATAATATAATATAATATAATATAATATAATATAATATAATATATGGCGACGCAGTGGCGCAGTAGGTAGTGCTGTCGCCTCACAGTAAGAAGGTTGCTGGTTCGAGCCTCGGCTGGGTCAGTTGACGTTTCTGTGTTGAGTTTGCATGTTCTCCCTATTTGTTCGAGTGGGTTTCTTCCGGGTGCTCCGGTTTCCCCCACAGTCCCCCATTGTGTGAATGGGTGTGTATGGATTTTTCTCAGAGATGGGTTGCGGCTGGAAGGGCATCCGCTGCGTAAAACATGTGCTGGATAAGTTGGCAGTTCATTCCGCTGTGGCGACCCCGGATTAATAAAGGGACTAAGCCGAAAAGAAAATGAATGAATGAATAATATAATATAATATAATATAATATAATATAATATAATATAATATAATATAATATAATATAATATAATATAATATAATATAATATAATAATCTCTTGCTCTTCAGCTGAACAGTAATGATATTTATAGATAATTATATTGTACACCTATTCATTGTCTTCTACATATTACTGTCAACATTGCCAAATGTATATTGTTTTGTTTTTTTGGAAGTATGTTGATGTACTTTGCACTGTCTGTATTTTGCACTGTCTGGAGCCAGCACCTACGTTTTTTACTCATCATAGTACACATGCTGCTGATGATGTGACAATAAAAGTTATTTGATTATTGATTATGAAATTATATGAGTTTCCCAGTAATGGGTTGCAGCTGGAAGGGCATCCGCTGCATAAAACAAATGCTGGATAAGTTGGCGATTCATTCCGCTGTGGCAACATCAGATTAATAAAGGGACTAAGCCGAAAAAAAAAATAAATGAATGAAATTGTATAATATTTATAAATATTCGTGATATTTATCAAATAAAACAGTCATGAAATGGCCTCCACAGAGTTCAGACCTTACACTAGTATTATAGAGGCAGTATGGGATTGAAAAAAAAAAAAAAAAGAGCTGAAAAAACTCAAAAATAAACTCAGGTCTGGTATATAGATTGATACTACATACTGTCTTTTACTAGCAGGAGCCATCTTATTCTGAAACTCAATTTCAGTCTTATATCTAGAAGGTCATTAAAACCTTTCTAAAACACCAAACTGTTGGGGGACCAAAATTTTGGCACGATAATGTATATATATATATATATATATATATATATATATATATATATATATATATATATATATATATATATATATATATAAGTCAGAATTATTACCCCCCTTTGATTTTTTTTCTTTTTAAATATTTGAAATGATATTGAACAGAGCAAGGAAATTTTCACAGTATGTCTGATAATATTTTTTCTTCTGGAGAAAGTCTTATTTGTTTTATTTTGGCTAGAATAAAAGCAGTTTTGAATTTTTTAAACACCATTTTCAGGTCAATATTATTAGCCCCTTTAAGCTATATATTTTTTCATTAGTCTACAGAACAAACCATCGTTATACAATGACTTGCCTAAATACCCTAACCTGGGGTGCATTTCCCAAACAACGACGTAACTCACGGCTGAACAATCAATGATGTTAAGAACGATGTAGTTACGAGTGTTTCCCGAAACTTATAGTTTCTCTGTCGCAAATCCATTGTTTGAACCACATTAGTTACAACGTAAAACGCCCATAATGATGCTCTAAACGGGGTGGTAACAACTTCTTTAGAGAAGAACCCCATAATTTCTTTGTGCAAATTATATTGTTTCACACGCACATGCATTTAAAAAAAATCCAATATTATTTTTGGTAAAAACATGCACTTGTTTTCCATATTAATTGAAATATATGTAAATGGCACATATATAGAGCCTATGTTTTCTTTACAAATATTATTAACAACATTACATATTCTATTCTAAAAAAAAAAAAAAATCACTTACAAAAGCTAGCATGTATTCTAATATCATATATAAATCATAAAATAAATAAATAAATAATGAGGCTATTTATTAAGAAATGAAATGTAATATTTATTATTTATTAGGACATGAAAAAAATCATACTTTAATAATAATATTAATAATATTAATGATGATGATGATGATGATGATGATGATGATTATTATTTTTAAGTAGGATATTGTTTATTTATTTTTTGAAAAGTCTACTTTCACAATTTGCCACAATTTTAAATAAAGGGGTCATCTATAGCTTTCGTCATGAGCCACCACGGGTGTGTTAAAAATGACATCAATGTTTTCAAAGTGCACTGCGAAGGGAGCGCAATTGTAAACATGAAGATCGCTAAAACTGAACTGTAAAAATACTTTGAAAGCAAATTACACCTAAGAGAGATGACTGTAATGCTTTTTTTATCATTTAAATGTTTAAATGTTAGAATGTTCTAAACGAATAGGGCATAGGGGGATAACTGGGAATAGAACACAGCCAGAAACTCTGCTTCTAATTACAGCTCCAGAGGTGAAGTTGCAAGCATACAAGTTTGCGACGCAGTTTGCGAATGTTCGTTGGAACGATGGATTTGGGAAACACCAAATCAACGAACTATGTTTGTAACAATCGAACTTGTGACTTTGTTGGCTAATGATGGTTTTCGAAAACGCACCACTGCCTAGTTAACCTAATTAACCTAGTTAAGCCTTTAAATGTCACTTTAAGCTCTATAGAAGTGTCTTGAAAAATATCTAGTAAAATATCATGCACTGTCATCATGGCAAAGATAGAATAAATCAGTTATTAGAAATGAGTTATTAAAACTATTACAGTATGTATAGAAATGTATTGAAAAAATCTTTCTGTTAAACAAATAAACAGGGGGGCTAATATTTCATTAATAATTATATATATATATATATATATATATAGTATAAGTATATAGTATAAGTATATAGTATAAGTGTTTTGAGCGTAAATCTATAGGGATGTGTTTTTCTGTGTTAAATGTAGTTCTGCCAGAGGCATTATTCAGCAGTCTGCTGTTGAATGCTACCATCCTACTCACTCTCAGACTTTCAGACATCTGCTTACCAGGCATTGGAGAAAATGCCGTAGATCAAGCCAGTGCGGAGATGAGAGGTCAGAACGAAAGCCTGCTTGAAGTTGTTGTACTGTACAGGAGTTCCAGCTTTCCCACACATCACACGTGCCTTCAGGAATGTAGTCCAGGAGTTGGGCAGCACATTTTGAAGCCCTCCCTCATCGACCTGAAACACAGATATAAAGGTCATCCGAAAGCTTTTGTCCTTACAGCAGTGTGCTGTATGTGAAGCAGGAACTGCTAAAAGCTTGTTACCATGCAGACTCGTCCTATCCGTGCCCTGTACGGCTCTTCATCTAGACTGGAGGTGCTGTTGACTTCGCTGAAGAAGAAGTAGATCTCATTTTTGAGTTTCTCCTCGTGTGGTATCACAGCGGCTCCTGCAAACTGCGGATCTAAGAAGCGTGAGGCATTTAGTATTGTTATAGATTCAAACTATGCTGCATTTGAAAGTATAGTAAGCCATTTGCAGTATCAGTTGATTTCAACAGTGGTGGTGCGATCAGTATTGCTGCATTTGAAAGGCACAACATGGCAATATTCACTTATCCTCAATGATTTGGGTTTTATTACTAGTAAAACTGAAAAATAATATATTTATTTAAATACATAATTGAAAAAATGCTTTTACACTTTCTATTGATCAAATGTTTATTAAGCACAGACATGGTATATTAGATCATGTGAACACTGAAGACTAAATAATGACATTTTAAATTGAAAATCTAGCTTCTGATATGACAGGAATAAAAAAAAAAGAATAAATATATTAATAAACTAATTTTTTTATTGCAATTTTAGAATGCAAAACATAACAATAACATAACATTAAATTGACATTAAAATAAATACAATATATAAAGAAATATAAAATAATTACAATTATTCAAAGAGTAGATTTAAGGCTTTAAAATGATTAACAGTTCTTTTTGCTTTGGTATTTCTTGTTTCTTTTAAATTACAGAGGTAATGACTTATTTCTATTTTAAAGTGAGTAAAATTAGGTTTTTCACTGCCCATTTACATTTATGAATAAATGAATATATGTTCCATATATAATAAGCAAATTGACAACATACCAAATTTTGAAATCAACAGCATTCTCATAAAAGTACAACATCTTTTTCTTTGAATTCCAATTCAATATTTAAACTCTGTTTAAGAAAAAAGAACACACCAAAATAACTGTGTATAAATAGAATCAAAAAATAAATTATTAATATTAAAATAATACTCTCTTCTTTATCTTTACAAAAAACACATTTTTAATCAATATCTTTACAAAATTTTGCTATTACCCGTTTTAAAGGATAAAAACAAGGAACATTTTAAAATGGTACCTCTCTAATATTTGTTATACAAAAACATCTGGAAATCTTTAATTAATAAACTCAATTTGATGATAGCTTTTGATATACAGTAGTTGTAGTGAAGACAATGGATTACATTCAGATTCATTTTTGCAAGTGGATAAATGTACTTTTAAACTGCATTACATAACCTTCAGAGATTAAATAAACATTTCAAAAACATTTGAGGCTATCATGTTAATATTGTATTTTTTCTGAATGAATTCATGAGTATATGAGTACTTGATAATATGAGTATCAGAAAAAACGAGTACTTGAGTATACATGTATATAAGTGTATATGAGTACTTGAGTATATATAAGTAGATATGAGTATAAATGAGTACTTGAGTATATGAGTGTATATTTGGGTATAAATGAGTGGATGTGGATGCGGATGGGGATGTGGATTAAAATTAAAGAACACTTGAGAATACAAGTATACAAGTATCCACATGTATGAAGGAGTATAAATGAGTACACAAGTAGATATGACTATAAATGAGTACAAGTACTGTATGAATATCTGTGCATAAATGTACATTAGTATATATAACTATATATATATATGAGTATCTACATGTTTGAAGGAGTATAATGAGTAAATAAGTCTTTATGTATAGTGAAGTACAAGTGTATGTATATATATATCTGTGTTTGAATGAATACATGAGTGTAAATTCAGTGTATATTGAGCATGCATGGGTATAAATGAGCAAAAGAACATACAATAATTGACTAATAACATTTCATAATATATTATTTGTTCAGTTAAAAAATCTGTTAAAAATCCAGTTTTATTGCATTAATTTATGATATACATTTTTTCAATAATTTCCAAAATAGCTTTTTTTTTGCTCTGCTGTCATAACAGACCTGAATCCATTAGCTCAGTCCTTCAAGAAAATCTCCAAACCTTTAACGCAGTATAGATAACAACTGTCAACTCACTTTGTAACCATTTATTCTCTGTCCTCAACTGCTTTTTGGAGCCGAATGTGCGACGGATAGAGCCAGTCTGTCCTGCAGCCGCTGACAGAGCAGAGTACAGATTCTCATCTAAATGAGGAGAGAGAAAGAGAGAGATAAGCATATCCATCAGCCAAACCTCTGACACTACACAGTCCTGTCAAATCAAAGAATCTGCTACACTTTGATTCAGAATTAGCAATGTTTGCAATACTTTGATACTCAGACTAAAACAGAAGGCTGCGAATGGACTGCAAACTACCTCTTTCTGACTGACAGATAAAGACATTGCAGAGACATTCAACTTCTTTCAGGATCAGTGTTGACCTTTCGGCTGTGTGGCATATAAAATAATGAACTTTGTATCTGACATTTAGAGCGCTAAAGAGAGATTTCTCTGTTTCATATACTACAGGGATTGTTGTTCTCTTTGTAAGTTGTTCTTTTGCATTTACTATGATGCACAATGTTCTTTCTGAGCAGAGCACAAGGCGTTTTCTCCCATCATCTTCACATTATCTTCTTTCCCCTTCCTCCGTTCCTCTCTTGTCCCTACCTGCTGACAGACTGATGGAGCGCTGAGAGGGAAAAGGTGCCAAGATGTTAGATGCTGCTGTTTCCTCCGACATGTCCGTCAGTGTGCTGTCATTTACCTGGGTGAGAGAGATGATGTGATTATTCAGTGCTCCTCAGGCTTTCTTTATGAAAACAGCACTGAAGATTCTTTACCACTTTCTAAAATCAGACCTATTTAAGGAAGAAATGTGCTGAAAACTTGTTTCCCCATAATATTATTCATCCACTAACAATGCATCCCACATTTCTGGATGTGAAACTCTCATTTTATTATAACGCTTTCTGTTCTGCCTGGTTTTAATCCAAGTACAGTGGCGAAGGAAACTGTTAAATGATTCGGTTATAAATCACACCCACATCAGAGACACAGAGGTTATGAAAATGTGCACAATAACGCAGAAGCAGTTAAATAAACAGCCTCAATTCTGCCAAAGCAGCTGAGCTCTGACAGAAAATTGGTCTCATTTTCCCTTCGCTATTTCATGTAATCAACAGAAAGCGCTTGAAAAGATGACAAACTATACTCAATAAGTGTCTTCAATACATAAGAGAACCTGACATGTCTGCATTTAGCAGATGTGGTGTTTCTGCAATTTAAGACTGTAACTTAAGCAATAAACAAATCTTATGGTGTTTTCACACTCCCTGTTGTGTTCAAATCTCAGTCAAACCACATCAGAGTTCAAGTCTTGATCCATTTCCAAATGAACTATGATGTAGTTTGAATGAAATATGAACACAACACTGACAAAAGATATCTACATGAACCAAAAACAAGACGTGATGTCACACTCTCAGGAAAAAAAGGTACAAGAGCTGGTACCGGGTGGCACCTTTTCAAAAGGGACCATATCAATACCTCAAGGGTACATATTAATACCTAAAAAACACAAATGTTTACCTTTTGAAATTTTTAGATACTAATATATACCTTTGAGGTACTAATATGGACCCCTTTTGAAAATGTACCACCCCAGTGACAGCTCTTGTACCTTTATTTCTGAGAGTGCAGAAGATGAGACCATAAAAAGGACAGAATACCCAAGCATACTAGCATTTACTTGGAGCTATGTTGCTTTACAGGGGATATAGCCCACAAAATATCCACATAATAATAATAATAATAATAATAATAATAATAATGTTTTAAAATCTATTTTAAGGTTGGCCAATATGCGGCTAGAAGGTTATCCACCACATAAAACATATGCCAGAGTAATTGGCAGTTCATTCCACTGTGGTGACCCCAGATAAATCAGGGACTAAGCCAAAGGAAAGTGAGTGAGGGTGGCTAATACTTTTTCCAAAATCTTTTCAACATTTTGAAGCAACGGCAAAACAAATTTCTCCAACAGTATCTGCGGTGTACGCATCAGACTCCCAGTGCCAGAGAAAACAGATCAGGCAATAATCTAGCATGTTTATAGCCTACTGGTTATTGACAGATTGGTAGCAAAGCTGAACCACAGATTCAGTTCATATGGCACCACAAACCAGTGCTTTGGCTTTTTAACATCCTCTCCTTGACTACAGAATAGCGGCAAGCATTAAAGAATTTTATATCATTTATATCAGAATTTTACCTTTTAAATCACAGCTGAGTATTAAATCCCTGTATAATAGGCAGCTTTTACAGATTGCCCAGAACATTAGTAGCTGTAGCTGTCATCCTCTGTCTGAGGAGTTTATCCTACTCCCTTCGGGTCAAAGGTTTCAGATACTTTTTAGTAGGACAAAACGTTACAGGAATAGCTTTATCCCATCATCTATTGTCGCTCTGAATATATTGTAATATTTTATAAGGTGTTTTTGTATGTGTATATGTGGGTATGTATATGTGTGATTTAATTGTTTGTATCAAATGCCAAACTTTGCTGCAAAAAGAATATCTACAGTACCTACGGGTACCAATAAAGTCAACTCAACTCAACCCATATGCACAATTTTCAAAGGCGAAAAGGAAAGAACTGCCCGATCCAAAGCACATTTAAATCTTTTAATGCATGACACGCAGTTGAATATCCCACTTATTCTGTGGTCATTTGCCAAGTTAATGACAAGTTACAAATAGTACTGCTTTTTGCAGTGTGATATTTGACCAAATTAAATATTAGATCTCGCAGTTTTTAACTAACCACAGGCAAACAGTGAGAGAGTGCATGCTCGAGCAAGAGAGATAATGTGTGTGCATGAAATTACAGGCATATATAATATCTCATAGTAACATGTTAGCTACAACTTTACAAATATTTTTGAGAATACAAGTGAATTGGTTGATCTCCATCGACTCGCTGGTAAAGCACAAGTCTGTGTCCTGGAGATCATGATTAGAGGGTAGTGCATTTATTTCAAACTCAAATCTAAATAGAACTATCTGTGCACTAAACGATTTTATTGCAAACCTTCATCCAATCAAAATTAAGAATTTCAATCAAGACTTACCAGCAGCCAACATTTAGGAGTTCCTGCTCTTGTCCCACACACCACCATTGAATCACCGACTTTTTCAATTACCGTGATGAAATTATCGCACTCATGCTATTGAAAGAAAAAGAACACAGTCAATCCAAAACATACAGACTATTATACATTATATAAACATACACTGCCTGACAAAAGTCTTGTCGTCGATCCCAGTTGTAAGAGCAGCAAATAATAACTTGACTTCTAGTTGATCATTTGGAAAAGTGGCAGAAGGTAGATTTTTCTAATGAATCATCTGTGGAACTGCATCCCAATTATCACAAATACTGCAGAAGAATATTGGAACCCGCATGGACCCAAGATTCTCACAGAAATCAGTCAAGTTTAGTGAAGGAAAAATCATGGTTTGGGGTTACATTCAGTATGGGGGTGTGCAAGAGATCTGCAGAGTGGATGGCAACATCAACAGCCTGAGGTATCAAGATATTTGTGCTGCCCGTTACATCACAAACCACAGGAGAGGGCAAATTCTTCAGCAGGATAGCGCTCCTTCTCATACCTCAGCCTTCACATCAAAGTTCCTGAAAGCAAAGAAGGTCAAGGAGTGCCAGGATTGGCCAGCCCAGTCACCAGACATGAACATTATTGAACATGTGTGGGGTAAGATGAAGGAGGAGGCATTGAAGATGAATCCGAGAATCTTGATGAACTCTGGGAGTCCTGCAAGAACACTTTCTTTGCCATTCCAGATTACTTTATTAATACGTTATTTGAGTCATTGCAGAGATGTACGGATGCAGTCCTCCAAGCTCATAGGAGTCATACACAATATTAATTCTTTTTCCACTGACTTTATATTCTATACTGTACATTATTTTCTGTTAAGTGACAAGACTTGTCTAAGCAAAGTCAGACCTTACTGTCCAATTAAACAATTAAAAATTAAGGCATGATCATATTTTATTTTGGTAAAATAAGCGTAATCTAGAGGTCTTTGCTTTTCATATAAGCCACTTCTGATACAAATAGTCAACTAGAAGTCAAGTTATTATTTGTTGTTCCTAAAACTTGAATAGGCGACAAAACGTTTGTCAGGTAGTGTACTTGCTAAATAATATAAACATTTATTGTGAGTTTGGAGAAGATCTGTCTTTTCCCACTTTCTATACAACATGCTCAATACTAAAGGTTCCAAAAGGTTTTATTTTTTGGTTCCGTAAAACACCTTTCCTAAAATAATTCCATATTTCTTAGAGTGATGAATATTTATTAATGTAAAAAACATTTATTGCAATGTTAAAGGTGACCACTGGTGCCATCATGGAACCATCAGTGCCAAAACGAAACTTATTTTTTTAGCATTTAATTCGATTTTGTTACAACTTCATTTTTCCTGAATGATCAACATAACCACCACAACCACGATCTTTATTTAGATCTCTAAACAAGGCAAACTATCATTTGACAGTCTGTCTGTGCCATTACCCTTAAAAAATAGCCTCATTCAGTCAACTCTTGAGTGATGACCTGCTCATCATGGATGACTATTTCTGTAAATGTTCAACCAGGGCAGTGAATCCAGCCAGGCTTTAGCTCACGAGGGAAACGCTTTCACAAATGGTCTGATTACAGTCAGTCTCCGAATTCTACATTTATTATAATCCCGCTAAACCTGACGAGTGCAATTCACACTGAGGGGTTTAGGAGAACAGATGAATTGAATCACAGCCTAAATGAGTCAAGATAATCCTTTTCTTTGCCTGAAATCACACGCTACCCGAGGTCTAAACTGACTGAATATTGCAGGATTGTCTCTCTTACCTTCCATTGGGATGATTTAGAGAGGCACAGCTCTTTTGCATTCTCATCCATCACCACAGGGATCTGTGAGCACATCAACAACAGTACTAATCACACAGCCTTGCATTCATAATAATGTACTGTAGGGGTGATTTGTTCTCATCATGTTAGAGCTATATTCTGTTACAGAAAACAGAACAGAGTATAATTGCTGTAGTTAAATGGTAAGAAACCATAATCATCTGTCCTTGGCAAGAAATGCTTTCTTTATCCAAACGCAAGTAATCATATTAGAGAGCCTCCATTATAAGACATTGTTCTGCTCCATAAATAATAGCACAGTTTTTTTTGTTACTTGCCGAGTACCAGCTATCTAGGTCAGGATTTAGAGCAGTGATAGATCTACTTTGGCTCAGGGTTACAGTGTCGGCCCCCCTACCTGAATGTCATGCACTTCTTTATCACGAAAACTGAGCTTATAGATGACCCCTTGGCCCCCCACATACAGGACATCAGTCTCCTGTTGGTGGTAAACCGTTGTGAAGTTCTCTGGTTTTATGAAGCGAAATCGAGGTGATTCTAAAGACAAACAGACAGAAAGGAAGTGCACACACAATGTTGGTATATATGTTCATATATTGCTACAGAGAAAAACAATAAAAATATAATAGTCATAAAATTTGTATAAGACAGCAAAACAAATAGAGCCTAATGAACCTATTTAAATGCATTGAATGTTTCCAATTGTAGAGATTGTCGAGACTGCATCCACATTCATCATATGGTCACAGGATTAATATTAAGTGAACTTTTACCCATTACATTGCTGCTGAATGCATTTATAAAGCTGTCAGTTTCTTTTTCACACATTTCTATTGCATGATTTTGAATATTGTTAAATATTGTTTTATTATAGCTATTTAAAGGGATAGTTCATTCAAAAATGACAATTCTGCCAGCATTAACTCTCCCTTGATTTTTCCAAACCAGTTCGAGCTTCTTTCTTCTGTTGAACACAAAAGAAGACATTTTTTAGTGGGTAGCACTGTCGCTTCTTAGCAAGAAGGTTGCTGGTTCAAGCCCCGGCTGGGTCAGTTAGCATTTCTGTGTGGAGTTTGCATGTTCTCCTTGTGTTTGTGTTGGTTTCTCTGGGTGCTCCGGTTGACGTGCTATGTGAATTGGTTAAGCTAAATTGTCCGTAGCGTATGTGTGTATGTCCTGGTCTTCCAGATTGGGAGTTGAGCGTTGGGCTAACAACCCACTTCATAAAAATTCGATGTTATGAAAACCAACATGGTGCGGCTAAATATCAACTTCGATATAAACGGCCATGGGAGTAAGTAAGTAAGTATAATTGTGTGGTCTCAAACTCAATCCCTGGAGGGCCGCAGCTCTGCATAGTTTAGCTCCAACCACCTCCAACTTAGACCGGTTTAAAAGTCTTTAGTAGTCTTGACCACTTTGATTTGTTGGATCAGCTATGTTTGATTAGGGTTGGAGCAAAACTGTGCAGAGCTGCGGCCCTCCAGGAATTGAGTTTGAGACCTATCCTTTAAGGGCTACTTTTTGATTTCCACTCACAAAAATCTTGGTATTGGAGACTCTGTGGTGTTTTGGTTCAATTCATCAGTTGGTTATGCAATAAATCAATAATTGGTTCAGTGATGCACTGTAAAAATATTGTAATTTTGTTGGTAAAATACTTTAATGGGCACCTATTTTACCCCTTTTACAAGATGTAAGATACGCTTTTGGTGTCTCCAGAATGTGTCTGTAAAGTTTCAGCTCAAAACGCCCATCAGATTATTTATTATAGCCTCCAGAATCTGCCCATTTTGCTGTCTGAGTATACTGTAGCTGTTTTTGTAGCCTGTGGCTTTAAATGAAAATAAGCTGCTTCTCCCCGCCCACATTTCCCACGTGTGTGTCTGCTTCTCATTATGCATTACATCAAATAAACAGCACAGAGGTAGACTTAAATGAAGCTGAAATACAGCTCATTAGTCAAAAATACCAAGCAAGTTTATTTCATGTATTTGTGGTAGTTTATTCAAGCCTTTCTGAAACGAGGAGTCTCACACAAATGCCGTTTGCACACACATATGTGCACGTTTACTGACACCATGTGGCAGTGGTGATTATAGCGGGTAAGAATTACGTAGCGATTTTACTCACTTTATTACAAACATGCTGTTTTTTAAAACGTTTTAAACGTATTCAACGTATAAAAATCACAGAAAGTTGTAGCAAATATTTTAATCCCATTAATCCCACATGTTATTATAGAAACGTGGTGCCTGTCAATCAATTCGGTGGGCGGAGAACACCACACTCCTACTTCATGTTGCAGTGTGCCTCAAAATCACTGGGATTTGGGTCCTATTTTAATGTCAGTAAATAAAAAAGAGACTTATTGTGTTTATATCACTCCAATATGACTGTGGACATACTACACAGTTCTGTTCAAACAACGTACAAAAGTTTATTTCCATCACAGGTACCCTTTAAAATGATTCGGAATAAGTTTCTTTATTAAGTGCAGAAAATAAATGTAAGGGAAATAACCCCTAGCATTAAAAGTTTTAGTAGCAGTGTGCACTGTTAAATTTGCTTAAAATAGGTTTACAGAGAAATATTCTGCCAAGTTGTGCCAACCACGGTTGGCTTTACATTTCATTAAAACAAGATATATTTTAAAAGCATGTCTAAATTATTATCATTCTTCACCCTGTATATCATTTATCTATTAATGAATTCTACTGTACAATCTTGGTTTTGGGGTTAAGCAGCTGATTAATTCAAACGCCTGATCCACTTTTGTGGGCGTGCTTCGTTTGACCTAAATTAAGGAAAATGTCAAATGTGGTTGTCAATGGTAACCGCTATGTAGATATAAATTATTGATAGCCTGCTAAATTGCATAGCCCACCGCGAGGCTGCGCAATTATTTCATAAAA
Organism: Danio kyathit; assembly: GCA_903798195.1. Classification (NCBI taxonomy): domain Eukaryota; kingdom Metazoa; phylum Chordata; class Actinopteri; order Cypriniformes; family Danionidae; genus Danio; species Danio kyathit. The sequence continues at coordinate 38,116,274 of LR812534.1, forward strand.
CTAATACATTGCAACAGGTGTTTGTTTCGCTCTGCGCTGGCAGAGATCTTAATCAATAACTGGCGGTTGAACAAGGGGGGTTGACGAGGTCGAAGCTTGCAGACCAGTCTGATCTGGTTTGTATTTGCATAAAGCATCGCTTTCCATAAAGCAGTAGTTTAGCTAAGTATTTGTTCGCTGATCGCATCCTTCATTATTTAATGAAGACGTGCGCTGAATTGAGGATTGAGGGAAGCATTGTCCATGGTGCTGAAGTGGGCGGTCAAGCACAAATTGCTCTCATAGCTTATTTTCTCATGTTTCAAGAGGTTGTAATACCACGTAACACTTAGAAGATGACCAAGAGACGTGTTGATGTCTTCAAATAAACACCTGAATAGTGAATCGCACGGCTTTATAGATACACAAGTCTATGAAGAACGTGCTTGGAATAAATAATAATGGTGGGTTTCGTGGAATTTTCCATGGGCTATTCGAGTGTGTTTCTCGCTGGTTCGCATGTTGTGCCCTGTGTCTTGGAAATGCATCAGTTGCTGCAGTGCCATCATTCCCGTTTGCTCGCGCACCTGCATTGCAGCTCTGAAGATTGCGCCTTACGCTTTTCTTAAAACTACCAGCCGCGAATGTAGCCGAAAATAACTGCGTACAGCAATGACATTCAATGCGATTACAAGTTTAGGGAGCAAGTGCATGGTCGGTTGATGAAATCACTTATTCGGTTGCCTCCAGGAAGAATCAAGAGCTTGTTTACTCAAACATCCCAAGCAGACTACTCGATCTTGACCAGCCTAACAAATCTTAAAGAGACGTTTCTATGGCTACACAGTCAAAAAGCCTTCCAGTAGTGTTGTGTAAAACGTCGGTTTTAGGTTATAAACACAGCTGCATTGACAGCATGATTATGATTATATGTATGTATGTTTACATTTTCCCCAATTACGCGATGCTATAGCTTTATTTATTTCACTGTAGTGTAATAAATAAACTTACGCACTCTTAACCACGATTAATATCACATATACGTCATGATGTGAAGCCATGACGTGCACATGAGCCTCAATCGGTTTTTGTTTTCAAAACAGCTATGTAATGCAATCAGTGCCCCATACTGGCCTGCTTCCAGTCACCAACATTGCCATTTGATTTCTTTCATCCTAACGTAAGTGGATACGCAGCAGTTTTTTTCTCCCAAGGGAAAATAAGATGAACAATTTGTGCTAGAGTAAGGATAAACATGGCTTTAGAAAAATCCAGAACTTCCACAGAAAAAAATACGTATGCGTTATGCAGACTGAAACTGTAACGTTAAAGACAAATAAAGTCTTACCATTCACGATGAATTTCAGCCGAGGTGATTTTTCGGCCAAAACCACTGAGAAAAGAGTTGCGAGTACGAGCAGATTCATGTTGCTCAGCGGTGCTCTAATTAGAGTGACGACAAGCTAATGAAAGAGTGCTCTCGCTGAAGGACTGGGGTTGTTTTTGCAGAAGTGCGCGTGCGATAAGCGGACGCCGCCTTGCCTGTCTGTCCCTCAGAGCTCCGCGAGAAGCTGAGCGGTAATTGCCTTCACGTCACACCTCCTGAAAGAGAGAAGAAGCGAGCAGACATGCGCTCACCCCACTGATAACTACTAACAGAGCAAAACACTCGCTTTATTCAGTTTCAGAGCTTCACGATTACATTTTGCTTGCATGTCAGTTTATGTATTACCTCACTAAATATCATAGTGTGTATTTGATAGAGGTGACTATCTATCTATCTATCTATCTATCTATCTATCTATCTATCTATCTATCTATCTATCTATCTATCTATCTATCTATCTATCTATCTATCTATCTATCTATCTATCTTACCATTAAAATACTGCAGGAACATAAGACATTTCAACATTTTATGGTAAATTACTGTATTTCATAAATTTTCAGTCATACATCAAAAATAAAACACAAAGAAAACACTAAAGCTAAACAAACAACTTTCCCCACAAGCAGAGTAGCATACTAATATATAAAAGGTGCTCAGTGTCATTCACACAACTACTAAACACCATTATAATAACACACATGACACTAAAGTAACGCAATAAACATCATATCAACATGACATGTAACATAAAACTCTAATGTACTTAATTAGAAAAAAACTCAAAGAACCATAATGTCAACAAAAAAAGCATAAACAGTGAACTGTCATGTAGAGAATTCCACGAAATTCAATTTACAGTTATTTACTGTATATATTAAAGGGCACCGATGATGAAAATCATCTTTTGAAAGCTGTTTGGACAGAACTGTGTGTAGGAATAGCATGTCTACAGTCATATTGGGGTGATAGAAGCACAAAAAAATATCTTTTTTTAAATTTCCTGATGTTAAAATAGGATCCAAAACCCTCCCATTTTGAGGCCCACCACAACGAAGTGCAGTTTCCCCACCCACCTAATTGATTAACAGCCGCGTATTAACATGTCTCCATAGTAACGCGTATAATCATATCAACAAGACAGGACGTGCGCAAAGCAACCGGGATTGAAATATCTGTTTAGCTCTCTGTGATCATCAATCATCATTAAATGTGATCAAGAATGAGTTTCACAAGTTTAAAACATTTTTAAAACAGTGCATGTTTGTAATGAATTACAGCGATTTTACCGTCTTTAATTTATCACCACAGCCGCGTGTCAGTTTTATAAAAGAAGACGCTTCAATCCTGGTTTGTGGACATTAAATCAGGTTTATTTTGTATATTAACATAACGGATATCCATACAGAATTGGATATTAACATGTATCCTGTCACATTTGCCATGCAAAAACAGTGCAAATTTAAATGCGTGCGCTGTGTGTGTGTGTGTGTGTGTATTAACTCCACAACAAATACATCTAATAATCACTGGGAAAGTTCTTACTGTAGTATTTCTCAGAAACATTATGTGAGATCTGCTTCCTTCATGTCTGTCACTGTGCTGTTTATCTGACGCTGCCGAGGCGGAGATTGAGGCACACTCTGACAGGCATGTGGGAACGATGGGTGGGTAGAACTAGCATTAAAGGCACAGGCCACAAAAACAGCTACATTGTGTTCAGAGCAGAAAATTCTAATATTCTGAAAGGTTAAAAAAATAAATAACCTGATGGGCATTTTGAGCTGAAACTATACAGACACATTCTGGAAACACAAAAGACTCATCTTAAATCTTGAAAAATTGGTAAAATAGGTGCCCTTTAAAGAAACTTACTGTTGATCAGGTTACATATTTTTACTGTAGCCTTTTTTAATCACAGAGATTTTTTTACAGTGACTATTATGGCTCACAAATAAAGTGAATGGAAAATTAATGAAAAATCTAAATCCAGATTCAAGCATTTTGCATCAGATACATTTTTATGCTCAACTGTTTAACCATTCATTCATCTTCTTTTCGGCTTAGTCCCTTTATTAATCTGGGGTCGCCACAGTTGAATGAACCGCCAACTTATCCAGCATATGTTTTACGCAGTGGATGCCCTTTCAGCCACAACCCAACACTGGGGAACACCCATACACTCTTAAATTCACACAGATACACTACGGCCAATTTAGCTTATTCAATTCACCTATACCACATGTCTTTGGACTGTAAGGGGAAACCGGAGCACCCGGAGAAAACCCACACCAACACCGGGAGAACAAACAAACTCCACACAGAAATGCCAACTGACCTAGCCAGGGCTCAAACCAGCAATCTTCTTGCTGTGAGGCAACAGTGCTACACTGTAAAAAGTAAAGGTGCTTCAAATACCCTGTTGAGTACTCAAGGAACTTTAAAATGTATTTTAAGTGCCTCAAAGCTCTTTCTCTCAAAAAGGGGTTCCTTGAGGAACCACTGACAGTCTTTGCAATACTTGCAGGACCCTTTTGCAGTAATTGGGATCCTTCAAGCACTTTTTGTCAATACTGAGGTTCTGGAGTCACTGTTTCCTTACACTAAGACCGCGAAGCACTTTGAAAGTTATTAGAGGAACTCAAATTCCAAAAAAGAGTTACAGTAAGATCTGTAAACTTATATCATGGTTCCTAGTGGATCTAGCTTCTAAAAGCTAGCACTTAAAGGAACCATTTTTGTGATAATTAAATAGGACAATTATGGAGGCCAGAAAATGAGATGCATGTTCACTTACTTAATATTTAGTTAGTTATTTGTGCTTTTAGAATGATATGAAATTTGGTGTGTGTTTTTCTTTTTTTGTGTGACACTCACTGTGAAAACATAAGAATATCATTGATTGAGTCTACATGTTAACTTGATTGCAGTTAGGAGACTGACTAGGAAATTGTGAAAAAAGATGAAAATGTAAAAGTAATTTTGGAGGGTAAAATACAAATGAGCCACAACAGAGGAAAAAAAGAGACAAAAACATGCACAGGCATGTACAATTATGAAAATGATAATTATTATAGGGGACTAATTAAATTGTCTGTCACTTGACCATTAGACCCTTGAATTTTGACATTTAAAACAATAATAATAACAACAACAACAGCTGCAATAATAATAATAATAATAATAATAATAATAATAATAATATTAATAACAATAGCTACTATTATTAATATTATTATTATTAAATGAAACTATATATCACAGTCCTTCAAAAATCCCCTCATGAAAAATAATTAAGATATTACTAAACTTAAATATATAGGCTATGGGCTCTGGTTTATTAATAAAAAGTATTCCTCCAGTTTGTTTTGATAAACCAACAAGGATAACTTGCTAATGAACGCAGCATTTTGTACATTTTTAATTTTCTGAATTAAATGTTTCTTCATATGTTTCTTGGATTAATGGAATGGAATGAATTGTGTTGTCAAAAAAAAAAAAATTAAAATTAACCGGGACTAATAAAATAATATAAACATGACGCGGACGCGCGCACTTGGATCTCTCCAGTCGTCATGCACGCGCAGGTGCAGGCCGGAGGAGCGTTTTCAAATAGCGCTTTGTAACGGCTCCTTCCTCCATTTCATGACAGCTGTCATCTCTAACACACGCAAGGTGAGTAAGTTGGCAAAATAAATATACAAATTAGATACGATTTGCACACAAATATCTACACTTACACGCATTATGTCGTGTAAGCTGTTTTAGGAACGTCTCGCGAAAGGATTGCTGTTGTATAAGATAAGGGTGTTATTTTGCGACAATAACAATCGGCTGGATATACATAATCACTCAAATTACACGTCTACCTCACACAAATATAAATAATTTGATGTGAAATATTGATTTATGTCGAAATATTTTATTGTCACTGAACACGAAGCCTCCCTGAAAGCCATTGCAAGCGACCGTTAATTTCAAATCAAACAGATAACGTTATACATTCATACTGCTTATTAGACGGCTTTTTTCCACAAATATATTATTTTATTTATTTTTCTTGCCTTACATATACAGTGTGTGAAGTGTCTTGAGGAGGGTTGCTTATATGATTGTTTTAGCCGCGATGCTTATATTCTTTCCTCATATTGTTTGTAAGTAATATTACGCATTAGTTATTATTTGCGTTTCTGAAACAGTTACCTGTGTGACAAATTGTGTGTTAGTTATGTACTTCAATATTTTTTTTATTCATTCACACCAATAACGTACATAGCCTTTTTTCCCTTCTCAGAACATCCACATAAACCCTGAAATTGTTCAGTGTTCTGTCTCAAACAGCCGTTTGAGTCACCTCAAATGTAAGTATTTTTTAAGTAACTGAATTGGAAATACATGTAAGAAATACATACTTAATTTAACAAACAATATTATTTCAAAAATCATTATCCAGCTGGGTAACACTGAACTGATAATAATAAACTTTTAACTTAAGTGTTGAGTGTTTTAAAATCACTAACTTATTTTCTCATTTGCTTATTTCTGATGTATCCATATTAGGTGTAAATCATTGTGACAGATATGGACTAGAAATTTAAAGTTTGCTGTATCAAATCCAGGTAGCAGAGGGACTTTGGGAGCCTGATTGAAACGGTCTGACCCACTTCACTTGCAATGCAGATCATCATTTCTGGACAGTTTTCTACTAACTACTGTGGACATGAAAGGTTCAGTAGACTATTTGCTCTGAATGAATGGCTATTAACATGGTGTGAAAAACAAAAGCTGATCTTTATTAACAACTGGAATTTTTTTCTGGGATCGTCCTAGGCTTTCCCATGCTGATGGGCTGCACCCCAGCAGTGCTGGAGCTGAATTCCTGTCGGACAACATCTCCAGGATGCTTCGTTCTGTTTGACTAGTAAGTGAAAATTCACATTTATAGTTTTTACAGAGTAGTGAGTTAGTTAATACCACCTCACAAATAAACATGGTTTAAATTAAATTTAAATTTTGTCATCATTTACCCACCCCTAATATGTTCCAAACCTGTTTGATTTTCTTTCTTTAGTTCAGCGCAAAGCATTATATTTTGATTAAAGCTGAAAATCTTTAACCATTATCATAAATTATAACCATCATAACAAAATTATGGAAGACAGGGGTTATAGGTTTTCTGTTTTCAGTTCAACAGATGAAAGAAACTCAAATAAGTGAAGGTTGAGTAAATGATAACAAAATTAAATTTTTTGGGTGAACTGTCCCTTTAAAGGGGAAGTGAAGCACTCAGTCAAGTTTACATTAGTTTGTAAATTGATTTCCACCTTAGTGAAAATATATTAAACAAGCTCGATTAATGTAACCATTATTGAAGAAAAGAACATGTTTTACTATAGTTTATTTTTTTAGAGCTAGGGTGCAGCTATATATCGCTGTGTCTGACGTCACGGGGTTGGTTTCGTTCCCTTAGCTGAACAGATACAGTGGAAGTAATGGACTGAACACGGAGACTGGAAAGCCTAATTTAACACAATGCATGAAGTATTGGATGTGCATCACAGAGCAAAAGCAGCCCATACAGTCACATGTGCTATAAATTAATGAGGAGTGTAAATATTGCAGTTATGACAGAGTTAAATGTGCTCAGATGAAGAAAAAAAGCAGACAAAAAATCCTTTGATCACCTTAAAATGAGAGTTAATATGTATGTATTTTTTTACACATTTATTCACACTTTTGCATTACTGAGAGCAGAAAACAGACAGACTGCACTGCTAAGCAGTATCCCCATAATATCGTTTAATTAAAATAAATGATCAACAAATTAATCTGTCTTTACAAGTGAAGGCATTATCTACACACAATATGAAAACTATAAAATACTATTCATGAAAATGCTTAAATAACAGACAAATCCAAATGCCCAACGCAAGTGAGCTGCGTTCCAGACTAGCTCAGCTCGATGACGTATAATGTCTCCGACACTGCCTGTAGTCCCATTTAGCAACTTGTTAGCAACCGCCTTATTAAAGAAGCGAGTGTGATGTAACTGATGTGTTTTATGTCGTAGAATAAAACGTGAAAGTGTCTTGAGTTTGTGTTAGCCACAAACCTTATTTAAGCGATTTAACTGAAATCCCTTTGAAAAAACCCATTGACTTTGGGACAAAGGAACTGGAACTGCTAAAATGCTAACTCGTTCTACCCTAGCTCTAAAAACTACAGTAAAACATGCCATTTTTTTCAAAATGGTTACATTATTCGAGTTTGTAATATATATTTTCGTTAAAGTAGAAATCAATTTACAAAATAATGTAAACTTGACTGAATGCTTTACTTTTACTTAAAAAACCAGACCCACTTTATATTAGGGCACCTTAACTATAGTACTTAAAGTTAAATGAATAATATGGTACAATGCACTTAAGTACTGTATATACATGTTTTTACATTGTACTTTTTTAATCATCTGCATGTAATTACATCTATTATTAATTTCTGTATTTCAGAGGCCACTTAAATTGAGTCCAAAAACAATATTTGACCTTTATGCATAATTTATTTACATTTTTAACTCATATAATTGTCTCTTTATTTAATGTGTTTTTAATAAACTAATGGTTCATTTGAAAAAGCTAATAACTACAACCTGAATATAATAAAAATATATCGCATATGCAGTACACTCAAAATTATAGTGCATTATCTGTGTGAATGTGGGAAAATATGTGGGGTGCACTAAGGAGTGGTTTCAGACACAGCTTTGTGTTGTCTTCTTTCTGCTTGTACTCAGATATTTGAGCGGTTTACATTATTTGGATTTTGCCTTTATTGAAGTATATGGGCACTCTGCAAGCAGTGAAAAAATCCTTTTTATATAAATTGAGACAATTTCTGACTTTATTCATGTTTCCTTTTGTTATTCAGAAATGTTCTGCATATCTTTTGTGAATGTCTTGATAAGTAAAAAAAAATGGCTCTGGGAATGTTGTGAATTTCCTTTGTTTTCATAACTTCTCAGGTTAACTACTTTTTAATTTATTTTTATAGGGACACCTCGAATGTGAACAGTGGACAGCTGAAGATGTTGCTGGCTGTTATTGCTAGACATTATTTAAATTTGATTGTTTACATTAAAATGTATATTACGTTATTAATCATATTATGTGAATGTAATTGTGATGTATATTGATTAATAAAAGTGATTATTTATTGAAAATGTTATGTATTTTTTATCTAGATAGATAGATAGATAGATAGATAGATAGATAGATAGATAGATAGATAGATAGATAGATAGATATTAAATTTATGATTAAACATGCTTGCATAAACAATAAATTAAGAGGGATGGGAAAAACAAGCATAAAAAATAAATAAATGGTGCTTCAAAGCACTCAAGGTGGTTCCTGGTCATTCTTAATAAGAGGGTTCCTCCAGGAACCCTTGAAGTTCCTCAGAGAACTGCCCCTTTTGAAAGGGTGCCTAGAGGTGCCTAGACCCTCTTTAGAGGGTTCCGCCGGTGTGGCAATGTGAAGAACCCCAAAAGGTGCCTCCAGGAACCTTTAATTTTTACAGTGTACCCACTGCACCACTGTGATGCCACTATTTAACCAATCACACATATCTAGTAGCCAATCAAATGCATTTGGATTAGTTACTGAGAAATGCAGCATCTGTGTGCATGCTTAGTGATTGATTTCTGGGCTCTGTCGAATTTTCTTGTCATAAACAACAAAAGTGCTAAAACAATTTAAATAAGAGATTAATTTCACAGCTACACTAACTTAGTACAAGTTAGTAAAAAACGAAATTTAAAACAAGTAAATTTCCACTTTCAAGGTGCGATATGTAGGATTGACCGTCTAATGTAGGATTTTTACCTAGTATCAAAACAGATTTTTGCAGTCCAAATTCTAAATATTGGAATGAGTTTTCTTTCACTTACACCTAAAACACTAGAATAGTTTTGAAGTTTGCAAATTGGAATGCACCTAGGCTTAAACTTCTGTCTTCCCTCATTAACTCAAATATATTTCTACATGTGTCATATAATGTGGAATAAATCAAAACGCTCATGGCAAGCAAAATGCATCTGAAGTGTCTCAATCAAAGAATACCAATCCATAATCTATCAGACAATACTTTTTTTTCTTATCCACTGAGGTCAATCTATCTTAAAAACAATGCATTTGAAACAAAGTCGTCATCTAGTCTTTTCCAGACCATGACAGCACTAACGTTAGTCTAGGATAGGCATGGGACGATAACCGTTTTCAAAGTATACCACGGTTTGGAAAAGTCAAGGTTTTAAAACCGTCAACATTTTCTGCAATACCGTTCCTGGTATGAGGTATGAGTAGGCCCACACGGAATCTGCGCGCGCAGAATTCCGCAGATTTTCCGCAGAATTCCGCAGATTTTTAGCCCGTCATTAATTCTGTTTATTTACTTGAGTAAATGTGGGTAAATCTGAATTTATTCAGTTTTTAAATGACACATATTTCACATAATAAGGTTTTAGTTATGAGACTCCCAAAATAATTCCGCAGAAATCCGCAGATTTTTACCAAAATTCTCCGCAGAAATTGCAAAAAACGTCCGCAGATTCCGTCTGGCCCTAGGTATGAGTAAGACTTTTTTATTTACGTTTTTTTTTTTGTTGTTGTTTGTTAGGACAACAGTATCTCCATTAGAAAAGATATCCAAAGATGCCATTTTAAATTGTAAAAATAATCTGTTTTTGAAACAAGTGAAGACAGCAGAAGTCAATAATTCATTTAGCCTGACATGTTTACTGTTCCAAAATATTTTAAATGTTTCTCAAAATAAAATATATTGTGTTCAAAAGAGAACAGTTTTAGTTTTTTACCCAGACATTTAAAAATAATATATTTAGAGCAGTAATCACAATACCGCGAAACTGTGAAACCGTGATATTTTTGTTCAAGGTCATACCGTCAGCATCCCATGCCTTGTCTAGGACAATGGACAGGAAAAGACTATTTCTAGTCTTCCTTAAAAATGCATAGATATAAATTTTACATAAAATATGGTTCATATCGTAGCAAAATAATCATTTTTATGTCTATACTGTATATTTGTTCCTGCTAACTAATCACCTGAGGCAAATGTAACATTATGTTACACTGTAGGCTAGCTTACAAGATGTTGTACTGACTTTGTTCCACGGTTGAAAGCCTTAATTATTCGAGACGGGATACATTTCAAGAAGTTGTACAATTGTTTAAACATACATTCTAATGTTCATTTGTGTTTTTGGCTTACTTTAACCGTTGAAAATATCTTTTGCGTCCGACTTCTTCCTCCACGCGCACCTTCAACGCTGATGACGCTGTCTGGAATGGGCGGGTCTAATGCAGGCCCCGCCTTCACTATCAGCAAGGTGATTGATATGGAAATGTGATTGGATAGTCTGATTATGCTTCAAAAATAGTATGACATGATGGGCTACCACTGATTAGTCTTTTTCGCCTCTCAGAAATATTAACCATTACTAGAACTTTATAGTCATATAGAACTTTTTAGTTTTTGGCTGTAAGTTGGTACTCTAAAAATGGTCTGGTCACCCTTCTGCTGTGGTAAGCTCATCAAGTTTAATCTATTATCTATTTTCTATTAGTTATTTATCTTTGACTGTTTTCGGAATCAATCTTTTTTAAAGAGTGCTGTTGGTGTTGCTTTGTCGTGTTCTTGCCAATACTCTGAATTTGACAGAATCAGCACTAACAATCGGCTCACTTTGTATCTTGCCTGTGTTATTATTCTCCTTTTCATCAGGCTCATCAAGCCAATGCTCACTGCATCAGCCAAGAGAGAGTCTCTAAATGTGCATTTGGTTTTTCCTCGTTAATTGTAGAAAATCTCACACTAGTCGGTCTCTTATAGCATGAAGAAAAAGTTTCAAATGTTTAACTGGTCATTCTTTTTCATCGGTTTTAAACAGTGCCCTTGTGTGTAGTGGGTCTTTGGCTCCAGCTAGTGGCCAACAGTCATAAAGAATTCCTTACAACTGTGTGTACAGAACAGAGAGATCTCAATTTACTGTGTGTCTGTGTGTGCCAGTCTGAGGACCATTTCAAGTTTTATTAAATCCTCTCAATTGCTAAAAATATTTAAAATATACAACCTATATGTTGTTTATACATTGAATTAGGGCTGCACTATATTGCAAAAATCTGATATTGTTGTATTTTATATTTCTGCGATAAATATTGCGATATGAATACAGTTCCAAAAGATTGAATGGCATTATTTCAGAAGATTGAATAGCATTATTTGATGGTTTTCTGGGGAGTAACAGTATTCAGATCCAGAAATTTAATAATCACAATGCAAAAAAAAAGGTTTTCTTACTTTTTTTTGTCTTGTTTCTAGTCCAGATATTTTTTTTAAAAATTCCTATAGACCAAGTTAAAATATTGTTTAATTTTCACCGTCAGAAGAAATAAGTGAAAATTAAGAGTTTTGTTGCTTGTTTTAAGGAAATGATCTGCCAGTTGCGCAAGTCAAATAATCTTGTTTTTAATTTGAAATGTAGGTATTTAGGCTAGAAACAAGACATACATTCTAAGTAAGTTTTTTTTTTTTTTTTGCATAAATCATATAAATCCCCTTATAAATACAGTGATTATATATAATTCTGTAGCTCCTGGTCAACTATAATCCAGACTCAACATTGCATATCTTTGCGATGTGACTATTGCGAATGCGCACATTGCGATATCAATGCTGAAACGATATATTGTGCAGCGCTACATTGAACTGTAAATTACATGTGAAACACATCAAATTAAATGTGAAAAACACTATATTATATCATGGCATGATTAATTACTATCGGTTAGAAAAAACTATTATTATTAAGTCATATACTGTATCAGTGATTAACCATATATCTGTTTGTCATCAATAGATATGTGTTTTGAGTAAGATTTTAAATTATATTCAATATGAATTTGCAATTTATAATATTCAATTGTTAGTTATATTCACGAGTTCACACTTATCTATAATAACTTATCACTTATTATACAGATATTTGAATGAAGAGAATATGCATATTTGAAATGCTGTCTGAGCTCAGAAAGACACCCTAACTCGTGTTATTCCCCTTGTCAGGATAGAAAGAGAGGGAGGGGTAAGAGCACAGTGTAAAACCCGACTACATAACACTCCCCCAACTCTGATTTAAGTAGGAATCAGGTTTAAAGTTGTGGGGGGCGGAAGGATGCTGAAATTAGAGAGAAAATGAAAGAAGGACATTTAGGACAACTGAAAAAAAATTATTCATTGGATTTACTCAATTTGTTAAGGTACCTAACTGGTTGCAAACAATCTATATGGGCTGAACTTAAACAAATTAAATGTAATGTTAGTAAAGTTCAACTTTGTTTAACAGGGTATCCACAGGGGCTTAAAAAGTCTTAATGTCTTAAATCTCAAAAACAAAATTTTGAGCCTTAAAAAGTCTTAAATTTACTGAAATATTATGTTGTAGGTAGAGCTGTGCGATTAATCAAAATCGAATGGCAATTTGAAAAGTTGCAATTAGTTAATCGCAAGAGTCTGCAATATAAAATATATATCTATATATGTAAGCAAGAATAACGAATAACATCTGAGGTGAAATGCTTCAAAACCAGTCCACTATGCTTCAGAAAATTAAACATGCTAGACTTTCTGCAAGGCATTGCAGACATGGTATTGGTTGTCGTGAATTATGCCACATTAAACAAGAAGAAACGATTGAATCTTGTGTCACAATGTCCATTTGTCGTTTATGACTCTCACGACAAGGAAATCGTGCCAAAATCATGTGATTTGACTGGGGCTTTATAAGCGAGTGAGCACACTTTCGTTCTGCCCAATCAGAATTGCACAACTAAACTACGCCCACAATAAAAAAAAAAGAAAACAAACAGAAAAGCGCTGGCAAGTAGAATTATAGTGTCTGCTGCTTCAGAAGCAATAATAGACTAATTAATATCAAAGAAAAACAGCATTTGTAATATGGGAATATTTTGGTTTCAGTCACAGACACCAAACAAAAACGGGTCATTTTTAAGAGCTGTCGCAGAATTGTTGCCACGGCTTACAGATCATTGAGCTGAAGCTTGAATTAAATTAAAATCAGTTTGAAGCTTGAATTAAATCATAAACCAAATCGCAAACACAATATCTGTCAAAAAATCCCAATTAGATATTTTCCCCAAATCGCACAGCCCTAGTTGTAGGTCTTAATTTTCCTTTGTTCATGTACAACTATACCCAATCTGGCCAACACCTATCCAATCACCAACAATCCATCTCAATAAACTTTTAACTTTTTATTTAAGAATGTATTTTTTTTTTATTCTATTTACGTATTCTACAGTATTTACATAATGGTTTAGTTATTTTTCTTACAAAAACAATTTTTTTAAAGTTCTCCATGTATTTACTGCTGCGTACGCTGACCTAGACAGACTATTGTGCATACATTTAGTTTATTATGGTTTTTAAAACCTTTATAACATTTTTATAATTTTTTTTAATTTTTAAGAAAGGTTATGTTGAAAAAAAGTGTACGTATACAACTTGAGCTTGCAGGTTTTGACACAATATTTAAAATATTTTGCTCAGAATTAACTAAACTATTTATTTTTTGAATTATTAAATTATTATTACTGTTTTATAAAAATGATTAAATTATATTAAAAAAGGTTAAGATCTTTTCCAACTGGGCCATTCAAAAACTCCCTTGCGTTAAGTCCTGTATGAGTCTAAAAAGTCTTAAATTCTTAAAACCCTGTTCAAATTCATCCCATATAAATTGTTTGCAACCAGTTGACTTATAAATTGAGTAAATCCAATGAATAAATTTTTTTGTGTAGGTTGTTTATAGGGGTTTGGTCTTAAGCTGGGGTGCGTTTCCCAAACAACGATATAACTCGCAGCTGAACTATTATAGTACGATGCATCGTTTGGGAAAAGAACGATGTAGTGACGAGTGTCTCCCAAAACCCGTAGTTGCTTTGTCGCAGATCCATCATTTGAACTACATTAGTTATAATGTAAAACGTCCATAATGACACTCTAAACGGGGTGGAGTAACTACTTCTTCAGAGAAATAAAACATAATTTGTTTGTGCAATTTATATTGTTTCACACGCACACGGATTAAAAAAAAATCCAATATTCGTTTTGATAAAAACATGCACTCGTTTTCCATATTAATTGAAATATATGTAAATGGCACATATAGGGCCTATGTTTCCTTTACAAATAATATTGAGAATATGCCATATTCTATTCTAAAACATAAAACCACTTAGTAACACGTATTATAATCATATACAGTATAAACCATATAAATCTTTAGGCTAACTTATTAAGCAGGAAATTTATTAACAAAAGAAAAAACTCCTACTTTATATTAACTATTAATATTAATTTATTATTATTATTAAGTGGGATAATGTTTATATATTTCTTTTACAATTTTTTATACTTTTACAATTTGACACATTCAGACCACTGCAGAAATGTTCTAACCAACAGGCCCATGTCATATACAGTACAGATAGAGTTCTTAATAAATAACCTACTATAAATTAAAACCATTAATGTATGCTATATATTTTTGTTTGGAGCTTTGGAGGCGTAATCTAAATTCCACTTTTTAATAAAAGGTCACCTGACTCACGGCTGCGTTCAAAATGGCATAAATGTTGTCAAAATGCATTAAGAAGGGAGCACAATTGTCAATATGAAGATTGCTACAACTGAACTGTAAAAAATACTTTGTAACTAAATACACGTACGAGAGATGACATTAATGCTTTTTTCTTTAATCATTCTAAGTTTAAATGTTAGAACGTTCTTAATGAATAGGGCAAAGGGGGGATAACTAGGAATAGAACACAGCCAGGAACTCTGCTTCTAACTACAGCTCTAGAGGTGTAGTTGGAAACGTACAAATTTGCGATGCAGTTTGCGAATGTTTGTTGGAATCATGGATTTGGGAAATGCCACATCAACAAACTTTTTGTTTGTTGTTTGTGATGATGCAACTTGCGACCTTAGTTGGCTAACCATGGTTTTCAGAAACGTACCTCTAATTGGATAATAGAAAGATTGACAACAATGAATTAGCTTTGTCAAAATGTCTGCACATGCTCTTCCTGAAATTTGTTTAGAAAATATCACATAGTAAGTACAATTAATTACTATCCAATTACAGAAAAATGTGACAAATAAGTTGATTCAGTGATTCATCTTAGTGTTTTGATCCTAACAATAGGTTTATATACATTATATACAGACTAACTGAACTGGTACTTGAATTGTAGTTTAATTGTAACACATTTAGGGAAATAAAAAGCAGCCTGTAGCCAGACAGACCTATATACTGTAACAGATTGAGACATCCAGAGGTAATCCTAAAGGGTTTAAACCACTGGTCATACACGTGATTATCATCTTTTTTCTAGGTTATTCTGGGCAACACGCTCTCTCGCTCTGTCTCTCTCTGTCTCTCGCTCTGCAGAATTCAGTTAAAGCTTTAAAAGTCCCCCATCCCAACCAGACAATAATCCGTCATCAGCGTAATAGAACAATACCTCGCACGGATCAATTTCACTTTGTTATTAGACTGAATCAACAGCATCAATTCTGTGAAATCATACATAAATCAGGGTTAATCAGATGAGAGGCAGCAGGAGCAAATTATTTCACCGTTTAACAAACAAGACATTGACTGATGTGGATAATTATGCAAACTCTTCTTTCTTGACACCACCGTTGAGTCTCATGTCATTTATTCTGCACAATCAGATGAACTACAGAAAAACTGCAAACACTCAAGGTTAGAGGTGCTGGCTCGATAAAACAGATGGAGCTTACATCTGGGCTATTTTGTACACCGAAGTGTGATCACAACGTCCTTTAAAATTACAGCTGTCAGGTGTATTAATGTAACCCGCAGATTGTTCAGACTTTCAGGAGTCAGACATTAATTTTACCTAGAAATGAACTTGAATTTTTAATAGGGTTTAAAATGGAACACGTATGGAGTAAAGAGAGCGAGACGAGATGGTTTTGTGAACAGACAGACTTGCATAGTCTTTAATAATCCAATGCAAAATGTTGTAACTTACAAATGCATTAGCAAACATTAAAATGAGGAAACTTAACTTATGAATTTATACATGATATAAATTGCAAAACATAAATATCAATGTGATTTGTGCAAAGCCATAAGAGCTTTAAAAGTCAGAGGCATGGCAAATCATCGCTTGGTTTTGTTTATAAAAAAACAAAGACAGAAAAAAGAGTCATAAAAGAAATTGTATGTAATCGGCAGCTTATAAGATCAGCTGTAATGTAATGTACAGTATCACACACAATATATAATACAGTTTTCAATATTGATACATTTAAAAGCTTTACAAATGCTTGTTTTAATTCTGGTTGTAATTGCTATACAAACTACAATACATATTTATAGGCAGTTAAGTTTTACAGTATATAGCGACATATAGATTTATACACTTGTAAAACAAAGTTAAAATATCTAAAACTGCGTTGTCATATGCTTAATCGCATGACCTGCTCTCGTTTAATTTGGCAGTGAAATGAATATCTCCAAAAAGGCTAACTGTGCCAGATCTCTTACAAAAGGAAGAGATTTTATTCATTATACTAATAGCTGAGCCTAAAAAAATCAAGCAATGACATGCCAAATCAAGGGCACACGACAATGATATCTAACAGTTATTTAAACATTTAAAACTGGAATACAGTATTATTAAAATAGTGTATTAAAAGGTAATAATGTTGTATAGATTGTTTTTTGCACAAATTGCAATGGTAATGTCTGCATATGTTTTTTAGACTCTCAAAGTGTCAGTAACCATCGTCTTGCAGTTTATGTATCCCAAAGGACCACAGATTGAGTGAAAAATCCTCTTTAATTTACTAAATAATGAAAAAAGCAGCCATCTACATTTGAAGTCAGAATTATTAGCTCCCTTTTTTTGTCTTTTTAAAATATTTTCCAAATGATGTTTAACAGAGCAAGGACATGTTCACAGTATGTCTGATAATATTTTGTCATCTGGAGAAAGTCTTATTTGTTTTATTTTGGCTAGAATAACAGCAGTTTATAGTTTTAAAAAAACATTTTAAGGTCAAAATTATTAGATTATTATTTAATCTATATATTTTCAATAGTCTACAGAACAAACCATCGTTATACAATAACTTGCCTAATTACCCTAACCTGCCTAGTTAACCTAATTAACCTAGTTAAGCCTTTAAATGTCACTTTAAGCTGTAGAACTGTCTTGAAAAATATCTAGTCAAATATTATGTATACTGTCATCATGACAAAGATAAAATAAATAAGTTATTAGAAATGAGTTATGTTTAAAAATTATTATTTTTAGAAATGTGTTCTAAAAATATTATCTTCGTTAAACAGAAATTGGGGAAAAAATAACAGGGGGGCTAATAATTCTGACTTTGTACATCTTGGATGGCCTGAGGCTGAGTAAATTACTAGCAAATTTTGAGCGAACTATCCCTTGAAAATTAAATATTAGATATAACTTACATCATTCAATCATATTTTTAGAAATATAAAATATTACCTTTGGATATTAGGAGTATTTGCTTTTTGTTTATCTTCAGTCTTAATTCATAGCATTATCTACTTATCTTTGAATTTATATAATAATGCCAACCTAATTTCTTCACTAAAATAGCATTTTTTTATTGTGATAAAGAAAACTTACAATGTATATTTATATTAATATTAATTGGGCTAAAAAATGTAAGTGAGAGTATCATAAAACATAACATACTATACTTATTTACACAAATGCCATTCTGGCTTGCAAAAAAAGGTTATAAGGCTTTGTACCTTGTTGTGTTGACAAGCAACAACATCAAACAAAATAAATCGTTTTTTATTGGCATCAATGGTTCCATGAAGAACCTTTAACATTTAAGGAATTGTTTCATTCCATAAGATTCTACATTTAAAAATTAGTTCTTTTAAGAACCATACACTGATAAGTTATTTGGGGAACAAAAATAGTTCTACAATGGCATCACTAAGAAATCATAGTTTTTAACTATTAATGATAAGAGTGATGAATACGTTTCTTCTGCACTTTGAGAGTTACAGTACACTCTCAAAAATAAAGGTTATTTTTTGGCATTGACATCCATAAAACCTTTTCATTCCTCAAAATATTCTTTTCAGTTGCAAAAAAACAGTGCCTTACATTATTACATTGTTCTTTACACAAAGAACAAAATGTTCTTTTAAGAACTATTCACTGAAAGTCCTTAAGGAACCCAAATGGTTCTTCTATGGCATCACTGTGAAAAACTCTGTTTTGAAACCTTAAATTTAAGAGTGTACAACAGTTTCAAAGGCTCAACTATTTGTAACAAAAACCATGAATTCTCCATTCCAGCTCAAATAAGCTTCATTGTGAATCTCCCAGTGTCTCCTCCATCTCCACCTCCACCCATGGATGATCGTGGCACAAAGTCTATTGTGGCAGTGTGTTTTATCTGACCTTTGCTCTGACTCCAGAAGAACATAAACACAAAACAGATTGCAACAGAGCTAAGAAAAGACAGAAATCCCATGGTGGTAGCAATGATGAGGGTTTTAGCATCAAACGGGTAAGGACTTGACACTCGAGCTGAGGAGTTGGTAGATGGAGGTGCTGAAGTTTCTATCCATCCCTCGTCTGAGAAATACGACACTGTGCGGTTTTGTGGAAGCCCCTCCACATGCAGACTCACAGAGATGCTGTCGTTACCTGCAGCATTAGCTGCGCTACATAAATACGTTCCAGTGTCCTGTACTTGCGCATAACTGATCTGTAAACTCCCGTTAGTAAGCACTCGTACTCTCCCGGCAGAGCTAAATGCAGACTGTTGGGCTGACAGCCAGGTTATAGACGGCGATGGATAGCCATCTGCTTTGCAGTCAAAATGTACACTCATTCCCTCAATCACGCTTACGTCCTGCAGCTGTCGGTTCAGGATCTGCGCCTGTCTGCATGTAAAAACAACCGGAAGCTCTGTCTCTGAGAAGTCCCGAAATGCCTTCCTCTGATGATTCAGGGGTGAACAAGTGGGTTGGCGGCCATCGAAATCCAGCCGCCGACGCCGTCGCATTACCCAGAGTAGCCTACAGTCACAAGCCAATGGGTTTCTGTCCAGCCGCAGTGTCTGCAGGTTCCCCACAGAGTGAAAGGCGCTTTCTTCCAGTGTAGACAGACGATTTGAGGACACATTGAGTAATCGAAAGCGGGACAGACCCCTGAAGGCACCTGGCTCAATCCGTAGCAGGTTCCCACCCACCAGGTGCAACTCTTGGAGTCTCAGAAGGTCCCCCAAAAGGTTGCCCTGTATGGAGGTGATGGGGTTGTAGGACAGATCAAGGTACTGCAGATAGGCAAGATGGCGCAGGGGAGAGTAAGGTATGGCACTAAGATTGCAGTTGGTTAAAACTAAAGTGGTCAGGTTCAGGCCGACCAAGCTGTTGCTGTTCAGCATCTCGAGAGAACTCCAGTGGAGGATCTGCAAAGTACGCAGCTGGTGCAGTCGGCGAAAGGCATTGTTGGGCAGCACGCTAATAGTGAGCTTGCGCAGACGCAGCTTGGTCAAGCTCTGAAGTTGCGACAGAGCTTCGGTTGGGATGGAGGTCAGATTGC
Source organism: Danio kyathit (assembly GCA_903798195.1). Classification (NCBI taxonomy): domain Eukaryota; kingdom Metazoa; phylum Chordata; class Actinopteri; order Cypriniformes; family Danionidae; genus Danio; species Danio kyathit. The sequence continues at coordinate 38,136,383 of LR812534.1, forward strand.
TGCGGTCCACGTTCAGCTCCTTCAGTGCCTGAAGCCCTACAAATGCACGCTGCGAGATAAACACCAGGTCATTTTCCCCTGCGTCCAGCTGCTGCAAGTTAATCATGTCCCTGAATGTGTAATCCAGGAAAACCAGGATCTCATTCTCACTGATATCCAGACGTCGAAGGTTGGAGAGGCCGGAGAAAACCCCGACCGGCAGGATCTTGAGGCGGTTGTTCTTAATCCTCAAGTACCGCAGGTTCTTCAGGCCCTGAAATGTTTCCACCTCGATCATGGAGATGATGTTCTCACTCAGGTCAAGGTCTTCCAGCTTTGACAGGCTGGAGAACTGACGCCTAGCCAGCGTTTTCAGCTGGTTTCCTGAAAGATCCAAGCGTTTGGCATTGCTGGGTAAACCCTCAGGCACAGCCGTCAGGTGTCTGGAGGAGCAGTTGACCTCCAGAGGGTCTCGGGAGCAGCTGCACCTCTGAGGGCAGGGGGGGTCCGCAGCTGACAGGTTCAGGCACCACAGCAGCAGGACGGTCCATGCGCCCCGCTGGCCACACAAATCCAGGAACATCTTACCTCCTTCCTACGAGATAAACATAAGGAAGAAACACATAGTTTAGGAAAGGAACACTGTAGATACGTTGTTACACTAATCATTCAGATTCTTTCAAATGAATTTCAAGACTCCTGTTTGTTTACTCCTTACTCCTTAATTATGTTTTAAAATGTATACTTCATAATTAAAAAAAAAAAGTATCTTAACCATAAGTAGCAAAGGAGTTTTTTCAAAATATTTCTTTCTGAGAATTAATGGTAAAAAAATTTTTCAAAGTGCTTATGGTTTACATTTCAAGAATATTGGATTATGAATGAAATTTTTGTCTTGATTTTGAAATCAGGTAAAGACATCCCTTCCCAATTTCCCTAAAATACCCATTTATTTTATTTCTGAAATTTAAAGCATTTTTCATCATGTTAAATGTATCCATACATTGTATATTGTATTTGTTTTAGATGCATTTACAATGTATTTTAATTAATGAATTAATCTGTACTAAGAAACATATTGTGTTCTGTGACTGACTAAACCAAATAAGTCTAGAAAAATTAAGAGAGCAGTTATTTTATTTGTCTTCAAAGTTTTCTACTAATTTTACATGTGTCCACTTTTATTTTAGTATTTAAGGTCTGAAAACATTTTTCATATTGACATACTGTATGCTACATTAATGCAAACACATGCTCTAAATGATAATATTTTTATTTGAAATAACAAAGACACATTATCAATATTTTCTAAAATAAAACACAATTAAACATTTTACCCAAAGAATAAATATACAACTAATAAAGGCAAATTTACAGAATCAATAATAACTTTGAAGTGGTCTGAATTGTTATCAATCAGTCAATTCAACAGCACTAGAAATACATTTAAGTATCTACAGAAATCTGAAAACAAATGACTTGTTTCTTTTCTCATAATACTATTCATTCCTTCATTCATTCATTTTCCTTAGGCTTAGTCCCTGATTATCAGGGGTTGACACAGAGGAATGAACCACCAACTATTCCAGCATACGTTTTATGCAGCGTATGCACACACACACACACACACACACACACACACACACACACACACACACACACACACACACACACACACACACACACACACTAAGGACAGTTAATTCAGTTCACCTATAGTGCATATCTTTGGACTGTGGGGGAAACCGAAGCACATGGAGGAAACCCACGCGAACACGGGGAGAACATGCAAACTCCACACAGAAATGCCAACTGACCCAGCCGAGGCTCGAACCAGTGACCTTCTTGCTGTGAGGCGGCAGTGCTAACCACTGAGCCACTATATCGCCCCAAAACTAAAATTATATAATATTTTCTTATTTAAAACCTATTCTAAAGTATATAATAATAAAATATATAATAATAATGAAGTATATAATAAAAATAAAAGTGCTAACCCCTGAGCCACAGTGCCACCCCTTGTAACATTAATAATGTACTATTACATTTCATTTGTTCAGTTATGCTCACCAAGGGACTTCTGTAGTGCCAGTTCTCATAACCAGATTTTTGTTCAGGTGGGTATCTATGATGGGCTCAGTGTTTGTTGGAAATGCATTTAAACATCACACGTTGAAAATCCTACAGCCAGAGAGAAAAGAAAAAACAGAAAAAGGTGATTCAGACAGTGTTACAATGATCTGTGCTATAACAATCTCTTTAATCCTCTGCTGTTAGACAGAGCGACTGATCCAGACACGGCTGAAGTTGTGGAGCAGTTTTTCATCCACTTCTGATGAAGGACAATGATGAAATGTTCTAGACCTGTTATGAGACTGCGAAATGTGCTCATTGCGCACTCGTTAGGTAAGTACCAGTGATGAGACATGCGACAGCTGCGCAGTAACACGCTTATTTCCCTATTTCGGCTCCAGAGGGTTTGATGCGAGAGGACAGGTGTGCGGGACACTTTCACTATAGTCCAGCTTAACCTCATGCCACAGGGTGCAGGTGCAGAGGCCTAAACACAAATTAGAAATTACCCAGCCGGAATGGACAGACGCTGACTCTGCTTCAGTTTATTGGAGAGAGCTGAGCCAAATGATCCACACAGAGAAAAACAGTGGACTGCTTAATAGTATACCTGTTCAACAAACGCATACTAAAGCAAGAGCAATTCATTATTTGAAGATGCAAACACTGAAATAAGAATAAGGGGGCGTTTATGTGACAAATGCGCATACTAAAAGTGGAAACGAATATAAGTTTGCCTGAAGATGACAAAGCTGTCAGAATGATTTATTTTTATTTAGATATTTACTACATTAATTTTTAGATTTACTTACAGGTTTATGTTACACAGAGTTTTTTATATTTATAGAAAAAACAATTAAACATGAGAATCCAGAAAGAGTAAGAAAAAAATGAATTGATGAATGAATAAACAAACAAATAAATAAAAAGGACTAATTTCTAAAAATGTGTGTGTTTTTGAGTAAAAGTTTTTTTTTTTATTGAAAGTGTCCACATTTACCTTTCAGTATTTAAGCTGTGAAAATGTGGACTACTTTATATTGATAATGGTCATTTTATGCAAAACTAAAATTCATTCATTCATTTTCCTTCGGCTTATTCCATTTATTCATCAGGGGTCACCACAGCGGAATGAACCGCCAACTTATCCAGCATATGTTTTACACAGCAAATGCCCTTCCAGCTGCAACCCAGTACTGGGAAACACCCATACACTCTCACATGCGCACACACACACACACACACACACTACGGCCAATTTAGTTTATTCAATTCACCTATAGGGCATGTCTTTAGACTGTGGGGGAGAAGGGAGCACCTGGAGGAAACCCACGCAAACATGGGGAGAACATGCAAGCTCCACACAGAAATGCCAACTGGCCCAGCTGGGACTTGAAGCAGCGACCTTCTTGCTGTGAGGCGACCACTGATCCACTATGTCGCCCCAAAACTAAAATTATATAATATTTTCTTAATTAATAACTATTCTAAAATATATAATAATAAAATGTATAATAATAATGAAGTATATAATAAAAATAAAATCTGACAATACAGATTTGTTGCTTTTCAATTGCTAATGCAGTTACTATAATCTTCAATTACTATAATCTTCTATGTGAAGCTGCTTTGACACAATCTACATTGTAAAAGCGCTATACAAATAAAGGTAAATTGAATTGAATTTAATTGAATAATGCAGTTGTCAAAATGATTTCTGTTCACATGGTTTTGTAAAATCACTTAAAAATTTTATATTTTGTGTGCCCAGACAGTAGTAAAATTTACAGTAGTAAAGTTTACAGCATCATTTCAGAAACTTGCACTTTGAAACTTTAAGGGCCCTATCATACACCAGACGCAAGACGTGTATGGTGCGATTTGTTGCTATTTTCAGACCAGCGCAACCCTAATTTTCACGTTTTGCGTCACATTGTAATCCATTTACATAACAAATCCATTTGCACCACTTTGTGAACTCATGGGCGTGCTGGTCTAAAATAGAGGTGTGTTTAGGTGCATTGTTGGCACGTTACTATTTGGAAATGAAATAGACCGCACTATTGACCAACTAAAAGCAGCAAAAGTCCAGCGCAGAGCACGTTAGTTATGCACCTATGTGGGTTTAAACGCTAACACATTGCTTAACACACACAGGATGTACAGCAATACACACATATCTTTACATATGAAAATTAAATGAATTAAAGGATTAAAATGTTACAAAAAAATTTATTTTCTACATAAATATAAAAACCACTGCCTCCATGCCTCATCTCGGGGGGCTTTTTTCAGTATATTCATGACAATTTGCATTTGTGTAATGTTATTATTATTAGCAGTATTATTTATTATATGCATTTTTATATTTGTTTTAATAAAAACGAGTTTAGATTTGTCCACCTGTTGGGTTTTGAAGACGTATGCGTCACTATATGGGGCATAAGAATAGGATGTCTGTTTGGATATAACTCAGTTTTTTGACCACACTTCATTAATATTGTTCATTTATTTGTTTGCTGGAAATTAGAACTGAATTTAGAAATAGTTTTGAAACAAATCTTTGTGTTTAACAAACGAATTTTAATATGTAGGCTAATGGATGTTTTCAGTGGAGTGTGTACCACACAGTTTCCTTATCCATGAAAGTGAGGGAGTAAAGAGTAACAGTAAAGAGAAAGTAAAGAGGTCGAATGCAGGAGGCTTTCCATGTTTATCTGTTTTCTTGCTAGTGATGCATTCAGTTTTTCCACTTACAAAGTCTGAAATGTAAATAGCAAATGCGCCATGGCGTGACGCAACTGAAAGGGAATGGGAGATGAAACTAATTGGTTTAATGCACATTAGGCACAAAACACACCCATAATTCATTAAGAGAATAAGTACAACCCTTAGACCATGCGCCAGGGCGTATTTCTCCATCCTTAATATCGGACACGCCCTTTTGCGTCATACGCTTTAGACTTTGCACCTAGATCATTAAAATAGAGCCCAAAGTTTTCATAAGTTTACATTTTTAGGTCCTCAAAATTTCAGGTTATCAGTCCTCATGTGAACAAACAAATGTTTTCTGGTTTTAGTTGTAAAAAAAGTAATGTACTGTACATGACCCCTAAATTGCACTGTGAAAATGTTAACATTATTATTTCTATAACACATTTTAAACAACTGCCAGTGACCAAAGTGATTTCCAGCATAATTACATACAAAATTCTATTCTATTCTATTCTATTCTATTCTATTCTATTCTATTCTATTCTATTCTATTCTATTCTACTCTACTCTATTCTATTCTATTCTAAAAGCTATGCTATACTAAGCTATACATCTCTGGATGGGGAAAATATAGCAAAAGATTTAGATTATTGCAAAATATATTGTATAATGCAAATCGTTTTTATAGAGAACCTGAATCGTCTAATCATCCTCTGTTTTTTTGAGTCTATTTGGATTTGTTTGTTCACTGAATGCTGAACGTCTCCTGCATCTGCTAAAGTCAATTTGCAGCACGGCAACTTTTCATTTATTTTATCTTTATCACGCACAGCCTTTATTTATTGCTCGGCTCTAAGGGAAAGTCTGGTGTAGGTGTAATTGAGAAACCATTCTGCATCATGATGATGTTTTACTTCAATTCATTATTATAAACAAACAGCCTCAGCACTCCACGCTTAAAAAAGCAATAGTGACAATTAACTACAGCTCATTAGACTGAAAAAGAGAGCTTTAAACACCACATTACAAAGTAGCACTGGTGCCAAAAAAAGACAACAGTATAGGATAGGATAAAATAAAACTTGCAAACAGTAAAAAAAAGATGTATAATTTTAAAGTGCACTTGTGAATTCTCAAACTATTGATAAATCAGTCTAAAGTGCCTTTGTGATTCTGTTAGGCCGCTTGAGAAAGCATTTGGGGGAATATTGTCAAAGAATAATAGAAATTAACTTAAAAATGAAATAGGCATTCCAAGATGAAGTGACTTTTCTTTGGTCAGTAGATCATTAAAGAAGATTTTTAGCTGGTGATTCATAAAATACAAGTCAAACACTACAGAGACTTTGAGTAAAAAAAAATTGTAATATATACACTACCTGACAAAAGTCTTGTCGCCTATCCAAGTTTTAGGAACACCAAATAATAACTTGACTTCTAGTTGATCATTTTGTATCAGAAGTGGCTTATATGAAAGGCAAAGACCTCTAGATTACTCTAATTTTACCAAAATAAAAAATGATCATGCCTTGATTTTAAATTGTTTAATTAGGACGGTAAGGTCTGATTTTGCTTAGACAAAAGTCTTGTCACTTAACAGAAATAATGTACAGTATAGAATATAAAGTCACGGTGCCGTGGAAAAGAAATTCATTTTGTGTATGACTCCCATGAGCTTGGAGGACTGCATCCATACATCTCTGCAATAACTCAAATAACTTATTAATACATTTATCTGGGATGGCAAAGAAAGTGTTCTTGCTGGACTCCCAGAGTTCATCAAGATTCTTTGGATTCATCTTCAAGTCCTCCTCCTTCATCTTACCCCAGACATGCTCAATAATGTTCATATTTGGTGACTGGGCTGGCCAATCCTGGAGCACCTTGACCTTCTTTACTTTTAGGAACTTTGATGTGGAGGCTGAAGTATGAGAAGGAGCTCTATCCTGCTGAAGAATTTGCCCTCTCCTGTGGTTTGTAATGTAATGGGCAGCACAAATGCCTTGATACCTCATGCTGTTGATGTTGCCATCCACTCTGCAGATCTCTGTAGAGATCAGGTAGTGTAGAATTAAATGCTAAAAGGCCACTCGAAACTTGTCATTTTCTTTGTATTTATTAGGCATTTGTTTAAGTAACAGTTACTATTTGTTTTATTTTTTAAAGTTTGATGACCATATTTCATATTTCAAATAAAAACTTTAAAGCTTAGCATTTATTAATCAGAAAATGACAAATGGTCAGAATAAAAATGTCTTTATTTGTTGTGAATTGTGATTGAAAATCAGGATAATTCAACCAAATATTGTTCTAAACTCAACTCTTCTGGAGTTAAAATAAACTTTGGGAATGTATTGTCTAAAATGAATGTAAATGTCTAAAAAACATGGCATCTTTTTTGTTGTTAATTGAAAAAAACAACAACTTTTAAATGAAAAAAATTATTATTTATTTTTTATGTGGAAAAAATGCCATCAGTATTTTAAAGAGTAAGCAAAAAATATGTTTTACTACACATAATAATAAGGTATAAGTCCAGAGAAACAAGTCAAGTACACTGAAAAAATGATTCAAAGATGATTCCTTGGATTTATTTAAAAGTTAAGCAATTGTAAACCATTTATATGGGCTGAATTTAAACAAACAAATTAAGTTGAACATTACTAAATTTAATTTGTTTGTCTAAATTCAACATAAATCGTTTGTGACAATTTTGCAGACATCTTTTTTTTTTTCAGTGTAGTGCTCCAGATTGTCATGAATGCACTCATGCTCATTTCCCGAAGGCTGTGGATTAAAGGTAATAATGCTGTACATAATATTCTTTTTTTTTTTCATTCATTTGCTTCATAAAACCTCAATGTATCATCAGTAGCCAGGGGTATTCATGTTATTTAGTCAAAAAAAAAATTATGACTCTCAAAATGCCTTCAGCCTTTAATTTGCATTTATGAATCACAAAGCAACACAGTTTAATGTTTAACTGAAGGAAAAAAGCCACAGACAAGGACATAAATGTGAATAAGTTTCAAAAAGTGTACATTTTTAGTTGAACTACTCCTTGAAAACGTAAAATTGACTCAAAAAATCAACCATTTGAAATGATAGAAACAGTAAAAACATAAAAAACCGCCTCATAAATATTACAATAGCAAATAAAAAAGTTTAAAAAGTACAAAATAGACTTCTAAATAATATAATAAATCATATCATTACTGTATACTGTGGTTAATATATATATATATATATATATACATATACATATACATGAGTCCTTTGCTTACTAATGAATGGAGTGAAATGGCTACAAACTCCTACCTTGTCGTGACAAACGTTCTCAATTATCCAGTCGTGTATTACACCTCTCCCACTGCTTGCTGACTCAATTTAGCCTATTCACACGGGTCTGAGTTTCTCACATCTTCTGTTTACACACAGAGAGCTGCTATTTTCAACCAGTTCCTGCTGAAGCCACTTAAAAATCAGGTTGACTTGTTTTCCTGAGTCCTCCAGTGTCCAGTGTCGTCCCCTGTCTCCACACAAAGGCCTTATACTGGCCAAATAAGCTGACTCATAATGCTGTATCCAGAGAGAGAGAGGGAGAGAAGGAGAGAGAGTCAATCCCGGCTTGACTGTTTTGACACTGTATTGGTTTTCCACACAGCAGAGAGCCAGGCTTACACAAATTAAAGGTGTGAATCCCTCTCTGTGGACTTGCGAAAGACACAGAGCAGCAGGTGGACGTGATCTGGACACCAAACTCATGCTCTGTGTCTCACTGCTGCTCTGTATTACATTTCACACTGTCTGACAGCTAACATCTTGATCATCTGCTCATGAAACGCAGGGAAAAGTAGTCTGAGTGATTTGTTGTCATGATTGCGGTGCTGTTTTGAAAGCAGATTTGCAAGCAGATTTCAATTATTACGTTTTCTATTACAATCTCTATAAATATATATTTTTTGCAGTTTTAAATGTTTTTCTCTCTAAAAAATATACTTTTTTCTTTTTAAATTATTGCTGCAAATTTATTATCATGTTTATCATATATCATTTAATAACATTGTTTATATGTTATTATTATTATTATTCTTAGTAAAATATGTTATAAAATTTATACTGTATATAGTATATTTTTAATATATATTTAATATATATTTTATATATATATATATATATATATATATATATATATATATATATATATATATATATATATATATATATATATATATATATATATATATATATATTCATTCATTCATTTTCTTGTCGGCTTTGTCCCTTGCGGGGTCGCCACAGTGGAATGAACCACCAACTTATCCAGCACGATTTTACGCAGCGGATGCCCTTCTAGCCGCAACCCATCTCTGGGTCCACACACACACATTCACTACGGACAATTTAGCCTACCCAATTCACCTGTACTGCATGTCTTTGGACTGTGGGGGAAACCGGAGCACCCGGAGGAAACCCACGCGAACGCAGGGAGAACATGCAAACTCCACACAGAAACGCCAACTGACCCAACCCAGCCAAGGTTCGAACCTGCGACCCAGCGACGTTCTTGCTGTGAGGCAACAGCACTACCTACTGCGCCACTGCGTTGCCCTTATATATATATACACACACACACACACACACACACACACACATATATATATATATATTTTTTTTTTTATTAACATCGCCAGCCTTTATATCAACCAACATGACTTTTTTCACCTCTTTATTTCTCTTTATACATTTTTGTTTGTCTATTTGTGGCAGAAAAAAATATAATTATGATTATTATTATTAAAATAATATATATGATTTTCCCAAATATTGAAATATTTCCCAAATGATGTTTACAAGAGCAAGGAAATTTTCCCAGAATGTCTGATAATATTTTTTCTTTTGGAGAAAGTCTTATTTGTTTTATTTCGGTTAGAATAAAAGCAGTTTTTAATTTTTTAAACCATTTTAAGGTCATAATTATTAGCCCCTTTAAGCTATATATTTTTCAATAGTCTACAGAACAAACCATCATTATACAATAACTTGCCTAATTACCCTAACCTGCCTAGTTAACCTAATTAACCTAGTTAAGCCTTTAAATGTCACTTTAAGCTGTATAGAATCTCTTAAAAATATCTAGTAAAATATTATTTACTATCATCATGGCAAAGATAAAATAAATCAGTTATTGGAAATGAGTTATTAAAACTATTATGTTTAGAAATGTGTTGAAAAAATCTTCTCCCCGTTAAACAGAAATTGTGGAAAAATATAAACAGGGGGGTGTAATAATTCAGGGGGGTTAACAATTCTGACTTCAACTGTATATATATCTTATATTATAATAATAATTTTTACATATTAATACATAAATACTGTAATGTGCAATTTATGTTATTTATTTCAGTTGTTTGTTTCATTTATTAGTTAATTAAAACAATGTACATCAATGTATTTTTATTTTGAAACTGCCACATATATGCATATTTGCATAATCATCTACCACAAACATCTACCAGCATTGGAAGCGCTGTTATCTAACAAACAACTCTCTGCCAAACACTGAGTATGTCCTTGTCGATCTGATGCAATGTCATCGCAGTTAGCCGGTCCTCTCTAAGCTGAACACACACACACATGCAAACATAACGTGTTGTTTTCTCACATCAGCCCTGACTTTCAACAATCAAAACTCATCAGGGTCAGACAGGCTTCATTGGGTTACGGTAAATAACATGGACCATTGCCAGATACTAAAACCGGCTGTCTAAACCTTGTACTGACTCCATTAGAAAACCATAACACTTCAAGCCTCTGCAGACTCACTCCAATTTGCACTTCACTGGCTCCAGCGTCCAACATGGAATATAACAGTTATCGAGTTATAACTGTGTATTCTTGTGCGAAAAAAGGTCAGAATGGATGTGCCGAGCAAATAGATGAGGGACGCTTTGAAATTAATATTAATCTTCAGCATTGCAGGATATTCACTGTCAACCCCATAAGCATGGCTGGGTGATTTTTCTAACGTATTAATTAGTTTATTAATTAGTAATATAGTTTGAATAATTATGATATTATTATGATGATTCCACCACGTAAAGACACAACTGCTCTATGAAGAACTGTAGAATATATCAGTAATGATACAAAATGTGCTTTGCATCACATCGGTGTTGTGTTACTATTAATGATAGCCTATAATACAATCACACTGTGTGTTTTTGCTTTAAAATCAAATGACATGGGCAGTGAAATGGCGAAAAAAGTCTCACAGACACACTTTGAATATTAACTTCTTTGAATTTTAGGGGTACATATAGGGGTACATATAGGCCCAATCCCAATTCTACTCCTTTTGCGTGTTCACGTGAAGGGGTAGGGTTGTCCCAATTCTTTTTAGCTTAAAGGCGTAGGGCTAAGGGGAAGGGGTAGATACCCCTCCGAATTGAGATTTTTCAGGACCACACTCGAAACCAAGGGGTAAGAAAATTTCCCAGAATACACCAGCCACAGCTGTACCCGGAAGTAAGGAGATCCACAAATTAGTATTTTTGTCATTATTACGAATTTTTTACAACAAACAAGCACATGTTTTAATATATTCATAACCACGTTCATGTTTTACCGTCATGCTTTTTAAAATAACAAACGCTAAAATAAAAACCGCTAAGTTAATCTAAATTAATAAAATCTTTCAGAATAGAGCTATTTAAATGATCTAACATTCATATCGCAATATATATTGCAGCAAAACAAAATATCGCAAGGTCAGATTTTTCCAATACCGTGCAGCCCTAATGCAAATAAACTAACAAAAAGAACTGTGAAATTAAAAAGTCTACTAAAAATTCCCAAAATGTTAAAACCAAAAACACTTTCAACCTATTCGAAAAAAATATTAGATGGTGAATAAAAAAAATATTTTTAAAAAGATATTACTATTCTTATTCTTATTAACTACTATTATTTATTTATTTTTATTTTAAGGTCCTGTTCAGTTTTGTGCTATAAACTTTCTTTACTTTGTAACTGTTATATTTTTTTAATTAAAAAAACAAAACAAAAGCTTATGGAGGTGGTTCATTCAGTTGTGGCGACCCCTGATAAATAAGGGACTAGAGCTGAAGCAAAATGAATTATATGAATGAATGAATGCTTATGGACTGAACATGACATTATACTCATGCACTCAAGTTTTTAGTGCATATATATATATATATATGATAAGTTTATAAAGTATTTGCCTTTATATTACACGCATCTTTTCTAAAGAGATGTTCAACAAGTGAATTTCTTTTACATCCACACTCATTTGAAAGAGAACTTCCATTAACTGAATAGTTATGCAAGATTTTAATAAAACGAAACATTAATTGAATCATATTTTTGTCATGTTTTAAGTTGATGGTGGCTCAGTGGTTAGCATTGTTGCCTCACAGCATGAAGGTCACTGGTTCAAGCCTCTGCTGGGTCAGTTGGCATTCCTATGTGGAGTTTGCATGTTCTCCCTGTGTTCGCATGGGCGCTATATGAATTAGGTAAGCTAAATTGTCCTTAGTGTATGAGTGTGAATGAGAGTATATGAATGTTTCCCAGTGATGGTTTGCAGCTGGAAGGGCATGCGCTGGATAAGTTGGCAGTTCATTCCACCGTGGCGATGCCTGATTAATAAAGGGACTAAGACGAAAAGAAAATGAATTAATAATTATGATTTGTATTTTTATTTATTTTAAGTTTTGTTCTGTAAACTTTTTTCTGTCTTTACTTTCCAATTGTTATTTTAAAAAGATAAAAAAACAACAACTATTGCTTACGGACTGAACATGTAATTCTCGGGCATGATGTCATTACTTTTACAAAATTGAGTTTTGTAAAACATGGATATGACAAGTTTATAAAGTGTCACGGTTGTGGGTTGTGCGCACTTCCTTGTCTGTCTGTGTTATTGTCACGTGGTTTGTTTCATTCATGTGCATTGTAGTGGCGTGTTGGTGTTGTTTGGTGACATGATTAATTGTTTTGCCGATCAGTTGTGGCTAATTATTATGCCTATATCTGAGTGCTGGGATTTTTTATTATTATTGTCAGTTAGTTATCGTTTGCTCATTGTTACTCTCATCAGGATGTTCTTGTGTATCTTGAACCTCTAGCTGTTTCTGGAGTTCTGCTTAGATCTAGACCTTACCGGCTCTTTTACAGCACCACGTTTCTTTTCTTTTCTTTGCAAGGTTTAACTTTACCACCGATTATTAAAGACCTTGCATCTTGGATCCTTCTATGTAGTTGTTATATTATTTCAGGGATCGTCACAATAAAATATTTGCCTTTATATTTCAAACTTTTTTTCTGAAAAGATATTCAACAAGTGAATTTCTTTTACATCTGCACTCATTTGAAGCAGAACATCCAGATTAGCAAAATTTTAATAAAAAGAAACATTAATTAAATCATATTCTAGACTGTAAAACCCAAAAAGTAAAAGTAACTCAAACCGATTGTGGAAACCGAGTGCAACAAACCATTTAAGTTCAAAAACTAATCCTAATGAGTACTGTGAACTTAATCCATTCGAGTAAACAAAGCAATTTGAGCACAGTAAAACCCAATAAATGAGGAGAACTCAAACCAACTGAGTACTGTAAAACCCAAGAAGTTAAGGTAACTCAACCTGTTTAAGGAAACCGATTGCTACAAACAATTTGAGTTAAACTAATTTATATGAGTACTGTGAACTTACTCCATTTAAGTTGAAGTAATGAGGTATTTTTAATTACTCATTACCTTCAACACTTAGTTCAAAACTCTTTTCAAACGAGTAGAATTAACTTTCAGTCAATTTTGAGTTCACTACACTCATTTCATTTGATAAAGTTGACTGCTGGGTTTTACAGTGTAGTATTGTTTAAAATTGAATAGCTAAAAAAAAATATATATATATATATATATATATATATATATATATATATATATATATATATATATATATATATATATATATATATATATATATATATATATATATATATATAAATAATTTATTTAACAGTTATCCCAACTATCGTGCCCTACTCACAAGTGATATTGATTTTTATCCTTTATGCTGGTTTATCTCGCACTAACACTTTCTAAAATATCAAAAAAAATTTCAGTGACAACATCAGAGGTCACTGACCTGCATATTCAGCCTGACCTCAGACCTCTGAGTGCAGCCAGGGAATGTAGTTCACCTGTCTCGATGGAGCCTGTACTATTCTGGTCCCAGCCGGGGCGAAAACTACCCGTCTCCAACTCTCCAATTATAATTCCTCACATCCATTCTTCACAGCAACAATTGCAACAAAGTGAGAAAGAGGCTGTTTATGGCTGCTGGCCCTCCACCCCCGCCACAGAATGCAGTCATGCGGATGAACGCAAGTATTAAAAGCTTTTCTGAAACAGGTGTTGTTTAGCAATAGGATACGATGACAGATCTTCAGGACGTGGAGAATTTGTTCCCTTGCCCGGGGAACGGAAAAATAAATATAACTGAGAAGGTGAGCTTCACACTTGGATGCACAAACCACAGATGCTTCCTCAAAGTGTTTATTTTTTTAAAGTCCACAGTGAATTTACAACATGCTTCTGCTCATCATTCTCTAATCTGACTTTGCTGAAAACCATTATGATGGAAAACATTTACTTTGTGCTTGCATGTGTAGCATAATACAAGAGTTTATAGTCTTTTATGTTCTCTGTTAGAGTGTGACAGATTATTTACTCTAAAGAAGTGTGTTAGAGGAAGATAGTCTGACAGAGAGGATTCAGAGTGTTATTATTGTAAATCTCTTTGAATAATTCAGGATCCGAGTCAATATGTGTTTTGTGGCAATGGTTTTTTCCTGTGGTGTTATAACTGTATATAAATTGCACTAGTTTGGCAGGCATATTTATTCAAATCATATCAGATTATGATTATGCCCTGTCAACAGAATTAATTTTAAACTAAAACGATCACATTTGTAATTAAGTGAAGTTTATTTATAAACTAATTTCGAGAGGATCACGTCATTATGATTGAACACGGCTGGCTACGCATTAACCAGGTATGACCAACCAATCAGACGATCCCTAACCCACTATAAAGAGCCAGGGTTTCTTACTACAGTCATCTTCGTTTTGAAGAACCCCCCCCTTTCCACCCCTTCTCCTCCACCTTTCCTTCATAGGGCGGCACGGTGGCCCAGTGATTAGCACTGTTGCCTCAAAGCAAGAACGTCACTGGTTCTAGTCCTTTAACAGACTGGCGGTCGTTTCTGTGCGAAGTTAGCATGTTCTTTCCCGTGTGCGCGTGGGTTTCCCCTGGGTTCTCCGGTTTCCTCCCACATTCCAAAAACATGCACCACAAGTTAATTGATCAATCAAAATGTAGCACTAGTCAAACTTTTATCCATCAGCATATCTCTTTATAGCAATTATTTTCTGTCATCAACTCTTATCAAAAGGGGGGAGTTCTCGAGATCTACCTGAGCTCAAAGCTCCCCTCTCGCCCTGCAAACGAGAGGGAGCCCAGGGCTCAAGGACCTTTTGGGCTCAGGGCTCTCTCCCGGGACAGCATGCCAAACTTGCTTTATAATCAATCATCAGCTAAGTGTTAACTCTTGAAATTATGGTTATCGGCTGTGAGTTCAGTGATTTTTAATAATGGCTTTATAAACGTGCATGCTAATTCCCCTTATTTCTATATTTACATTACCTTTGTCATCTAAAGCTTCCTTAAAAATACTAACAATTTATTAATAATGCATAGATGTAAAATGCTAATAAAATATTCAACCCTTGTGTGCTATTAGGGGTGATTTAGAGTCTTAATTTGGCCACAACTTTCTCTGTGAATGATTTTTGGTTTTTTTACTTTGACACAAATTTTGGGAAAATGCTTTGACATTTTTCAAAAATTCAACAGTAGACTCAAATTTACTAACCTGTCGTTATGCTCGTGGCTGTTTTTGCCCCATTGACTTTCATTATAACAACATTTTTTGATTGTAAAGTCTTGACACCATATAATCATGCATTCTTGATTGTTGGTGGTTTTCCCAGTTGGCAAGAGATAAATGTTAAATTTTCACTGTTTTACTGAAGGGATGGCACAGTGGCTCAGTGGTTAGCACTGTTGCCTCACAGCAAGAAGGTCGCTGGTTCGAGTTCCTGCTGGACTAGTTGGCATTACTGTGTGGAGTTTGCATGTTCTCCCTGTGTTCGCGTGGGTTTCCTCCGGGTGCTCCGGTTTCCCCCACAGTCCAAAGACATGCGCTATAGGTGAATTGGGTAAGCAGAATTGTCCGTAGTGTATGATTGTGTGTGTGAATCGGTGTTTCCCAGTACTGGGTTGTGGCTGGAAGGGCATCCGCTGCGTAAACATATGCTGGAATAGTTGGCGTTCATTCCGCTGTGGTGACCCCTGATAAATAAGGAACTAAGCCAAAGGAAAATGAATGAATGAATGAATGTTTTACTGAAGTCAAAGGGTCATAAACATAACGTATAGGTAGTACATTTTACCAGTAAACAAGGGTTAAACTTGGCTTATCTCAAGATATAATTTTTATACATTATAATATTATGAGGGCTAATTTCAGTAGCATTTAAAATGTTTATTTTTACAAAATAATATTGAATTTGAATATGACATAATGATAATCATTCTTTTAATATTGTTTTATGCATATTTTATGTTATTGTAGTACAATCATTATTCACATTTGTGGAAAAAAAGGACCAACAATTTAATAGTAAGGTGGCATGGTGGTTCAGTGGTAACCACTCACAGCAAGAAGGTCACTGGTTTGAGAAAATTCTGTTTGGAGTTTGCATGTTGTTCTCCCTATGTTCATGTGGGTTTCCTCTTGCTCCAGTTTCAAAGACATGCGGTATTGGTGAATTGGCTAAACAAAATTGGCCTTAGTGTATGGGTCTGTGTGTGAATGAGAGAGTGCATGGGTGATTTCCAGAGCTGGAACGGTATCCTCCACATAAACCATATGCCAGAGTAATTGGCGGTTCATTCCGCTGTGGTGACCCCTGATAAATCAGAAACAGAGCCGAGGATTTGAATATCAGATATTTTAACGCAATCTCACAGCAGTTCATAACTCTGATTTAGTGGCTGATTCCTATCAATTTGTACAATCTCATTCATACATATTAGTACAATTATCTCTTTCCCCAATGAGTTGAAGGTTTAGTGGGGCACATCTCCTTTTAAAAATCATACGTTTCATATGAATGAAATCAGCCACTTTTCAGACAATACGTAAAATTGTTTCCACGTGAGAACCGGCAGGATATTTATCATCGATAACATAATTATTATCCTAATATTGATAGATATTTGGGTAGCACGGTGTCTCAGTGGCTAGCACTGTCGCCTCACTGCAAGCAGGTTACTGGTTCGGGTCCCGGCTAGGCCAGTTGGCATTTCTGAGTTTGCATGTTCTCCTTTTGTTTGTGTGGGTTTCCTCCGGGTGCTCCAGTTTCCCCCACATGTGCTATAGGTGAACTGAATAAACTAAATTGCCCGTATTGTATGAGTGTGTGTGTGAATGAGTGTGTATGGGTGTTTCCCAATACTGGATTGTGGCTGGAAGGGCATCCGCTATGTAAAACATATGCTGTGGTGACCTCTGAACTAGAGACTAAGCCGAAGGAAAATTAATGAATAAATGATGCCTATTTCAGTAGCATTTAAAATCTTTACAAAATAATATTGGATTTGAATATTATATAATTATAATAATTTTCTTCATATTGTTTTATGCATACCTCATGTTACTGTAGTCTAATTGTTTATCAGTTTAGTGGTTAAAAAAAAGAAATAACATTTTAATAATACTGTTTAAATTTAAATTTCAATGTTTTTGTCCTGATAAACATTTTGAGATGCTTTCAAATCATTTAAACTTTCAAAGCAATCTCATAGCAATTTGTAACTTTAGTGGCTAATTCATATTAATTTGTACAATCTCATTCATACGTTTTAGTACAATGGGGGTTAGGGGGACACCTCACTTTTCTGACAATTCGTAAAATAGTTATGTTTCCTATATCAGGCTGGATATTTATCTGTTATCATTGATAACATAAACAATATATTCTTATTAACCTCTTAAGGATCAAGTTGTTTATTACATGCATTTTTTGGGCTTATTGGAACCTAATTAAAATAAAACCTAAGTTTCATATTTTGATATGATGTACTTTTAGAGAAAAATTATGACCATACTGTATATACACAGTTACACAGTTACAGATAGACTTAACTACCGAGTCCCTCATCCCACGCCTTCGTGTGCTTTCACCCACTGGAGGGGGTAGGCGGGTCTGTGACCAGTGCTTTTCAGCTGCAGGCCGGACGGCTGCCTGCCCTTGCCGGACTATATCCACATCCCCTGTTCCCATTCCCTGTTGCGATGTTTTGTCTTGTCTATGTGTTTATGTGCTTGGTTGCCAGGGCTGGTTTTATCCTTGATCTGACACTGCCCTAATCTTAGAGCAGAGTGAGAAGGAGTTTTTTTTCCCTATGTTTCTTTATGTATCTTACTTCCTTTTTCTAAATAATACCTCCCCTTGACTTGTCTTCCCCTGAAATGTTTGTGTATGGTCGGGGGGGTCCAATTTCACTATATGTCAGTGTATGTGAATACATGGAAGTATATGTGACAATAAACAGCATATCATCATCATCATCATCATCATATGTGGACTTGTGGTCCAAATTTCCATAAAACACAATAAAGTCACTTTTGTGTAATAGAATGAAAAACTCTTTATTTCTGCCTTGAACACAGCAGTTTTTTCCTGACTGTTTTTTAATGCTTTAATAACACATATTTCTTTGAACATGTTTTGACTATCACTAAAAACATTTTTTTTGCCCATTTTGGACAGTTAAAATAGTGTTTGGAACATTTCATATGCTGCAAAACAGTTGTAGGATGACACTGTGGGCCCTATCATACACCCGGCGCAATGCGGCGCAAGGCGCGACGCAAATGTTGTCTGCTAGTTTCAGCTTGACGCAAGTGTCGTTTTGACATTTTTCACCACGCTGTTTAAATAGCAAATGCATTTGCGCTCATATGTGCGCCCATAGGTGTTCTGGTCTAAAAAAGGAGGTGTGTTAAAGCGCATTGCTGGTGCGTTGCTATTTTGAGAAACTAAAATAGACTGTTCAATATACAAGCTGAGAGGAGGTCTAAAGTCCAGCACAGAGCGCGTTAGATGTGCGCCTAGTTTAAGCATTGCTTAATACATACAGGATGTACAGCAATGCACAAATATCTTTACAAATGAAAAATAATTAAAGGATTAAAATGTTGCAAAAATAAATATTTTCTACATAAATATAAAAACCACTGCCTTCATGCCTTCTTCATCTCGGGGGGCTTTTTCAGTTTATTCATGACAATTTGCTTTTGTATAATGTTATTATTATTATTATTAGTATTATTTATTATATGCATATTTATATCTGTTGTATTAAAAACACGCTTAGATTTGCCCACCTGTCAGGTTTTAGACCATATGGGCCATATCATGTGTATTTGGAAATATCTTTTGACCACACTTCATTATTACTGTTCATTTATTAGTTTGCTGGAAATTACAACTGAATTTAGAAATAGTTTTGAAACAAACCTTTGCGCTTAACAAACGAAATTAATTTTGTAGGCTAATGGATAGGGGTGTCAAAATTAATCGTTTCTTCGGTGCACCGCGATGCAGATGCGGACAATTCGGTATCGGTTCAGTAATAATCATAACCGGTTATTATACTGACGTCATTTATTTCATATGCGCTATGTCGCCGTAGCTTACTATGGCGAGGGAGGCGAGCCGCGAGCACGATTATTTACAATGCTCTAACTACGAAAAACACACAATGTGCACAATTTCACTGCGTGTGTGTTTGCTGAACACAGTTTCACTGAAACTTACAGCAAAAGCCCCTATTTCATGGCGATTAAGAGAATGAAAGTAAACTCCATTTCTCTCTCTCTGTCTCACTGTGGCCAATCGCAGCCCTTTCTGTTGAGCGTGTGACCAATCAAAGGGGTGTAAGAAAGAACTTGGTAGACAAGGCAGAAAGCGAGCGGGATATTTATATTTGTTTATTTGCTATAGACTATTTCAATGTGGTCATGTCATTGGCCCATGAACATTTCCTGCTTGATTTTAAACTATTTCCTAACTGTAACAAGAGGCAATTCAATCATAACTTGACTTTAAATCAGCCGTCATAACACTATTTATCAATATGTGGACCTTTTTGGATTCTCAGAAGCAATGGAAATAAAAATGTAAAACAGGATACAATAGGACCGTTGTTTTTGTTTACATCCCTCGAAATGGTCTATAAATGCTTGTGTTGTTTCAAGGTACAGTTTTATATATCTGACTGTTTGTATTAAAGGACAAAATTGTTTTACAAATAGTATATAAATATATTTATACATTTTAATACAAGAAATGCTGTGCTGTGAAGAAAATAAAAAACTGTGTATGGAAACAATCGTCAATGCACCGTGATGCACCGAGATATCGTATTGAACCGAATCGATGGCATGATAATCGTAACCGAACCGAACCGTGAGACCAGTGTAGGTTTACACCTCTACTAATGGATGTCTGTGCATACAACAGCTTTCCTTATCCACGGAAGAGAGCGACAGTGAAAGTAAAGAATGAGGAGGCTCATTCTCTCATTCTCGCGCTGCAGATGCTCTGTTTAACTGTTTTCTCGCTAGTGAAGCGCTTAGTTATTCCACTTACAAAGCCCGCCATGTAAAAAGCAAATGCGCTATGGCGTGACGCAACTGACTTTTAAAGACAATGGAAGATGAGACTCTGATTGGTTTATTCTCAAAACACACCTATAACTCATTAAGAGAATAAGCTCAACTCTGTTAGACCTTGTACCATGGCGCAAAGCTTATTTTTCCGTCCTTAAAATAGCAAAAGTGACTTCTGACATGCCCTTAATGCTTTTGCATCCTGCGCTTTGGACTCTTTGTGCCTAGATTGTTAAAATAGGGCCCTGTATGTCTGTAATAAAATATAAAACATAAGACATAAGAGTTAAAATGTGCTGTCCACATGTGTGGCCACTAAGCCCTAGGAGGTTAATGCAATCTTTTAAATAATTATTTCTGTAGTTTCAGTATTTAAATTTTATTGTAATTTGTTGTTATTATAGCATAATCCGTTTTTACAAAATTACATCGATCACATGAAATTAATATCAAGTATTTTACCCAGTAAACATTCTTGTGTCTGTTTTACTTGAACAAACAAATATAAATGTCCCTTTTTGTTGTTGTTTTTCATGATTATGTGGAGCAGCTGAGAGAGGTCAAGCTGAGTTTAGATCAAAACAGTCTGAAGGACAGATTATGATAATTCAGCTTTGCGCTGGTCACTTCTTTGGGTACATGTACATTATGTACCACAAAAAGAATCAAACGTGCTGCAAAGGGGAAAAATATGAACATGAGATCATCACACATATTCCTACAGCCTGCTCGAAGGCAACACACAGTTGAGCGCTTTAAACTAACTTTGTCAGTAACTTTTCAAGGACACGCAAGTAAGGTCACCTCCGGCTAAACTCAATGCATTAATGTATCTGGGTCACTGCACAATGTGCTCAAGCTCATTGTTAATTTTAGGCAAGTTTAAGTAACAATGGATACTGTACAATATAAACCCTAAAACACTAAAAGCATTGGCAATTCAATAAACATGCTGCTGGAATGGAGATCATTTGTCTGCGAAAGGCCGGATTCAGATTTCATTCCAGCGATGCGACGTGTCTTGAAACGGCGAGTATAAATCAAGCCAGAGTCCATTGATTTTTAGTGCAATTGTGGAGAGGTCACACATATGGACGTGGTTTACACTCATCCGTCATCTGTGAAAAGCGCAGAATCTGCTTCGCCCATGTATGTACTGTATCAGACGTCCGTAGATTTTAATCCATCAATTGAGGCTGAAACCCAGTGCTGACAGATTGCCTCCCTCCCAGGGTCACACATCCAGCTCTTAAAGAGATAGTTTACCCAGAAATGTAAATTTGCTGTTATTTATTCACCTTCTGGTTATCTGAGATGTCTGTTAAAACAAGGGATGTGGGAAGAAGAGGAATTGGAAATGTAGTATAAACCTGAAGCTATTGTACTTTAAATATGTACAAAGACACATTTATCAATCATAACTGTTGTGGAAATGTCAAGACACAGCAAGACTCTGACTATCCAAGTTCAAAGTCAAGGTTTTAGTGAAGTTTATTTAGAAACTAATTTCGAGAGGAGCACGTGTTTATGATTGATAACAGCTGGTCCTCATTAGCTAACGCAGTATTCACCAATCAGACGATTCCTAAATCACTATAAATAACCAGAGTATCTTTCCTGAACCATCCTCGTCTTGAAGAATCCCCTCTTCCACCCCTACTCCTCCCATTTCCTTGTCAGGGCAACACGGAGGCCTAATGGTTAGCATCATTGCCTCACAGCAAGAATGTCACCGACTCAGATCTTACCTGGCCAAGTCGGCATTTCTGTGCGGAGTTTGCATGTTCTCCCCGTGTTTGCGTGGGTTTTCCCCGGGCTCTCCGGTTTTCTCCCACAGACCAAAAACATGTGTCACAAGTAAATTGACAAAACTAAATTGACATCATAACAAGCGTTGAATTTAGTATTCACACTCCATAGCAGATTCATAATCCACATCTACCATAATTAAACAGGGGGAGTTCTCGAGACCTACCTAAACTCTGACTCCCCTCTTGCCCTGCAACTGGGGGGAGCCCCGGGCTCGAGGATTTCATGAGCCCAGGGCTCTCTCCCAGGACAGCATGCCAAACACGCTTTATAATCAATCATCAGCAAGGGCGAACTCTTGAAATTATTTGGTTTACTTTTGCAATATAGTGCAAATCTAGACCATTTCAATGTGGTCGTGTCATTGGCCTATGAACATTTCCTGCTTGTTATCAATCATAACTTAATTTTAAAACAGCTATCATAACATTATTTATCAATATGTGGCTTATTTTGGATTCTCTGAAGCTATAGAAATTAAATGTAAAACAGGAAATACATTGGGACTATTGTTTTTGTTTACATCCCTCAAAATGATCTATAGTAACATTTCTCAAAAACCGCAAGTAAATTGAAAAAATATATACCGGTTCATTCACCATTTAGGCACTGGGACAATAAAAAACTAAACAATTCCTAACCCTACAGAATATAATGACTTATTGGTTCATATTAATGTTATTACAGGGTGTTCTACTTGTGATATAGAGCAATCGAGTTCATGTCCAGTAGAGGTGTGAACCTACACTGGTCTCACGGTTCGGTTACGATGCCATCAATTCGGTTCAATTCGATATCTCTGTGCATCACGGTGCATTGACGATGCTTTCCATACACAGTTTTATATTTTCTTCACAGCACAGCAATTTTTGTATTAAAATGTATAAATATATTTATATAATATTTGTAATACAATTTTGTCCTTTAATACAAACAGTCAGATATATGAACTGTACCTTTAAACTACACAAGCATTTATAGCAAATAAACAAATATAAATATCCCACTTGCTTTCTGAGCGCTGTCTAGCAAGATCTTTCTTACACCTCTATGATTGGTCACGTGCTCAACAGAAAGGGCTGCGATTGGCTCTTACGCGCTGGTGCTCATTACAGATGATTGACACTGATAAACGGCAGCGGCGATCACAGCTGATCCATGATAGACACGGTGGAGAAAACTCTGCAGACAAACGCTCGTGTCTGTATCCAGAAGTATTGCTGTAACAGCCGAGAGGAGAGGAAACTTTACTTCACGCCAGCAGGTCAAATGGGCCACAGTGTGAGAGAGAGAGAGAGAGAGAGAGAGAGATGGAGTTTACTTTCATTTTCTCAATCGCAGTGAAATAAGGGCTTCTGCTGTAAGTGTCAGTGAAAGACTGTCTAGAAAACACACACGCAGTGAAATTGTGTAGAGTTTCTGTGTCGTTTTTAAGTAGTTGGAGCATTGTAAATCCTTGCGCTCGCCTCCCTTGCTATAGTAAGCTTATAACATAGCGCATATGAGATAAATGACGTCAGTACATAATAAGCGGTTATGATTATTACTGAACTGATACCAAATTGTCCACATCTAGATCGCGGTGCACCAACAAAAACAATTAATTTTGACCCCCTTAATGTCCAGTAAAGCACAGTTCCATAAAAGAGATAAAAGTAATGCAAAATCAAGGTAAATTTCATGGTCGCAGTGCACTTTTCTCTCATGTTTGATTTTGAAAACACTGTTGGCTGGGTTTGAGGAAGGTTTAGATTAGGGATTTGAAACATAGCGATTAGCTAATCACAAGAGGCTGCGATATAAAATATATATGTATTATATAATTTCCCCCACCCAGAGGAAATTCGTGACTGCCGTCTGTGTGTGACAGTCTTACTAGCCAATTGAGTGAGCAAACTTTCGGTCTACCCAATCAGAATTTCGCAACCAAACTATGCGGAAAGCCCACAATAAAACAAACAAACAGGAAAGCACGGACAAGTGGGATGATGACGTCAGCCAATTCAGAAGCATTAATAGACAAATTCATATCAGCATTTCGGTAATATTAGAATATTTTGGTTTCAAAGTCACAAACACTGAACAAAAACAGATCATTTGTAAGAGCTGTCGCAGAATTGTTGCACAGCATGAGGAAATACAACAACCAGCACCAAAAAAAGCACCACAGGCGGCTATATGAGAAGTGTCTTGGTAAAAAGTCAACTAAACGTATTGCCAGTGACACTTAATCTAGTAGCTAGCAACAGCAAAGTACAATTTCAGAGTTGTTTGCAGCTGTTACACCATATGAAAAAACCTCACGAAGGCACCAGGAGTTAACTAACGCCATAACTCACTACTGTTTGCTCTAGAGAAAAATTTGTGTTTAATTTATGAATGTTTATAAACAAATTTGAATAAAAGCTGGAGTTAGTTAATATCTTTTCAGTTCCTTTTTTAAACTAACACTCACTGCATTTTAGCAGTAAGAAGTTTGACTACAAAATTAAATCGCAAATCAAATCGAAATCGAAATATGTGTTAAATCAAATCACAATTAGATATTTTCACTAAATCGCACAGCCCTAGTTCAGATCAGTGGTTTGCTACTGTAGGTGATTTGTATGACAAGCCCTGTCATCTCATCGATGTGTACAAGAAGGACGTGAATCTGAAGTAATGTATTTCAGAATCGCAAAAATGTAGACCGTGCCCTTTAGTGGATTTGTCTTCTGAAACGTGCAATGAAATGTAACTGGAACAATGCATTTTACAATTTGCACGTTTTACAAAACGTGCAATAAAATGTAACTGGAACAATGCATTTTACAATTTGTGATAATGTAGACCGAGACATGTGTTTTCAATGAGCCTGGGCTGAACATTTCTGTTGCTCCAATATGGGGTCGCATATACCCTGTGTATACAGGGTGGCTGTACTGAGTGCACATTTTACAGGAAGTGATTTTTGTCAGTGAAGCTCTTGGTCTGTTGCACACCTTGTTATAGTTTTGTCAGTCAACTTTCCTTGATGCAATCAGTAAAATCTGACTTACACTGCACTGTTTTTACTTGTGCTGTACAGAACAAGGCAGGCATGGTCAGTTTAGAGTGGTAGTGGCCATTTTACAACAAGTTTTAAAATAATACAAATAAAATAGTTTAAAACAGTTAAACAGCAAAAGTGGCTGAACAACTTTAGTTTCTTCTTATTTTATTTCTTGCTTTATAGATTATGCATTTATTTATTTTTTGATTTGGGATTTAATTAAAAATATATATGATGAAATATTTGACGAAATATAATTCAGTTTTGCTCAATGTGTCGGAGTTTCTCTCATTAATTAATTTTATTTTAAAATTTGTTTCAAATCTCATATTGTTATAAGAAATCGTGCAAAAAATTTTTAGTGAACTGCATTGCTCAGGACTTTTTAATGAATTAATGTGAATTAGTGGTAATAATGTTGTGAATTACATTCAGTTTCTTGCATAAACCGATCATTTCGCTTCATAAGACCTCACTCTAGAGCATAGGTCTCCAACTCAATTCATGGAGGGCTGCAGCTCGGCACAGTTTTGCTCCAACCCTAATCAAACACAGATGATCCAACTAATCAAGGTGTTCAAAACTACTAGACTAATTCTCAATATGCATTCTTCAGCGATCTTGTGTTCTCGTGTAACGTCAATATCAACTGCCAAAGTTCAGTTCACGACCGCAAGAACGGAGGACACGATAAAGTTCTTGGATGTGTTCTTGGTATCGAGGATTCGTCGATGCAGACTTGAGCACCAAATTCGCTCTAGAAGTTCCAGAAGTCACTGCGACTGGATGTGGGAAGCGCAGCATTTTATATAGATTTATTATTAAAGTTCAGAGATATAACTTATTTACCAGTCAGGAGTTTCCCTAAATGAAATGGTGAAAGTACACATTACCATGAAAAGCTAAGGCATAAACACATTGTGTGTTTGTTTGTTGAAATTCGCATTAAAATCTTTTTTATTTGTATTCTATAATGTATATTTATAATGTTTTTATGCATCGTATATATTGTGAAAGGCGGTTCCTTCCACTGTGGTGACCCCAGATTAATAAAGAGACTAAGCCGAAAAGAAAATGAATGAATGAATATATTGTAAAAGGGGAAAAACAATAAATCGTTGTATGAATGCTTTAATGTTTAAATGATTTTCCATTAAAATGCGTGAAGGTGAAGGCCATGTGACCATCAGGAAGGACGCAGCATCTCAATTCTCACAGGACATGTTCTGTGCTCCTGCGGTCTCCTGAGTTCGTTCTTCCCAGGTGACCTGGCAAGACCGGTCTTCACAAGAACACAAGTCCATTCTCTGTGTTCTTGGAATTGAGAAACAGCCCTAGAGACTATTAAGCAGGTGTGAATTGGAGGTGGTCAGACATAAACTATGCAGGGCTGCGGCCTTCCAGGAATTGAGTTTGAGACCATTGCTTTAGAGCAGGGGTGGGCAAACTCGGTCCTGGAGGGCCGGTGTCCTGCACAGTTTTGCTCCAACACTAATCAAACACACCTGAACATGCTAATCAGTGTCTTCAAGATCACTAGAAATCTATAAGCAGGTGTGTTTGATTAGTGTTGGAGCTAAACTGTGCAGGACATCGGCCCCTTCAGGACCGAGTTTGCCCACCCCTGCTCTAGAGCCTGGATCCACAGAAACTATCTGTTTTCTTTTGTTTTGTTTTTTTAGGGATGTCCAGATCCGATCACGTGGTATCAGACTCGAATCGATGGTTACCTCCCGATTAGGACTCAAATATATATGTATATTATATATATTCTCATTATTTTTTAACACATCTATAGTTATGTGGTGGCACAGAGTTAGACCTCTTTCTTGACTTCACACAGAAACAGCAACGCGTGTGGCATGACATCACTTTGTTGCAGAGATGCTATTGGTTAAATCCCGCCAAAGTAGAACACGGAAGCAGCTTGAAGCGGAAAGAGTGAATATGTCTGTGGTCTGGAGGTATTATAAAGTTGATGACGACAACATTGCCATAGCAAATGTGAGATAAACTTGGGACTGCCTTCCAGGTATTTTAAGTTAAGGAGCTATTTGCCTTTACATTAGATTTTTTTTTTTATATTTACTGTTGCACTAAAGTCCAAAAGTTAGGAGTTGATGTTATTTATTACTTGATTGTTCAAGCTACGTCACAGAAGTGCTCTGTTTGTTAAAATAAAGTGAATTGAATAAATAAGGAACATCCTGGATCTGTTTCTTCGCTTTTCTTTATTCTTTTTATGTATTATAGAAGTATCGGATCGGGTTTCAGTATCGGTAGACACTTAAAATCAAATGACTCGGACTCAAGGGCAAAAAAACCTGATCAGGACATCCCTAGATTTATTTATTTTTATTCTCAGTGTCGGTAGCCATTGACTAAAACCACTTCATTAATGTTCTACTTAAAAAAAAGAGTCACCTGAGTGTGAACTAACTAACAGCAAATATTCCTTTTTGGGTGAGCGTTCCCTTTAATGGGAGCATTTTTATTTTTATGAGCAGGGTTGTTGCTTAGTTAAAAGATGGGTCTGGTCTATTGGGAAATTTCTCCAGTTAGACCTCTGCATCAGCCTGTGCTCTGTAATACAGGACACCCATTAGCAGGGTCATATGGTGCCCTGGATAGTTCAGTGCCTAAGCACTAAGCAGTCCGTTTTAGGGCAGCAGGATTACACAAAGAACAAGGATGATGCTCATGTGATGATGCGAGACAGACTCGGGGCCCCAAATCTCACATTTAGTCCAAACATAAGTGCTGTGTGTTATTAAAAAGGCAAAACCTGATCAAAACAGGACATCTGCACCGGTTCAGTCATATTAAACCCTGCTCCAAAATGACCTCATAACAGCAGCCCTCACAAATCACATGCCGATACATCTGAGGGTGTGATGAGAATGTCGAGTGACCAAGCACAACAAACCAGTGATCAAGTAAGTGCTTTTACCGCTCCGACTCATCAACCGATGATAAATCAGGCCCTGCTGTGCATTACAACCCTTCTGATTAAAGTGCTCATCTGGACGAGCCCCAAAGCTTGCGCTCCTTGAGCTCTGGCTCACATAGGCGCGACAGGGAATTTGCGGCGCTGCACTTCACTGGCGGTGTGGGATACTGTTTGAAATCTCATTAGACAGATCTTGCATAGATTGATTAGAGCTAATTAAGGCAGCCATGACTGCCAGGGGCCTCTAAGCCCAAGCAACTGTGAGACCAGAGACTGTGAGACAGAAACACGCATACTGCATATACTGCAAATTCACCACTAGGACAACTAACTATTTTTAGGTGCACATTTGCCTCCAAAAACAAAGGGCTTCAAAGACATGTGCCTCATGAGACAGTGATCTGGCCCTGTGATGAAAGCTTTAATCAATCAATCAATCAATCAATCAATCAATCAATCTATCTATCTATCTATCTATCTATCTATCTATCTATCTATCTATCTATCTATCTATCTATCTATCTATCTATCTATCTATCTATCCAGGCTATCTATCTATCTGTCCGTCCTTCCATCCTTCCATCCATCCGTCTGTCGGTTTATCTATCTATCTATCTATCTATCTATCTATCTATCTATCTATCTATCTATCTATCTATCTATCTATCTATCTATCTATCCATTCATCTATCTATCCATCCATCCATCCATCTATCCGTCTACTCAATGATCTCCTACTTGATCTCCTACTCTCTCCTTGCTTGAAGCAAAGCTTTTATTATTTTATTGCTTGAAGCAAATCTTTTGAGCAATTTTTATTTAAGAAAATAAACGTCCACACTTACAGTTTTTCTCAGTCGCTTTGGTGCATTTCTCACAACACTATTTACATTTGCACAACAGTTAATGCAGTTCTCAAAACAATTAGTGCAAACTGCAAAACCTAGTGGATAACCTGCAAAAGCGCGTCACTTGCACAAAATGGAGAGCTCATTCCTCAAAAGCAAGTATTGATGTCAATGAAAGTGTCAGTGTCATCAAAATGAAAAGTCCTGCCACCATTGTTTATGAACAAGATAGTCAAATGGCTTAGTCATGTTTTCATCATGACACTTTACTCTGTACATTTTTTCCAATGCAAAAAAGTCTGATTTTGGTGACACTTCCTGAAAATACTCAAGACAGCATTATATACTATTTGCACAGCCATTTGAAAACTACAGTAAAGTTAGACATCACTGCATTTAGTGAGGTATCTGAGTACAAGACACTGAATATGTATGTTTCACATTTTTACTGCATTTGCTCTTTACAATTCTAATTTATTCACAGCATTGTGCAAAAGAACAAACACCCTTTTTTACAACAAACAAACTTCCTTTGGGTAGAGCTGTACACAACTGTAAACAATACTGCAGTACATATTGGAACTGAACCTACAACATGCACAGGTCTGTAAATCATTCATGAAATTGTTCAATTTAGAAGACATTTTCAGTGAAAAAAAAGATTTAAAGTTTCTAAATAAAATGAGCTTGACAGATTTTGACAACTAGTTCAACATTTTTGTATGTAATGACTCAAGTAATGAAATGAGGACTATTAGTTTTATATGGAATGACTATTCAGCAGACGCAAGTTTAGTTAATTTTGACTGACATGACATAAGCAAATGATAATGTTACAAACAGCAGAGAGTTGCATGAAAGCAATTGATGCATGTCCAAAAGCATTTGCAATTTGCTGGAAAGAATGAGAAACTGCTATTATGATGTGCTCAAATGACTAATTGTTTTGAGAAATGCATTAACTGTTGTGCAAATGTAAATAGTGTTGTGAGAAATGCACCAAAGCGACTGAGAAAAACTGTAAGAAAAGATTCAAATTGAAACTTTACATACTCCTTCTAAAATAATTAATTTGCAAATAAAACCTAATTAAATATTAATCTTACAGTAACAATGTAAAAGATAACTTCCTGACGTGCATGAAGTCTGACGAGAAGAACTTCAGAATCTGTCAAAATATTAAAAAAAACTCCCAGGAAACACTTTATTTTCAAATATACAGCCTACATAAACTATCAGAACAAAAGAAAAAGCGGAACTCACCGGTTTCCTTCACAGTATTTGCACGGCAGTGGTCTCATCATCATCATCGCTCTCCAAGTCTCTTGTCCATGTCGAGTCGCAGTTTCTCACTTCTGCACAATGTCCTCTAACATCATCCTCGTGCTCAGAAAGACGATGAGCCCGTCTTGAGAGACAAGACCCGAATGCTTTTTAATCGCTTTGCTCCTTCATTAATTCGTTCTGTCTACGACACATCTCTCCAGGGGCTTGCAGGATAATTGTAACCTTAATTTAGGTTGGCTGTTCTCCGCACTGACGCTTCTCTGCACTCGCTCCTCCAACTTCCAACTCCCACCTGCGCGTTTCAGTGCGAGTGAACATCTGAAGCCCAGCGCTTTTTGGAGAGCAGATCGGTGTTTACTGCTCTGTTCGGCAGGGCTGGTGAAGGATAACACCTCGCGAGGGCACTCTGAGAGAATAGCAGATATTTGCGCGGCTTGGCCAAATCTCCGGATTTAGGTAAAACAGCAGATGGTTGGCCGAGTGAGAGACTCTCGTGGCTTGTAGATGCTGGGAAAACATCTCATAGGACACATGTTTACTTCAGTCGATTTATGCGATACGAAGACACACAGAGTTCAACTAAATGTGACTTTTGTGTGGTAAACTATAGTATTTTGTCGAAATGAGAGCAGTAGCCTAGTCTGTGTAAAAATCCAATGAGCTTTTTCCGTTTGTTAATGAGGCACGGTGACTAAACAGGAGAATGGCCCAGATTTTGCCACAAAAAACAAACAAACAAACGAATCTAACTAAAAGTACTGTAGCACTGTAGTATTAATAAAAATACTGAAAGCCAATACCTCATTTTAAATTATATATATTGAATTTACTACATATACCCTGTTAAGATTAGTATAATAAATGCTTTAGACTGTTAACCGTGTGTGTGTGTGTGTGTGTGTGTGTGTGTGTTATATTAACTAATGTATCTGCCTGATAAAATGGAAATACAAATGGAACTTTATTTTGTGTGTGTGTGTGTGTGTGTGTGTGTGTGTGTGTGTGTGTGTGTGTGATGTTTAATATGGTGTGTGTAGTATATAGGCCTACTATCCTAACATAGTAAATATAATATACAATATAGAACTTTTAATTTTAATAATGTATCAATAATGTTAAAATAAACATTTGTGTATACATAATGCACAGTTACATTTAATATAAATAGTAAATTTACTATAATATAATCCTTTAAAAGGCGACACTGTGGCTCAGTGGTTAGCACTGTCGCCTCACAGCAAGAAGGTCACTGGTTCGAGTCTCGGCTGAGTCAGTTGGTATTTCTGTGTGGAGTTTGCATGTTCTCCCCATGTTCAAATTGGTTTTTTCTGGGTGCTCCGGTTTCCCCTTACAGTCCAAAGACATGCGCTATAGGTGAATTGAATAACTAAATTGGCCGTAGTGTATGTGTGTGAATGAGTGTGTATGGATGTTTCCTAGTACTGGGTTGTAGCTGGAAGGGCATCAGCTGTGTAAAACATATGCTGAATAAGTTGGTGGTTCATTCCACTGTGGTAACCCCTGATGAGTAACGGGAGTAAGCCGAAGGAAAATGAATGAATTAATAATCTTTTAAATTGAAAGTTATCTTAACCATGGATTAGGTTTTTGCTCATAATGTTTTAACCTTTTTGTTCATACATTTCTAAAGTGTTTGCTTATGATATAGTGCAGTGAAGGTGGTAATAAATCACATTACGTGTTTTCATGAGGTTTTAAGTCAAATGTGCAAGTCTGCAACCAAGATCCTCTAATATGCTGACCAGGGTCAGATCTCCCAGGCATATCCGCTGGACTAAAATAGCAACTTTTGTCATTCACTAACTTCATAATACATAAAGTTTTGAGATTACCATCTGTGGAGAGACCACTTTACTATATAACTTGTGGTAAAATAATCTCTGTGATTTAATCAGATGAAAATCCATAAAACCACACATTTTCAGACTACAATTATTCCTAAATAACTTAAGTGCCTTTTTAATGAATATCACGCAACATTTAGCATCACCACTAATATTAAAAAGATGTCATCTTTGGTTTTCTTCTAATTTTTTTGTGTGAAGAGGACAGAGATTACACTTACTGAACCATATTAATAGTAATTTTGGCACAAATGAATAACAGAGGTGTGATATTTAGTCTCAAAGAACAATGAATCAGGCCGGTCACTGACATCGGTTGCTCACAAGCATCATAAGGATGTTCCCTAATGGCATCACATTTATTTACTTCATCTACAGTCCATGGATGCAGCAGACTGAATAGAAACAGAGGGATCTGCACATTCATTGGTGGTTTGGGAGTACAGTGACACCCTCCACATTGCCTGTAGGTTTTTAATTAAATTTGGCCACTAGAGGGAAAACATTTCAAATGAAGGAAGGGCCTGAGTGCTGAAACGTCTCTAATATAGGAAACATTCACCTTTATCCTCATTTAGTAGCTCAGAGTTTTTTAAACTTCACCAAAGTAATACATCACAACAAGACTGGCCTATTTTACCAAACCCTTTGTCTTTTTTATGCTATTGTCGAACTAAAATAAGGTTACAGTAGCAAATTCAACATAAAATAAAATCAATAATAGTATTTATGTAAATGCATACATTACAAAAATATTAACCTAATTGAAAATATAATAGTTTAATATTAATATTATTATTTTATAATATTATTTCAAAACAGCGTACCTGTCAACACAGACAATATATGCACTCACATGTCTAGATATATAATGTGTGTGTAATATAATAAAATATAATATTATATGATATAATATAGCATTTTATGTGATAAACACTATGAATAACCTAAAAATACAATAAAATCATTTATAAATAATTAACTGACAAGCTTAACTATGTAAATGACAAAATCTGACCTAAACAGCTCAGATGTAGTCATGTATAGTACAATAAGTCTAATGTTATCAGCAGCTTTTTCTGTGTGTTTGTTTAATATTTTTTTAACTTAATGCCTAAGACATAAGGTTTAATATGTGTTGTCATGTTGCACAAAAGCTAGTGTTATCAGCAGCATTTTATTTATTTATTTAAACATTTTTATTTAAATCTAAATTAAATCATATCTAAATCTCAAGTAAATGGCTGTAACATTAGGACAGCTGTTTTAAGAGTTCATAAAGAGCAACAGAAAAGCCTCGAGGCTGAAGAGGGTTTAAAATGCCTGTGTGTTCAGTCGTTGTGATGCTCACATGTTTGTTTCAGAAACTATTTGTCCTTGAATGTTCGCATAAATGCCTTACCATAGCAATTCCTGAAATAGCTTTGTACGAACCATATAAGCTATATTTAGTTACATAGATATTTACATTTAAACAGTATCCATTAATTTTTCTCAGATAATAGGCATTGTGATGATAACATAGTATGTACATGCAAAACAGGACTATAAAATAGTACTTTAATGAATGTTTTGTTAATTATTCCAACTTAGTGTTTTCTCTTTTCCAACATGTCTTCTGCAGAGCCATTTTAATAGTGAGCCAGGAGTTTAGATTATTTGTTTTTTTTATTCTCTGATATCAGAAAAAATCTTGTACATTTAAAAACAGATCGTAAATAGATGTTTATCTTATGTCCCCAGCCCAACCTTCTGAAAACTTCATCATTCCCTGCTGAACGTTTCTCTCTCTCTCTCTCTCTCTCTCTCTCTCTCTCTCTGTCTCTGTTTTGCAGTGAATCCAGTGACACAAGCCTCTTTGACCTGCCTTCATAAATGCCGGTCTGACCTTGGATTAGCGTAAGACTCACTGATTTGTATTGGTCAAATCTTGCCATCACAAGCCCACAGATGCCTGCGCACGTGGCAGATGGTACAGTTCTGAAATTGTGAATGTGCTTTAAAGGCACATGTGTTTATCACCAATGTATAGTTTGCCAGCCTCTTACTAATCCTCAGCCTGAGGACATCTGTGCATCAATGGTGGCGGCACTGGAAAAACACAAACAGGCTTCTGTGAGGGCTTTTATGAATGAACTGTCACTCATTCAGCACTTTATATGCAGTTGACGTCAACATTTTTAGCCCTCCTGTGAAATTTGTATTCTTTTTCAAATATTTCCCAAATGATGTTTAACAGACCAAGGGAATTTCCACAGTATTTCCTATAATATTTTTTGACTTCTGTGGAAAGTTTTATTTACTTTGGTTTGGCTGGAATAAAAACATTTTTGGAACAATTTTAAGGTCAATATTATTAGCCTCCTTAAGAGTTTGCTTATCTTTTGTCTGAAAAATAAATCACTTTTTATCCAAAAACTTGCCAAATTATCGTTATTATTAACGATTATTATTACACGTTATTATTATAACGTGCTGCATTAACATAATAACCTAGTCTTTAAATTGCACTTTAAGCTGAATACTAGTCTTATTTAATCTTGAAAAATAACTAGTAAATAAAATATTATGTACTTTCATTATGGCAAAGACAAAAGAAATTATTTATCTGAAATTAGTTATTAAAACTATTATGTTTAAAAATCGAAACAATCTTCTTTACTTTAAGCAACACTTTTTAATTTATTTTTTATAGATTTTTATATTATTATTTATATAATTTTTATGTTTTGGACTTTTTATAGTTTTTTTATATTTGCAAATAACGCAGATGAATACCAAATACAGAGCATTAACATAAAAGCAGAACAATACAAAATAAATAAATACAATAAATAAATAACGTATATTATAAATTGAGTAAATAAACCAAACCAAAACACATACAAGAAAAAAAAGAAGAGGGTAGGGGGTTGCCAATATCATAGCCTTAATATTTTGTCTCGTTACATGTTTGCTAGCATTGTGGGTCACAGAAGTTCAGAAGTTTTCCTCATTTATCAAAATAAATTTCAATCCTTCCACGTAAACTGTAGGAAAGTTTTTCAAAAGCTGCAACTCGTCTTAACTCTGTGATCCACTCAAAGATCGGAGGTCTACTGGAAGATTTCCAGTTTTTAACAATCACCTATCTGATGATACAGTTCTGTATCCATTGTGATTGAGTTTTATTCATGTGGCTTAAGGGACAGGGGTCACCAAATATGTACAGCATAAGCTTGGGCAAAAGTCATACTTGGTCTGCAATATCTTTACAAGGTAATCATGCACTTCTCTCCAAAAATATTGGACTTCTGGCCAAAATATAATAGGCCACCTGCTTCTTTTTGGCATCGCCAGCATTCTAGATTGTTTGCGAAACCTGCTCTAAACAGTCTTTTGGGAGTCCAGTAAAATCTATGTCAAATTTGAAACTGTATAAAATGTGTTCTAACATCTCTAGACATTAATTTTAAATTCCAAGCAATTTTTCCCCAGTTCTCAACTTCAAATGTGCATCCAAAATCTTTTTTCGCAGATTATCTTAACTGCAGAACTGATATTTTGACTCGTTTGCCTAGTGCATAATATTTAAAAGCTTCATGGCCAGAACCTATAATATTGCAGACCATGTTATCAATATTTTTACTCTTAGGAGAATTTGAAGGGGAGCCAAAGACATTTATGAGTAAACGTATCAACTGTAGATACCTCCATAACTGATTATTAGGCAGACTTAGATTTTAAGTCTCTCAAAAGATATTGGTTTGTCGTCTTCATAAAGATCTTCCAGAATATTAGTATTATTATCTATCCATAAAACTGGTGTTCCACCAATTAACAATTTTGGAGTGGTCCAGATGGAAGATGAAGGACTTAGAAAAGGGTTAGACGTAGATCATATTTTTAATAGGAAGCTATACAATATTGTATTTGTGCATATACATTAGACTAGTCAGTACTGAAGGCAAATCTGGAGCTTATCTAACAAAGTAACTTACGATAACGGTCCAAAAATTAGTACACCCAAATTTATATGTGATAGAAAAATATTAAATACAAAT
Source organism: Danio kyathit (assembly GCA_903798195.1). Lineage (NCBI taxonomy): Eukaryota > Metazoa > Chordata > Actinopteri > Cypriniformes > Danionidae > Danio > Danio kyathit. The sequence continues at coordinate 38,172,816 of LR812534.1, forward strand.
TTAAAAAAGAGGAAAAATCAAGAGAAGCAAAAACAATTTAAAATTTTGTTGAAATTTTATAGGTTGCAATTTTTATTGCAATATTTTGCTTGAATTGAATTGTATTATCTTTCAATCTCTGAATATGTTTGGTGACTAAAATATTATTTTAATAAATATATCTGTTTAATAAATCTGTTTTGTTTAAATGCACCCAAATGCATTGCCTATATTATTATTACTAAATGTTCATTTTCAAAATGGGGTGTACTCAATTATGCTGAGCACTGTATATACACAAACACACAGGGTAGGATTGCACCAACTATTCTTCTTGCTTAATCTGGAACATTAGTCTACCCTAGAGGCTTAGTAAGTGCTGTACATTAAGCTAAATGTAATCATGCAATGCAAGAAATATTTATTAGTGAATAAGACTAACTTAGTATCCCCTTACTTCATGAACTGGGCTAGGTTGTAACTTGCTGGTATGTGTAGTTATTATCATATAGTTATATAGCATGCACAAAAAGGGAAGTTTGGTCCAGGTTCTCTAGTTCTCACTCTGTGAAAAACCTTTGAATCAAAAGTCTCGTGACAGTCATGGGACCAGACATATGACTGCAGTAGGGCATTCTGGGTAAGGTCTGCGGTCAGACTGGAATGTAAATTTACAGGAAACAGATGTGGATTCGCTGTTAACAGAGGAAAAGAAGAGGAGCTTTTCCTGCTATATAACATGCACAACTATAAACTCTGGGGCTGTTTAAATATTAATACAAAAATAATACATTCAACAATAATACATTTTTAACTGGTCAAGCTGGTTATTATCTGACGGAAGCAAACTGATGACTTCAAACTCAGTATTAATAAATAGCATCTTTCTCAGGGTCATTCTCCAGGGTCCCTGTTAACTTGTCATGAACACTTCCCCTTGTTAGTCAACAATGCATGTTCCCTGTGCAGTGTGTCAGTGTTTGAGGTAAGTTGCCCCATGATGTTTACTCTATAGGCATGCAGTCAGCATTAAGATATAAATATACGTTAAGGAATATTTAAATATTATTTATTTTATTAGGCCTCTGCTTGTTTGATTTGTATAAGCATTGCAGTGTTTTGTGATGATTTAAACATTTGTTTGCAATTTTAACACTCTGTTCAATATAAATCCTTAAATTTATCAGCAATTTAGATGTGTTTATACCAACAGTATCTGCACTCACGAAATGTTAGTTTGTTACACACAAACAGTCTTTAAAGTAAAGGTAATTTATTGGCGTTAATTCTATCACTAGCCTTTTACTTGATTTTTTCCATTGCACAAAAAAACTTCATGGTATAAAAAGTATTGTAGATAGTTAAAATGTTCTTTGCTCTTTAGAAAAGAAAATGCATTCTTTTAACTGTTCTCTGAAAATGAGTAGTTCTTCTATATTACCATTTCTTCATTTTGGGAGCTTTTTGTTAAGAATGCATGTTGGTTATACGGTGTTGTGTCCTCTAATAGAACCCTCTTAAAACTTTCATGAGAACCAAAAATTACACTTATAAGATCAATAATTTCAGGTAATATTATCCTTGATTTGGTCAATGAATGAAAATTCCAAATAATCACATGCACACACAGATAAAGCCTAAAATATAAAGTTTTGTAAAGCATGAATAAGCAGGTGTGTATCACTAAATAAATGCTTCAATCATTTAATGCATCCGGGTCAAAGTCAATCCTTCCTTTCAGGTCTTGCAGGTTAATATGTAATATTATCAAATTAATCCCAGCAAACACTGTGTTTTACCAAGAACTTGCAGTAAACGTGATGCAGTGGAATTATCGAAACAGAGTGAATATCTGATGTTATTTTTTTTATTTTTCATAAGGACTATTTTTGTAATTCAATTAGTCCAGCGTTATCTTTTATGTCAGATGATTAAATCTAACCAATTAACCACTAGTTTATGTTAAAATTATACATTGGTAAAAATGAAACTTATTAACTTACAGAGTAGAGCTGTAAAAAACAACAAACGTCTAATATTCCCCCTGTAATAATGTATTTATTATTAATAGAATACATATATAAAAAGTAATTTAAAAATATTACGTAAACAATGACATATGTTATATGAAACCTATGCTTATAATTACTGAACTTTGTTTAGTCATTCATTCATTTTCTTTGCAGCTTCGTCCCTTTATTAATCTGGGGTCGCCACAGCGGAATGAACCGCCAACTTATCCAGCACATGTTTTACGCAGCGGATGCCCTTCCAGCTGCAACCCATCACTGGGAAACTCATACACACTCATTCACACACATACACTTCGGACAATTTCAGCTTACCCAATTCACCTGTACCGCATGTCTTTGGACTGTGGGGAAAACCGGAGCACCCGGAGGAAACCCATGCCAATGCGGGGAGAACATGCAAACTTCACACAGAAATGCCAACTGACCCAGCCGAGGCCCGAACCAGCGAACTTCTTGCTGAGAGGCGACAGCACTACCTACTGCACCACCGCTGCATTTTGACATTTCACTTTGATCACAACAGTATAACTGAGTAATTTAATTGAGTAGAAGGGGGTTGGTTTTAAATCTTAAATTTGTGAAGCATGTTTTGCCATAGTCGATTTGTGACTCTCATTTAAATGCAATGCTGCAAAGTGACTCTCTTCATTCCTTTTTACATTTTACTTTAACTCTGACAGACGTAATCATCTAGTTTAAAGGTACACTTACCAGCCACTTTATTAGGTACACCTGTCCAACTGCTCGTTAATGCAAATTCCTAATCAGCCAATCACATGGCAGCAACTTAATGCATTTAGGCATGTAGACATGGGCTGCGTCCGAAACCGCATACTTCCATACTATACAGTACGCTTAAATCAGTATGCGAGCCGAGTAGTACGTCCGAATTCTTAGAATTCGAAAATCAGTATGCGAGAAGTACCCGGATGACTTACTACTTCCGGCGAGATTCTGAAGTGCGCATCCCATGGACGCTGCGCTATCCCATGATGCCCCGCGAGAGAATTTATGAATGGACGTGAAGCGACGCAACTGACGCAGGTAGGTCACGTGACCATGACAAAATGGCGGATGTAGTACGTCCGAATTCCATTCATACTGCTCACATTCATACTGTATAGAACGTACTTTTCCAACGGCCGAGTAGTACGTTTAAATTCAAATGCAGTACCTACTGAGTAGTAGGCGGTTTCGGACGCAGCCATGGTCTAGACCAGGGGTGGGCAAACTCGGTCCTGGAGGGCCGGTGTCCTGCACAGTTTAGCTCCAACTCTAATCAAACACACCTGCTTATAGATTTCTAGTCATCATGAAGACACTAATTAGCATGTTCCGGTGTGTTTGCTTAGTGTTGGAGCTAAACTATGCAGGACACCGGCCCTCCAGGATCAAGTTTGCCCACCCCTGGTCTAGACGATCTGCTGCAGTTCAAACCGAGCAACAGAATGGGGAAGAAAGGTGATTTAAGTGACTTTGAACATGGCATGGTTGTTGGTGCCAGACAGGCTGGTCTGAGTATTTCAGAAACTGCTCATCTACTGGGATTTTCACACACAACCATCTCTAGGGTTTACAGAGAATGGTCCGAAAAAGAGAAAATATCCAGTGAGCGGCAGTTCTGTGGGCGCAAATGCCTTGTTGAGGCCAGACGTCAGAGGAAAATGGCCAGACTGGTTCCAGCTGATAGAAAGGCAACAGTAACTCAAATAACCACTCGTTACAACCCAGGTCTGCAGAAGAGCATTTCTGAACACACAACACATCAAACCAACTCCAACTCGGTACGGTGTACTTAATAAAGTGGTGAGTGTAAAGTCACATATATTTACTCACCCTGAAGTGGTTATAAACCTTTTTGAGTTTCTTTTTGCTTTTGAACACAAAAGAAGATCTTTTAAAGAAAGCTTATAACCACTGAATTCCATAGTAGGAACCACAAATACTATGGAAGTCAGTGGTCACCGGTTAGCAGCTTTTTTCAAGATATCTTCTTTTGTGTTCAACGTCAAACTAGTTAGAAAGGGCGAGTAAATGACGACAGAATTGTCAGTTTGGGGTGAAGTATCCCTTTTGTGCTGGGGTAAAACATTCATCTTCAATTTGTGGGGCATTATTATACATTTTGAGGCCTTTTTCTGTCCACAAATTCCTTATATAAACCTAATTTTCAATACCAATGTAAACTGATTGCACTGCATTCACACTCTTTATTCGTTTGTACTTTAATTCTAACACCATAACAGTTTAATGATGTATTTTTTGCACATTTTCTTAAATTTGTGGGGCATTTTTGTTTATTATGGTCACATTTTAGCCTCAAGCCCACATTAATTAGCAACCCTGATCCAAAGTAGCGAATTGACACTCTTTATTCACATTGCACTTTAATTGCAATGGCTTAAATAGTTTCGATTAATTCTACAGGGACCATTTTTCCTCTTAACTTGAATTTGTGGGGCAGTTTCTTGAATAAATCTGGGTCATGATTTTGATTCCCTATTCATAACAGTTGAATGTATTCTTAAATATAGTCTGCTCAGACTTGTCATCACATCAGCAGGTCGTCCGGCTTTTGGCCTGTGATATTTATGGGTTTGCTTGTATCTTTGTGAGTAATCCGCACAATACATGAACGACTAACACTAAAGGGGACTTTCCTCAACATATATTTATATCTTAATGCTGACTGCATGCCTATACAGTAAACATCATGGGACATCTTTGTAGACCTCAAACACTGACACACTGCACAGGCAACATGAATTGTTGACTAACAAGGGGAAGTGTTTGTGACAAGTTAACAGGGCCCCTGGAGAATGACCCTGAGAAAGATGCTATTTATTAATACTGAGTTTGAAGTCATAGGTTTGCTTCTGTCAGATAATAACCAGCCTGACCAGTCAAAGATGTCAGCTGACTGAAGATGAGCAGAAATGAGAAGGTGCATAATAATAATAATTCACATGCATCTTTTTGTAAACTGACAAAAGACTTGCAAATGGTTAAATATTTGGATGGGTCTATTAGTTTTTGTGTGACTAAAGCCATCCAGGGAAGTTAAAGGTAAAAATTATAATAAAAATCAATAGCAAGAATTAAAAACTGGTGTCAATAAGAGATTCCTGAACCATATTCTTGTTTTAAGAGCAGCAAATAATAACTTGACTTCTGGTTGATCATTTGGATAAGTGGCAGAAGGTAGATTTTTCCTGCTTCCCAATCATCACAAATACCGCAGAAGACCTATTGGAACCCGCATGGACCCAAGATTCTCACAGAAATCAGTGAAGTTTGGCGAAGGAAAAATCATGGTTTGGGGTTACATTCAGTATGGGGGCATGCGAGAGATCTGCAGAGTGGATGGCAACATCAACAGCCTGAGGTATCAAGACATTTGTGCTGCCCATTACATTACAAACCACAGGAGAGGGCAAATTCTTCAGCAGGATAGCGCTCCTTCTCATACTTCAGCCTCCACATCAAAGTTCCTGAAAGCAAAGAAGGTGAAGGTGCTCCAGGATTGGCCAGCCCAGTCACCAGAAATGAACATTATTGAGCATGTCTGGGGTAAGATGGAGGAGGAGGCCTTGAAGATGAATCCAAAGAATCTTGATGAACTCTGGGAGTCCTGCAAGAACGCTTTCTTTCCCATTCCAGATTACTTTATTAATAAGTTATTTGAGTCATGGCAGAGATGTATGGATGCAGTCCTCCAAGCTCATGGGAGTCATACACAATATGAATTATTTTTCCAATGACTTTATATTCTATACTGTACATTATTTATGTTAAGTGACAAGACTTTTGTCTAAGCAAAGTCAGACCTTACTGTCCTAATTAAACAATTAAAAATTAAGGCATGATCATATTTTATTTTGGTAAAATAAGCGTAATCTAGAGGTCTTTGTCTTTCACATAAGCCACTTCTGATACCAAATGATCAACTAGAAGTCAAGCTATTATTATTATTTGTTGTTCCTAAAACTTGGATTGGTCACAAGACTTTTGTCAGGTAGTGTACAGTATAAAATCAATTTGTTTATGGCAGATGAAAAATGTTTTAATATTAGTTGGAATGGGAAATAAGACAAGGGGTCTCTACAATATTACTTTTTGGCAGTTAGTTTTAGTAAATTTCATATACAAATATATTTTCTGCAACCTCTTCTTGGATAAGTTTTAATATTGGGGTCAATAGAAATGTTTGGGGGAGAAGCATATGTATAATAACTAATAAATAATTATTAGAGAAATAATGCTAATAAAAATGCAAAGAAGTGGAAATGCCACTAAATAAAAATAACAAAAATCAGCTTTACTTCAATAATAAATATAAAATGCATTTTTTGGAGGCATTTTTTCCACAAGCCCTAGTCATTTCTGACTGTAAACTAATATAATGCCACAAATGGACACTATTAATTTTCACATTCTCTTATACAGTACATTGTGAGAGATGTAATGGTTATGGTATAGTTTAATAGTGCAGGGGCATTTTCCCCTTGCATATACACTACTCCCAACTTCCCGCTTTTCCTAAAACTGTAACCTGACACCTGACATCATCGTTCGGGCTGGTGTTTAATCTATTCCAGATATTCTTCCCTTCCCCTCAACAAGAGCAACTTCCTCAAAACTCCCTCATAAAAAGAGGCCATCGACTGCACAGTTCAATCCAGCAGCCATCTGTTGTTCTGAAATTTTGGACATCGCTCAGGTAATCAAAGACTCTCGACTCAAGTGTGCATTGTTTATATGTTAAGTACTTTAATATGGTGTACTCGTAAATATTAACATATCGAAACAATAGAAGTTCTCGGTGCAGCTTTCGTTTTCTGTTTACAAAGTTTTTGAAATATATTTTAGAGCGTTTGCTTTACTGTAATAAAACGGTGCATTTCTTCTTGATCATTTCAGTTCTCACTTAATAGGCTACTTCTCTAAACCGACCGAAATAAGTTGCAGCGCCAGTTTCGTTTTTGCTTGTCGTTTACACTTAACAGGGAGCTTATAGTTCTTAGTGTGTGATTTTGCACCTTTGACTGCAGGTCAGAATGTGTAGATTTGGCGGATTCCCTCTGCTGGTGGTGCTGTGGTGTGGACTGGCTCACTCTCTGGACAATCTCTCTCTGGATGAAGCTTGGGAGAGCTGGAAAATCACTCACAGGAGGGAGTACAATGGCCTGGTGAGTAAACAGCCTACAAAGCCTGACAATTCAATCTCGCCTCTCAGGGTGCCGAGAGTGTTAATAGATTGGGTTAGTGATTTCTTCTTCATTGGGGATAAGAAGCCTGTTTATCCCTTCTCTGGAAAAGAGATGGGTAAAGATAGCTTGTTTTTATGTAATTTTATGTGTGACTACAGTGATTGGAATGTTCTTGCTTACTGAGTATCCACTAATGCTGTGCTTGTACATGCACTACACCTCAGTAAAACCAATAAGGAAAATCTTTCCGTTTCAGGAAATGTCAGTTTTGTTTTTTTGTTTTTGTTTTTTTGGAATTTTATGCTATCTGTCTGTCTGTCTGTCTGTCTGTCTGTCTGTCATTGCAGTTTATTTTAGACAACAAAAAAGCCCTTACAGGTAAGGGTAAGGTAAAGGGAATTGATTTACAAGGGAAACTTTCTGTTAATTTAGGCTACTCACCCTTAGTTCATCCGAGATGAGATTACTTTTTTCCTTACTCTTTCACTAAAGAAGATTTTTAGCTGAATCCATGGTCCTTGATGATGCATAAAATGCTATTTTAGTTTCCTTACATAAAAATCCAAGTAGGTCATTTGTAAAAAGCATATTTTATGACCTATAGTTACATTTTAAAGGGAACCCAGGGAATTAAGAATTTTTCTCAGTTGCTTTGGTACATTTCTCAAATCAGAACTGAAATTTACAAAGTGAAGTTTATTTATAAACTAATTTCAAGAGGATCACGTGATTATGATTGAACACGGCTGGTTACGCATTAACCACGTATGACCAACAAATCAGACGATCCCTAACCCACTATAAAGAGACAGGGTTTCTTACTACAGTCATCTTCGATTTGAAGAATCCCCCCCCCCCCCCATGTTCTTCCCGTGCGCGCGTGGGCTTCCCCCGGGTTCACCGGTTTCCTCCCACATTCCAAAAACATGCACCACAAGTTAATTGATCAATCAAAATTTAGCACTAGTCAAACTTTTATCCACCAGCATATCTCTTTATAGCAATTATTTTCTGTCATCAACTCTTATCAAAAAGGGGGGGAGTTCTCAAGATCTACCTGAGCTCAAAGCTCCCCTCTCGCCCTGCAAACGGGAGGGAGCCCAGGGCTCAAGGACCTTTTGGGCTCAGGGCTCTCTCCCGGGACAGCATGCCAAACTTGCTTTATAATCAATCATCAGCTAAGTGTGAACTCTTGAAACAGTAAGTGCATTTCTCAAAGCAACACATACAAATAGCAAAACAGCATGGATTACCTGCAAAAGCCAGTCTCTAAATCCTTAGTTCATATCTCAAAACTAAATTTCTGTATCAATGAACAAGTCAGTGCCATCAGAATTACAAGTCATTGTATCATTGTGTACGGATAAGACAGTTAAATGACTTGTTCAGCTATTTTGCATGTGAAGACTTATGTGATGAACAAATGATTAAATGTTGTGGAGGGTGAGACTATTCAGACAGAGACCAATAATACATTTTGATCAACATGACATAAGCAACTGATAATGTTGGAAACAGCAGAGAATTGCACATAATCATTTGCATTAATGTACAAAAGCATTTGCAACTTGTTCAGAGGAATGAGAAACTGCTTTTGTGATGAGCACACGTGTCACAATGATGTGAAGATTGAACAGGGAGTTTTGAGAATTTCAATTCTGATCTGAGAAATGTACCAAAGTGACTGAGAAAGTATGCTTCTTAAATATGTAGTGAAAAAACAATGGAAGATACACATTTATTTTGGACAATGGAGGGCGCCATTATTTAAGTTGAGCAGTTTAGTTGTGATGTTACAGTAAATGGATACAGATTCATGCTTCCTGACATCAATGACAATTGATATCCATGTTGACAAAAGGCAAGACAAACAAATATAGACAACAGACTTGTCAACATCCATCTTTGTTGCTGCATTAATAATAACTGGAGCAAACTGTAAACTTACAGACTGCGGTGAAAATGACCAGTAATAACCACACTGGAAAGAAATCCTGGTTGCCTTACATTTTTAAGCTGAATCAAATTAACCTATATTATGTTCAACTGACTTAAAACTGCTTGCATAACTTATAAAATTAAGTTAGAACATTGGTCTTAGTTTAATAAGTTACAATGAACTATATATCCTGTCTTGAATACTTGATCAAAATTTTTTTTACAGAGCAGGTATTTCCTTGAATAATCTTAATCTTTCTCCTTCATTGACTGACAAGCTCTGTTCTCAGTGCAAATTTCATTGAATATTCAAGAGTGTTTAGACTCTTTGTGAAAAAATACTGATAGTATAGCATTTAGTTAAAGTGTACGCTTATATCTTTCAGTATCTATTAGCACATTAAAAGCCTTTAAGTTTTCCGGCATCTTATCATTATTTTCTCTTCTTCTTATCCCTATATGAAAGCAGTGAAGCCATTCATCATTTCTTTTCATGGTGTTGTTTGTCTGAAAATTACAACCAATTGTCGCACAATGTGACATCATATCACAATTTTGGATTTGTAGTTGTGTTTCATTAATAACAGTATCAGGCAGAGTTCAAAAATTTGCCCGTGCATAAAACTACTGTAAATATGACATTATTACCTCAGTATTTGTGTCATGTTCATACATGTGTGCTTCATCATGGACAGAATGAAGAGTCTATTCGACGGACGATTTGGGAGAAGAACATGCTGTTTATTGAGGCCCATAATAAAGAGTATGAACTTGGGATTCATACCTATGATCTGGGCATTAACCATTTTGGTGATATGGTAAGTATTGTTACAGACTACCCCAAGTTTATTTGACTAATTTTTAGCTTGGAACCCACTGCTTTACAAACATGTTAAACCACTGTATAGTTTGATACTGCTAAGTTTAAGCTGTCACAATAACACATTCTTTTGATTGTTAGATTAGAGCGAGCATGTGACAATGACTCATCTTTTTTTTTTTTTTTTTTTTTGTAAAGGCCTGTTTACTAAAACCAGTTCCAAACGAATTGTTTACATTTTTGAGAGTTTGCCAGTATTTTCAAGCTAGATCTTTTTGACCAAATCTTATCTTATTGCAGACACTAGAAGAAGTGGCAGAGAAAGTAATGGGTCTTCAGATGCCCATGTACCGGGATCCAACAAACACATTTGTGCCTGATGACAGAGTGGGAAAGTTGCCCAAATCAATTGACTACCGTAAACTGGGATACGTCACTTCGGTGAAGAACCAAGTAAGCGGATCACTAAACCTTCCTGTAATATTACTGTAACATTTCCTCTTTTAAAGACACTTATAACCCTGTCATTATTCTCTGGTAGTAACAAAGTGCTTTCACACCAATGCCCACAGAATGCCTTCATGTTGAGAGTTCCACTACAAATAAAACTAGACTTGGTCGCCCTCTAGTGGTTAAGGAGTGATATTTCTTTCACCAGTAAATAAAGGGCGTGTATGCTGTTTAGCTTCACTCTTTAAAATAAACCCAGCAAACAGGTGTTTTCAAAGTAGTGAGAATCACTTTGACTTCCATTTTAATTTATTTTTCAGTTAATAGTTTTTATTGGAACCACTTTTGTCTTGTTGTGAATCTTTTTCCCACTAAAAAGATCATTTTGTGCATGCAACAAATTCTGTTCATCATCTTCATGAAACCATAGATGCAAATAAAAGATTCATTTTAAGTGTTTTTATTGTTTTTTTTTTACCATTCTCTATCAGGGATCATGCGGCTCATGCTGGGCGTTCAGCTCTGTCGGGGCTCTTGAAGGCCAGCTGATGAAGACCAAAGGTCAGCTGGTGGATCTCAGTCCTCAGAACCTGGTGGACTGTGTGACAGAAAATGATGGCTGCGGTGGAGGATATATGACAAACGCCTTCAAATATGTCAGCAACAACCAAGGCATTGATTCAGAGGAGAGCTACCCTTATGTTGGAACGGTATCTATCTATCTGTCTGTCTGTTTGTCTGCCTGTCTGTCTGTTCATCTAAAAATATGTCTAACTCTATGTCTGTCTAACTAAATATTATTCTATCTATCTATCTATCTATCTATCTATCTATCTATCTATCTATCTATCTATCTATCTATCTATCTATCTATCTATCCATCTATCTATCTATCTATCTATCTATCTATCTATCTATCTATCTATCTATCTATCTATCTATCTATCTATCTATCTATCTATCTATCCTAAAGGCAAAATATGTTTGTTGGACTGATTTATTAAAGTTCTTTAAATTGAAAATGTTAATGAGGTCACAGCTTAACAATGATTTAATGGTGAAGTATGTAGTTTCTGCAGTACTAGTGTTAGATACTTTAGCTAAATAACAAAGCAGATTTCCAAACAACTTTTATGCTCAACTTACCCTTATAAGATAATTCTTATCCTTACAGTATGTTATCTTCTGGTCGACGCTACAGAGCACTGCGCACCAGAACAGCCCGACACAGAAACAGTTTCTTCCCTCAGGCAATCCATCTCATGAACACTTGATAATAATTGTGGAACCAACATCACTACCTGCTATACACTTTTTATACACACATACGCTTATTTAACAACACACTTTACATGTCAATTTGCACATAACAGCTGCATATATAACGTTGTATATAGTAAGTTACCTGTACATGCACTTGGCAATTTGTATATTTGCATTCATATTTACTTCTTTTTTTAAAATATATTTATTATCTGTTTTTATTATCCTGTTTTACATTTTTTAATTTCTATAGCCACATATTGATAAATAACGTTATGATAGCTGTTTTAACATTGAGTCATGATTGAATTGCCTCTTGTTACAGTTATGAAATAGTTTGATAACAAGCAGGAAATGTTCATGGGCCAATGACATGACCACATTTAAATGGGCTACATTCTATAATAAAGACTTGTAAAGTTTACCTTATTTGTGAAGAGAAACCATGTACGTTTGGTAATTCAAATTATTCCATTCCATCAAATGTTTTCCCCATGTAACCTGTCAGTCATGGTCCCAAACTGTCTAAACTCTGAACCAGTGTTGCCAGATGTAGCTGACTTTTTCCAGCCCAAAAACCCGCCGACATGCGAAAACACCCGCCCAGCAACCTCGATTTTACAAAAAGTGTGTGTGGGGGGGGGGGGGGGGGGTGGACGGTCCCAAATTTCACAATGAGAATAGATATATGGGGCGCTCCAAATCGTATAAGGGGTGGTTGGATCGTCCTATATTTCACGAAAAGTAGGGGGAACGGTCCCAAAATTGACGAAAATTGGGGGGTTACGGGAGATCGCGGGCAGGCGGCCGTACCTTTACAATACCGCTCAAATATACACTAACCGCCCAATCTGGCAACCCTGCACTGAACTGACTCAGTCTGATACATTAGCCACGCCCAACACTCTCCCGATTGGTTGAGTTGGAAATTGATTGACAGTTTTTAAACCTCTCTCTCCGTGTTTTGATGGAGTCTGAGAGGATCTGTGTTTTCAATTTTGGACAATTTTAATAACATAGTTACAAAGTCACTGAACAATAAAACTGTGTTAAGAGACTTTGTTTCGGACCAAAATGCTTATGCTGTACACCACTTTTGTCTTTTGTTGACGTTTATAACTGTTCGTCTCACTACTGCCCTCTGCAGGATCAGCAGTGTGCCTACAACAGCTCAGGAGTAGCAGCCAGCTGCAGAGGCTATAAAGAGATTCCTCAGGGTAACGAGAGGGCACTGACCGCCGCCGTGGCCAAAGTGGGACCCGTGTCAGTGGGCATAGATGCCATGCAGTCCACCTTCCTCTACTACAAAAGCGGTACTTAACATTTCTTCTACAACTACATTTCATGTAGTTCCATGTTGTTTTGCTGATAAATATATAATAAAAGTCACTAATAAAACCCAAAACCCACTGTTAGGTGTATACTATGACCCTAACTGCAACAAGGAAGATGTCAACCATGCAGTGCTGGCTGTTGGCTATGGAGCCACACCAAAAGGCAAGAAGTATTGGATTGTAAAGAACAGGTGAGAAAAATCTTCGTTTTTCATGAGAACCGCACTGTTTAACATCATAAATGATTATTTAAAAATACAAGTAATTTATACAGTAAATTACATTCAGTCAAATAATTGTGTGTAAATATAATATAAAAATGTACCTTTTTTCTGTTTTTGAAGTTGGGGTGAAGAGTGGGGAAAGAAGGGCTACGTCCTGATGGCTCGTAACCGTAACAATGCTTGCGGCATTGCAAGCCTGGCCAGTTACCCTGTCATGTGAGAGCTGGAAGAGCTGAATCAAACTTGCCTGCTGCTGACCAGTACCAAAAAAGGGACTCAATCACTATCACTGCGCTCCAACATGAAAACCGTGTTTGGGGAGATGCTTTCAACAAGAGGCATTTAATTTTAATAATGTAAGGTTGTGTTCCTATTTTGTTTTAGATGTCTTGTTCTTAATCCTGCAGTGAGAATTGTTTTGTGCAATATTTGAGATTTAGAAGGGAAGTTTTGATATTGAGTATGCAATCAGTTTATATTTGCTTCTTTCTTTGATTTTTTTTATTCCCCTGGAGGGATCGGACCTCTGAAACATGTGTTTTATGATGTTTTGATTAAAGAAATGACCTTTTTTGACCATTAATTCTGAGTGCATCAAATTTGAGTACATCAAATATGTCTGATGTAAGTTTTTAAATTACACTAAAAGAATGATACTGAGACTGTTTCACCTCTCTGTACGAAAACATTGTGTAAAATAAAATTCATACAATAAAACATGAGTACCAAACCACCTTTATTTTGAACTTTGAGATTTTGTGCTACAAGCTAAATAAGGTTATCAAGTCTTCGGTTTTGTTGAAGTGGAAGAGAAACCACCAGATGTATTTGGGGAAGTTGAAACCAAAGGACGTCAAGATGAATTTTAAGACAGCACACAGCTAAAAGAGCTCGTCTGTGCATGTAATCTATGATGCTTAAACAAAAAAATGATGACAGTTACATGTTAGTTAAAAAAGAATCTTATGATCATAACTGAACCACTTCCTCATGAACAGATGACTGACCCAGCGTTCCCCATTATATATTTTCACATTGATTAACTTAAAACTGATTGAGACATAAGATTTTTGGACAAGTGATTAAAAATATAATTGATGTATATAGATGTATATACATTTAAAGTATAATTTAAATGTAAAGATGAAAAAATGAGTATGATAACTGAGATACCTAAAAAATTATGATTACTTAAATAAACATACAGTACCAGATATACAGTACTCAGCATAAATGAGTACAGCCCATTTCGAAAATTAATATTTTTATCCATTTCTCAGTGAATATGGGTAATATATATTGGTGCATTTGAACAACACAGATTTATTAAATAGATATATTTAATAAAATAATATTTTAGAACAGAACATCTTTAGAAATGGAAAGATCATACATTTAAATTCATGCCAAAATAAATTACAAACTACAAAATTTCAACAAAATTGTACATATTTTTTGTTTCTCTTGATTTTAGCTATTCTTAAAAATAAAATTTATTGTGTTTTCCTAACAAATAAATTTGAGCTACTAATTTTTGGACCGTTATGGTAAGTTATTTTGTTAGATAAGCTCCAGATTTGGCTTCAGTACTGACTAATCTAATATACAGTATATGCACAAAGATAATATTGTAAAGTATCCTATAGAAAATATTAATTCAAAAAATGTGTGAGTGGTGTACTTATATATGCTGAGCACTGTATATTGTGTGTACAGTGTGTACATCAAAACTTTAATATTATTTTTTTATTCATCCTGTATTTTCACATCAGCATTTGTAAGCCATTGTTAGGCATTTAAAATTCATGTTATTTTACATTTTGGAATTCAGTCACATTTAGTTTATTATACAATTTTACATGCAAAATGATTTCAGAATGGTCTCTTATTTATTTATTTATTTATTTATTTTTATATAAAGATATACACAAATCACTAATTTTACCAAATTTTTGTGTTTGAGCTTTAAGTCTAATGGCTTTATCATTAAATTTATGATTTTTTATTAATTTATTCAATTGAATTTTAGAAAACTTTACAGGGAATGAATAGTGATGTGACAGTAACAGTTTTACATTGAATGTTGAATATGTCATTTTCAGTTCTGTATGCAGGTTGTTTTTTCCACTTTCTGAATGATTAAATGCGGTAGTCATTACTGTTTATGGAACAATTTCACAATGCCCCATAGATTTTGTTTTGAAAGAAAACAGCAGATATGTAAACGTGACACGAACCGATGGGTAATACAAAAAACACCATATTGAAATGTAACAAAATATTTTTTTTCTGACAAAAAATATATATATTTTATCACTGAATCTTAAATAATAATAGGTTATTAAGCAATAGTTCACCTCATGAGTAAGCATTTAATAATTTAAGATCTGATTATTTTCATATGGTCAAAATCAGCACAATTTTTGATGAATCATGGTGATGAATCACTGAATGATCAACAAATGCATCACGTTCAAGGAAACCTAACAATTTTCAGAATAGCTTAACATCTTTCTTTTTTTTTTCTTCAAAAAGCAACTACAAATTAAGCTTTTTAATAATGTATTTAGAACAACTTAAAAAAACATTTTGAGTTGAAAATAAATAAAAAATAATAAAAAGGCTCATATTTGATATAAATTACAGAAAAGACAAACTACTAATTATACAAATTATAATTATTCTGAAATGGAAAATGCATAAAATGGCTCAGAAATATGTAACCTTTCACTAAATATTGTATTTAAAAATAAGTTCTGGTTTATATTAATTGTATATTTTGATTATGATATTAATAATAATAATTTTAACACTTAAAAATCAAAGGTTTCATGTTTACACCATTTTTGGTTTCTGTTCTTTAAAGGACCGTTTTTTTTTTCACATTGTGAAGAACATTATAATAATCCAAAGAACTTTTCCACTTTTTTCCACCTTTAACCAGGCACGTATTTAACCAAGAAGCAAGGTAAGTGGCTGCTTAAGGAAATCTGAGGACCCCCAAATAAATACCTAGGTATAAATTATATCTATAAATTATATGAAACATTATTTTCTATAATATTTTGTGACATGAGGGTCTAAAAATTAAGTTTAACATAATTATTACATCTGCGCAAATGTGTTCCCCACCCTCAATCATGGAGCAGTCCAGCAGTCAAATCAGGTAAAGATTTAGTTTTAAAAATAATTTTTGTTCGTTTTAAGAAAACAAAACATGTAAAAAGTTTTACAAGATGTTACAAGATACTTTACAGTACATGTTGTTTATGAGATTAAGTGATTTATAAAAAAAACAGCAAAATAAATTAATTAAAGTAGAAAAGGTGTATTTTAGGACTTTTGGGCCCCATGGATGGAATTGCTTAGGGCCCCCAAATAACTAAATCTGCCCCTGCCTTTAACACATGTAGATTAAAGGCTCTTCATGGACCCATATGTGCCAATAATGAACCCTTGTTTTAAACTGATGCTTACATTACTTTTAGAAATCTAAATGAATATTTTTCAAAGCTTTTTTTTTGCCAGGATGGCCAATTTGTGTAATCCTTAATTTATTTTCCATCGGCTGTCCCGTTATTTATCAGGTGTCGGTACAGTAATGAAATGCCAACTTATCCAGCATATGTTTTACACTGTGGACACCCTTCCAGCTGCAGCCCATACACACTCATTCACAAACATACACTACGGCCAATTTAGTTTATTCAATTCAGCTATACTGCATGTCTTTGGACTGTGGGGGGAAACCAGAGCACCCAGAGGAAACCCACGCCCACATGGGGAGAACATGCAAACTCCACACAGAAACGCCAACTGACCCAGCCGGGACTTGAACCAGTGACCTTCTTGCTGTGAGGCGACAGTGCTAACCACTGAGCCACCATGTCGCCCTAATTTGTCTAATCATTTTTTAAAATATATTTTCTGCAAATTTTTTGTATCACGGTTACATAAATTCACCACGCATTGCATTATAACGTCATTTAGCAAAAATTGGCCTTTTGCAACTTCCCCTTTAAATTTAGTTGCCAACAATGATAGGAAAAATTAGGTCATGGTCATGCAACTCACGTTCCTGTTTGCTAGTGGTGCTGGGGTTAGGTGGCTTTTTTAAACTTTAAGCAATGGCAAGAAATGCCTCAGTGTGTTCATTTAGTACCTATAAAACCGCGTTTGTTATACAATCTAAAACCCACAATGCAGGGCAACACTGCAAGGTGTTTATTTGATCTGCTTGCTCGAATGATGCTGTTTAGCAACATGGTTTCCTCTGCCTGTCTTCCTGTTTCCTGCTTACTTTCATATCAACCTGGTTTCAGACTGGGCTTAGACTCAATCAGGATTAGTTCAATTAGAACATTTAAATCATTTTTAGAAGATGTGTTCTAAAACAAATGAATACTGCTTTATTTCTCAAGGCAAAACAGTCTCTGATATTAAGATCAGTCAGTACAAGTTTCTATCATGCAGCTCGATTTACATTTTAGTCTGAGGCTATGCTTTTGTTTTATGTAGCACATTTAAAAACAATATACATTGGCCAAAGTGCTAAATCAGCACAGAACATACAATCTAATTTTATAAAAGAGAAAATTACTTACAGTCAAATGCAAGAAAAAAAACACGTTTACAAGCAGGCATACAATCTAACATCTACTAATCTACTAAATACAATAAAATCTATTAAACAGGTAAACTATTCCATAGCTTGAGATATTGTGAAGATCGTAGGGGCCTATGAAGAATGCTGCTGAAGCAGTTCACCAATATATCTACATGCCAGACCTTTTAAGCCTTTAAAATGAAATGATAACAACTTACACTTAATCCTATATTTGACTGAAGCCAATAAAAGCCAATCAAATTTCTTTCTTCTAGATCAAACCTAGCACTTTCATTTTGAATCAGCTGCAGGCGTGCAATTTGTACATAGGAAACACCAAAGTACAAAGGATTACAATCCAAAAGCATTACGTGACAGAAAAGTTTTCAATTTTACAAAAATTCCCTAATTGTTAAAAAAACAAACAGCTCCGATTTTGATGCTTATCAGACTTTAACTCAAACATCAAGAATGGCTCCAGGACTCTTTGCATGATTGTGTACTGTACTTTATATTTAAGAGTGCCTAACTGATTAATTGTGGGTTCCGAAACACTCACAGGGCCAAACATTAACGCTTCAGTCTTTAATACAAGTAGAAAATAAAAAGAATTCCTGCCATTCCTCTCTTATGTAAAATTACTGTAACGCCTATTTCCCCTGCCATTTTTAGATGAAGAAAATAAGTATTATAACTTACATTATATTTCTGAAGCCAGGGAAGCATATAAATAAAAAATAACAGTGGACCCAATATTGATCCTTGGGGAACTCCAAACTTCATCAGAACAGAGGATGAGTAATTTCCTAATTTAACGGAAAAAAATTCTCCTTGAAAGATATGATCTTCAATCAAGAACATTACCTTTGATCCCAGCCCATGGTCAATCAGTAAATCTTGCTGTATTTTTTGCAACAAGCAAAAATATATCAGACACTTCGAGACAGGCAGACTCAGTGCTGTGCTGGTCCCTAAAATCTGATTAAAATTTATCAAACAATTAACCTCTTCAAATGTTTTGACTGAAAAGACCATTAAGGCATTGATTGATAGCTCATTAAATCAATCAGATTTAATGAATCCAGATTAAACAGTTTTAAAAGGGGTTACACGTCAGCGTGCTTAAAACAACCCTACTCAGCAAATTGGGAATTCACTGTTGACGAAAGATTTAACTCAATCAGGTCCAATTCCTGAGTAAGGAGATGGGAAGGAACAATGTCCAAAGAACATTGAGTGGGCTTCAATCAGGTAATGTACTTGGTTTAAACTCATTTAAATAATGTGCTAATGGGGATGAGATGATACAAACAGAGATAGAGCCTGGAGGCAGAATGCCAACACTAAGCATATCAATTTTGTTAATAAATTACTTTAAAAACTTTTCTCACATTATCTGACTGATTTCAGATACTGAATCAGTTGCTTTAACTAGAACTTTAGGGTTGTCAGATAAGTCTTTCTTATGAGATCAGCTAAATATTTTGTATTTACAGCTTTGAGTTAATCATGCCATCTTTCAGCAGGCTACACCTTAACTTTCTTCCATTTCTTCTCTGCTTTTCTCTATAGCTGTTGAAGGCTGCATGTTTCTTTAGTAAGCCTTGGCTGTGGTTTGGTTTTTGGACCTGAGATGGGCTTAAGCCCTGTCTGTAAAACCAGAAATCATGTATTTAGTATAAATAATCAAGCCCTCAACTGTTATTAATATATCAGTTATTGTCACTCATTCATTCATTTTCCTTCGGCCTAGTCCTTTTATTTATCAGGGGTCGCCACAGCGGAATGAACTGCCAACTTATTCAGCAAATGTTTTACACAGCAGATGGCCTTCCAGCCCAGTACTGGGAAATGTCTATACACTCTCACATTCACAAACATACACTACGGCCAATTTAGTTTCTTCAGTTCACCTATAGCGCATGTATTTGGACTGTGGGGGCATAAGAAATGAAATGAAGCCATTTTAGGAGCATATTTGAGTTTAATACAAATTTCATACGGTGACACAAGTTCACAAAAACACATGGTTTTGTCATTTCTTCCTTTTTTTGATGACAGCTTAGTTTCATTAGCAGGTCAGCTGGGATCTGCTTTTATTACCGTTGTCTTAAAATATATTTTCAAACCCTTTTAAACATAAGATCACATATCAAATACTAATTTTAAAGCTTTTCACATTTATACAATTACCAATAATTCATATAGCACATTTTTATATTTCACATGTTAAGATTTGTTGTTGATATTCTCTGTTTTACATATTTGTATATGCATTGTACTTGAACTGGTTTTGAAAAACCAAACTATTATGAAACGCATTTTGGTTAGGACACAATTTAGCCTACTGCTTAACAAGTTACGCATCTTACAATTGTATACAATTAAATATGGATGCTTTTTATATTTTATTTTCTTAATTAATTTAATAATCAAATAATTATATATATTTTAAATATATGTGGTTTTATTCACAATTGTATTTATTAAACTAATTACATTAAAATAAATGTCAAATGTTGTCTTGCGTAATAAGACGAAGCAAAAAGCGAGCACATCACCATATGACACAGATTAACACGTGATGGAACAAAATAAAAGCGAAGGAAGCAGGAACTCACAGTTGTTCATCACCACCTCCTGTTCAGACGACGAGAAGTGCAGCCTAACGAGAGTGCACAGGTGAGACGAGACGCGTTTTTGCTTTATTTCTCGTTCACTTTCAGCTGTTTTGACTTTTTAGTGAATACAACTCTAACTTGTAGGGGTTTTCCTTTCAAAAAGTTTCTCTTTCGGTTTTATTTGATGTGGTAACGATTGTTTGATGAGGGCTTTCCCTACAGAGTTTAACTGTTGTCAGTGTTTTTCTTTAGTGTGTTTGCAGCAGACTTACTCCGTGTTTTAAGGGGAAAACGCTCAAAAATATACTTTAATTGTCGTTTTATGTGGCGTTAGATGTAAGAAGCATCAGGTGAAGTCAATCAAACAGCCGTGCTCGTTTAATTCTCGTTTCTTTCTTACTCTTGGAACTTGTTCTCAAGCCCTTTTTTTTATCTATTAAAATGTTTTTAGTGGTTTAGCTTCCCTTATCCATCTGGTTAAAACGACGACAAATGTGTATTTTGTTTTTAGTATTTTGATTAGGTTGTAAATCTACTCAAGAAACTCTAGTAAATGATATTGTGATCAGAATCAAACAACTGAGGTTGCACTAGTAAAGGAAACCGTAAATTCTCCAAGTGTTAAGACAAATTATGCCTTTTTTTTTTCTTAATCTTAAAGTGCTTGAGCTTTTGCAGTCAATGTTTTAACTTCCTTTCTGAACTTTTAGTTTTGTTTCATTTGTTACTTCACCACTGATACTGCTGGTTTCTTAAGCCTCTCTAACTGAAATGACGTCTTCATACTGCGGTTGATTCGTGGGCTGATCTTTATTTTAGGTGTTAATAACACTGACATTTTGTCTGTAAATGCATTCACACTGTTTGACTATCTGTATCTATCAGGCCATGATGTTTGGGAGCTTGCTGTTTGCCGTGTGTTGTAGTGCAGCACTGGCCCATTTCAACACTAATCTAGACCAGCACTGGGAGCTGTGGAAGAAGACGTATGGAAAATTTTACACTACTGAGGTGAGGAAGAAAAGTTTATAATCCATTATCATAAGCTGATATGATGTTATCTTGCAGATTCATTATTGCAATGCTATGATTGTTGATGCTGTTTGTGTTCCTGATGTGTGGAGGTATTTATGATGGATGTCCGCTGCAAATGCCATGTTGACACTAATGTACTATATGGTTTCTTTAATGTTGCAGGTTGAGGAACTTGGCAGGAGGCAGTTGTGGGAGAGAAACCTTCAGTTGATCACCGTTCACAACCTGGAAGCCTCCATGGGCATGCATTCATACGACCTGTCCATGAACCACATGGGTGACCTGGTGAGAATGAATTTAGTTTCATTTCTGTGCCTTAAACATTGAAATTTCTAGTTTGCATACGACCACAACAAAACCATGCTGGCGTGCAATACTACCTTTCCTTCTTTTGGTCTCTTAAGAACAGTGTTGTGCAAGTTACTTCCAAACTGTAATACATTACAGATTACTTGTTACTGTTATTTAAAAGTAATCCCTTACATTACAATATTACTGTCTCAGAATTGTAATATGTTACATTACTCTTATATTACTTTTTAGTTACTTTCACCAAAATAACTCCAGAATTAGAACTTAACATTCTAAAGTGACCAAATGTACTGCAGAGCATTTTACGTCCAGTAGAAAGCGATATGATGTAGCATAATGACTGTGACCTATCCAGGCTACTAACAATATAGTATATAACTGGCAACGTGAAGGCTCAAGACAAAGCAGGAGAGGATGACAGTCAGATTCACAAATGATCTGTTAAAAGTATGGTAGAGTTAAAGTGGTTATCTGGCAATATCTGTGAATATTCTTTCATTCATTCATTGTCTTGTCGGCTTAGTCCCTTTATTAATCCGGGGTCGCCACAGCGGAATGAACCGCCAACTTATCCAGCACAATTTTACGCAGCGGATGCCCTTCCAGCCGCAACCCATCTCTGGGAAACATCCTCACACTCATTTACACTCATAGACTACGGACAATTTAGCCTACCCAATTCACCTGTACCGCATGTCTTTGGACTGTGGGGGAAACCGGAGCACCAGGAGAAAACCCACGCGAACACAGGGAAACGCCAACTGACCCATATCTGTGAATAGCTTGACTATATTCATATTAGACACAACAGGCCTATATGTAAACTCCAATGCCATGACAAAATGCAGATTTCTTTTCTCTTCTTATTGTTGCCATTATTGTGTTCACTTTAAATTCAAGTGGCTCACAACACAAAACTGTCATGCACAAAGTGAGCATGATGAGCATAGCTTTTTCAATATAATGCTCGTGCACCGATTGCCTCTGTGGACAAAACTGCTTGTGAGCTCTCAATATACGCTGCTCGCGTGCAAATTTTCTCACGCTCTCTCAAATATGCACTGCTCACGCACAAATTTTCTTGCGCGCTCTCAGTACACTCGCTCAGTGAGATTATATGCAGACTCGCAATTTGTCTTGTGTTCCCTCTTCCTTTTGTGCTTTTTGATATGATTTATATTGGTGCACTGTTTATTAACAATAACCAAAATACTAAAATAAACTTACATATAAATTTTTTTATCTAATAAACCATAACCTTTTTGGCTGTATGTTATATGATGAGATATTTCCAGTTTTTAAACACTAAAAGACAGAGAATAGACGTTGGATGTAAAGAATACGTTTTATTTTAAAAACATTTAAACATCTAAAAGGTGCACCATACTAATCAAATAAAAAACATTTAAACTAAAATATATCTAACTCATGCAGAAATGTAACTGATAGAAAATATGGATAAACTTGATAAGGTATTACTGTATAGCCTACTGTACTATTCACTCTTCAAATAAATGTCACTATAAATCCCATTTTATCATGGCAACTAAAATAAGTGAACTAGTCTCTGCTGTTTTCCACATTGTTGATAAGATTGTGCAGGACATTTTGTCCGTCATCCTCTTCATTTTGAGGAAAAGCTGTTCCACAGGGCCCCTGAACACACATACTGCATGTACTATAGTAAAGTACTTCAATTAATCTGTTGTGGTAATACTATAGTTGCTATGGTAACACAAGTGTAATGTATAATAAATGACCCAATGCTGTAGTGTTTTTTTACAATATAGGGTATAATATACTACAATTCACCACACTTTACTGTAGTAAACTTTGTATTTCATTTTATGAATTCACTATTCTTAATACTACAGTATGCTGAAGCATTCATTAACAAGTTGTAAATATTACTAGCCTAAAACAGTAGTATACCTAACTCTCAAAAACACTTGTATTTATTATAGAATTTACCTTAACCTGTAGGTAAATAGTGCAGCAATATACCTGTATAAACCATATCAACATTCTTGGCATAACAATTTAACAGGAGGATCTCTGGAGAGCAAAAGCACAAAAAGAGGAGGAAACACGAGGCACAAATTGTGAGTCTGCATCATCTGACGGAGAGAGCAGATCATTCACACGTGAGCAGCCCAGACAGTGTTTTGCGTGCACGAGAGGAGTTTTGTTCACCACACCGGCGCGTTCGCTCGCTCGTATTACATGAATGCGCTCTCGACTTGTAATACTTACGACATTTGTCAGTGAAATAACACCAAATGCACGTACGTCCATCTCGCGAATGTCTTCTGTCATTTCCATCTATTTTCCGCTTTTCCGCTGCGCGTTAGGGCTTAATGTTACTGCGAACCAGGCTGAGCCACTAGCCGCGGACCTCAAGCTCAGAGGCTGAAATCATTCCGCGTTCAAAGAAAGAAGTTCCAATAGCCAGAGGGAGATTAATGACAACACACACGTATGTTCACTCACCACGAACAGAAAATAGATCTGCGGTATTTTTTATTTGTTAATGTCTTGCGGGCGAAAAGTTTGTTGTAACGCACGCGTTACTGAACATGTACCGAGTAAAATATTACTGAAAATGTAAAAGTAATGCCTTACACTACTGCGTTACTTGAAAAAGTAATATGTTACTGTAATACATTACTTTTGTAATGCATTTCTCCCAACACTGCTTAAGAACCTATACATGAGGCGTAATCACAATTGCCACAACTAAAAGAAAGAAAAAAAAAAAAATGGATTGACTTTCTCAATCAGATGGCCTCTATGCTGGTTTTACACCACATGTGTGAGCAAAGGAGAAGTGGTGAGCAGAATATAGGCAGAAATACTGTTGCGGCCATCAGTCTTTCTAACAGTATCTGCAGTGGTACCTAAAAAGCAACTTTTGCACAGTTCTTTGAACAACCTATTCTATTTTTTTATTTATTTATTTTTTTATTTTCCTCTTCTCTTCTCCCCCCGCTTGTGGGCCAGCAAGATGTCTAAATTTGTAAATGACCTAACATCTGTAGATCTGCAGCTTTAACCTTTACCTGCAACCTCCACAGTAGCATGTCATTTACTTATTTATTATTATTCTATATCTGGTGGTTTTTTTTTTTTTTTTTTTTTTTTTTTTTATATATTTATTTATTTATTTAATTAATTAATTAATTTATTTATTTATATATATATGTATGTATGTGTGTGTGTGTGTGTGTGTGTGTATATATATATATATATATACATACATACATACATACACACATACACACATACACACATACACACATACACACACACACACATATATATATATATATACACACACACACCCCACCAGCTACATTCTAACGCTAATTTGATATAATTATAATTTATGCATAAAGTAATGTGGAATTTAAGCTACTGTAAATTTGAGTGCATTTGTATTTATATTATTATTATTTATTTTTTTTTCCCTCCCTTTTTCCTTTACCCTGTGATCAATGCGCTGCAGCAAAAATTCACCAGGGGCCTGTTTCAGTAAGGAGGTTCAGCCAACTCTGGGTTTAAGCTTGAACTGAGTTGACTTGACGAGAGATTTAAAAACAAGATTTTTTTTTTTTTTCAGAACAGCTGATCTGAGTTGGGTCAATCGAGTTTGAGTAAACCAATTCAGACACCGCAACTATAAAAAGGCATTATCAATGGTGTGCAAATATTATGAGTCCCCATGGCAACATCTGGAAAATTATAATTTTTTTTTTTTTTTTTTTTCTCCAGCTGAATGTGATGTGCTTATACAAAGTTGTAGCAAATGGGACAATTAGGCTTATTATTATTATTATTATTATTATTTTTAATAAGCAACGCTGCTGCATTGGTGAGACCGTGTGGAAAAACATAGCTGCTCAGATTAATGCTCAAGTAAGCAGTACTAAAAAATAGTTTAGAACAATCCCATTTATCTAATTACAGTACATGTCCTTGTCGAAGGTCAGTGAATTTTAGCTAGGTGTTTATTACAGGCAGTGCAGAATTATTAGGCAAATGAGTATTTTGACCACATCATCCTCTTTATGCATGTTGTCTTACTCCAAGCTGTATAGGCTCGAAAGCCTACTACTAATTAAGCATATTTAGGTGATGTGCATCCCTGTAATGAGAAGGGGTGTGGTCTAATGACATCAACACCCTATATTAAGTGTGCATAACTATTAGGCAACTTCCTTTCTTTTGGCAAAATGTGACAAAAGGACTTGACAGGCTCCGAAAAGTCAAAAATAGTGAGATATCTTGCAGAGGGATGCAGCACTCTTAAAATTGCCAAGCATCTGAAGGGTGATCATCGAACAATCAAGCTTTTCATTCAAAATGGTTAACAGGGTCGCAAGAAGCGTGTGGAAAAACCAAGGCGCAAAATAAACTGCCCATGAACTGGCGTGTCAGTCAAGCCAAGTCAAGCGTGCAGCTGCCAAGATGCCACTTGCCACCAGTTTTGCCATATTTCAGAGCTGCAACATCACTGGAGTGCCCAAAAGCACAAGGTGTGCAATACTCAGAGACATGGCCAAGGTAAGAAAGGCTGAAAAACGACCATCACTGAACGAGACACACAAGCTGAAACGTCAAGACTGGGCCAAGAAATATCTCAAGACTGATTTTTCTAAGGTTTTATGGACTGATAAAATGAGAGTGAGTCTTGATGGGCCCGTGGCTGGATCGGTAAAGGGCAGAGAGCTCCAGTCCGACACAGAGGCCAGCAAGGTGGAGGTGGAGTACTGGTTTGGGCTGGTATCATCAAAGATGAGCTTGTGGGGCCTTTTCGGGTTGAGGATGGAGTCGAGCTCAACTCCCAGTCCTACTGCCAGTTTCTGGAAGACACCTTTAAGCAGTGGTACAGGAAGAAGTCTGCATCCTTCAAGAAAAACATGATTTTCATGCAGGACAATGCTCCATCACACGCGTCAAAGTACTTCACAGTGTGGCTGGCAAGAAAGGGTCTAAAAGTAAAACGATTGACATGGCTTCCTTGTTCACCTGATCTGTTCAACTTTTTACTTCATCTCCTTTCTGAAACGGGGCCAAGGTGCTGAAAGGAACTCTGCTCCTGAAACGTGCTGCTGTTGCACCTCTGCTTGCCATACAGATGCTTCAATTTGTAAACATTTGCCACCAAAATACTGAACACTGCACTTCTAATTCTTTACTTGTGTGTTCACTGAGAAGCTAAAGATCTGATGTAATGTGCTACATTTTCTTTAATTTTTTTCCTTTTAATAAAAAAAAAAAAAAAAAAAAATTAAATAAAACGATAATCCTAACTTTGCATGTTGCACTGTCCTTTACTTTTGTCATTTGGCTGTTGCTTGAATCCTGTGTTTTGAGACTGAGTCAAAGTGTTTTGAAAGCTTGGTTTCAGTACAAGACGTTTTAGAACTAATAAAGAAGTTCTGAAACTAGCAGGATGTTTTGTAGTACATTGACCTTTTTTATTTTTTAATCTAAAGGATGTCCACTTAAAGTTACAAGATTTTTGCCGTCATTTTGTTCTATTTGTCTTGTTTCACAGACTACAGAGGAGATTCTGCAAACATTAGCATTGACTCATGTTCCTCCTGGCTTTAAAAGACAAATTGCTAATTTTGTGGGCTCTTCTGGCGACGCTGTTCCAGATTCACTGGACTGGAGAGAGAAGGGCTATGTGTCCAGCGTGAAGATGCAGGTGTGAATGTGTGATTACTGTATGTTTGATCAAATGCTTTCAGAATGGTATAGGGGTTTCTTTTTCCCTGTTAGGTTTTATTATAATAAAGGTTAAATTTCCTCCTAAACGGTCCACAGTAAGTTTATTGGCTGTAGGCGGGGTTAAAAAAAAAAAAAAGTTAAACCATTGTTTTTCAATTCAGAGGTAGTTAACCCAAAAATGTAGTCTCCCTGCCCCCCCCCCCCCACATTAGTTCCAATGTGTTTTTTTTTTTTATTATTATTATTATTATTATTATTATTATTATTATTATTATTATTATTATTATTATTATATTAACTGTTGAACACGGATCATCTAACTAGGCATTGGACTCAGTTTTCAAGGTATACTGCGGTCTGCAAAAGTCAAGGTTTTAAAACCACCAAAACTTTCTGCAATACCGTTCCTGTAGTACATGTAAGATGGTGTGTGGGTTTTTTTTTTTTTTTTTTTTTTTTTTTTTTTTTTTTTTTTTTTTTAATAATATAAAGGACCATAGTATCTCCAGCAGAAAATGTATCTAAAGATGCAGTTTTTATTTGTAAAGAAATGTGTTTTGGACCCTAACGAAGACTGCAGCTGTTAAAGATTTGTTTTAATTATTTAGCCTGACATGTTTACTACTCAAATGTTATAAAGGTTTCTCAAAATAAAATGGTGGTTTTCAAGAGGGGAGGGGGGGGTGCTTTTTACCCAGTCAGTTAAAAAATGCATGTTAGACCAGTAATCACAATACCGTCAAACTATGCGTTATCCAAGGTTATCGTACTGCCAGAATCTTATCCTGGCCCATTGAGCTTTTGCTTATTATTCCCCCCCCCCTCTCTCCCCCATTTATTAAATCATGCTTCTGTCTCTGCATCAGGGTGCTTGTGGTTCTTGTTGGGCGTTCAGCTCTGTTGGTGCTCTTGAAGGTCAGCTGAAGAAGACCACTGGAAAGCTGGTGGACCTCAGTCCGCAAAACCTGGTGGACTGTTCCTCTAAATACGGCAACAAGGGCTGCAATGGCGGGTTTATGAGTGATGCCTTCCAGTATGTTATTGATAACGGTGGCATTGCTTCAGATTCTGCCTACCCTTATCAAGGAGTGGTAAGTGATCTGTGTGGCTTCAAGCCAATAACAAACACTTTGCATGTCGTGTGTGGTGTTTTTTTTTATTATTATTTTTTTAAATCCCTAATTGATTGAGAAAACCCAATTTGATTACATGGACTGTGGCAGAGTCATCTGAATAGTATACATGTAACAGATCTTTACGTTGTTATTTGGTCCAGATCTGCTGGACCAAGATTGACACCACCCCCCCCCCCCCCCCCCTTTTTAATTTTTTTTTTCAAAAAATAAATGCTATAATTCATTATTAGCTCTAATATGTAATGTATTGTCTTCCAGCAACAACAGTGCAAATACAGTCCATCCCAGCGTGCAGCAAACTGCACCAAGTACTATTTTGTCCGTCAGGGAGATGAAAATGCCCTCAAGCAGGCCGTGGCCAGTGTTGGACCCATTTCAGTGGCCATTGATGCCACCCGGCCTCAGTTTGTCCTATACCACAGTGGTAAAGCATTTTTCTATTTCTCAAGTCAATCAGTTTGATTACAAAATGATATTATTAGGGATGTTACAATTTTTATTTCTCAACTGTCCACAGGAGTTTACAATGATCCAACCTGTACTAAAAGAGTCAACCACGCAGTGCTGGTCGTGGGATATGGTACATTTTCTGGACAGGATTATTGGCTGGTCAAAAACAGGTATGGTCAAATTACAATATTTTTAGAAAAACCCACTCCGTTGTACAAGAGCATCTGTTAAATCATACGCGGAGTTAACGTTAATGCTGATTGTTTCCCTTTGCTTCAACAGTTGGGGTACACGCTTTGGAGACGGTGGCTACATCCGAATAGCCAGAAACAAGAACAACATGTGTGGAATTGCCTCATATGCCTGTTATCCAGTCATGTAGCTGAAACTATGTTGATTTTGTTTTTTTTTTATGAACATTTCAAAAGGAATTTACTGTTTTTATTGTCCATTTTCTTGGATGTGCATATGTTGCTTTTACGTTTCCAGTGGTCTTTTAAAAAAATCTAAATGTGTCTTATCTTATTAAAATAAATACAGAATTTTAATCTTGTGTTTTCTTTGTGAAATATTTTATATTTCTGTTTCAGTAACATTTCAAGCCATGAATTTTATTAAACCTCCACATTTTGATTGACAAGGGTGTCATGTTTAAAGTGTTGCAGAAATATAAGCTCTGACTTTTTTTTTTTTTTTTTTTTTTTTTTTTTTTTTTTTTTTATTATAACACCAATACTGTCTATCTTGGTCTATAAACTAAGAATGTAATATGTATACACTCCTAGAGCTTGTGTGTCCACATACGTGAACAGCACATTTTAGCTCTAATGTGGCTATTTAAAGTACTTAGTTTCATATTTTGTTACAGACAGCGTCATCCTGCAACTGTTTTGCAGCATTTGAAATGTCCCAAACCCTATTTGGGGAAAAAATTTTGTTTTTACTCTCTGAAAGTCAAAGTTAAAAAAAAATTCTATATGCTTAAAACATTCAGGAAAAAGCGTTACGTAAATTTGGCCCATGAGTCCATTTATATGGACATCATTTTTTTTTTATTTCTCTAAAAGTACATTATATCAAAAGATGATACTTAGATTTTTATTCTAACTAGGTTCCAATAAGCTCAAAAAGAGAAGAAAAAAAAAAAAAAAAAAAAAACACCTTGGGCCTTAAGAGGTTATAGACACGTCATTGTCTTTGACACAAGATGCCAATTGGCAGAAAGACCAACCTACTAAAACATTTGACTGATCTTAAAGCCCGCTAAAGAGTTTAAAACAAAAATAATTTAATTTGTTGACAGGTTATGGCACAGTAATGCATATTATCTAGTAGGTCTGTTCTTTACTGGACTGGTCATCTTTGCCCATTTCCACCGCTACTTTCACCTTCCATTGTGCAGGAAGTTATAAATGATTGTCTGCATGAGAAACTTGAAGATAATGAAGTCTTAAAGCTGTAAAAAATGTAAAAGCTCTGTCTATTGTAAGTTATTATGAAACTGTATTTGGCGTCTTTTTATTTTATTATATTTCAATTCTCTTTGGAACTTGAGTTGCCCGTTTTGCTGTATTTGTAAATTACTAATGTACAATAATAAAATTAAAAAACTTGATACCGAGTCCGCCGCTAGATGGAGTATTTACTCTTTGTTTGTTTTTGAACTTCCGCTAAAAGGCGTTTTGATTTTACTGCTGCTGTTTTTGTCGCTGCTGCTCAGTTGTAATTCAGCAATATATATGAGTTCAGAAGCAAAAGGCTCAGCGCTGTCTGAATTTCTTCTGAAATTAGCATTTTCTCAGCTTTCCATGTTTATGTTCAGTTATTTCACTTTGAAAAGCTGAAACAAGCTGATTCCTGCAACACAGAAATGGGCACTTTTGCAAAATCTCACTTATTCACTGGAAACTTGTTCAAACAAGTTAAATACTGCATATAATGTTGTATAAAACAAAAAAGAATGATACATTTTCACTGTTTTAAGCAGTTTTATCACTTGCTGTTTTTGGCCTTTAGAAGCTGAATCAAGCTTATTCCTGCAACACAGAAATGGGCATTTTTGCAAACTCTCTCATTTCACTTAGTTTTTACTAGCAAATTGTTAAAACATGTTTAATAGTGCAAATAACGTTGTTTAAAGGCAGTGAAAAGTACCAAACAAGTGAAATTACAGAGCCCACACAATCGAGAATGAAAACACTTATTTTAGCTAATGTTTTCAGATAGTACTAAGGCTTTTGCTTTTGAGCTCTTCATATGAAGAGTTCAGATGCAAAAGCCTCTAAAGTGCTGTCTGAAATGTTCTTCTAAAATGATAATTTTTCTCAGCCTCCTATGTTTATGTTCAGTCATTTTACTTTAAAGGCAATGAAAAAAACATGTTTATCATCATAAAAGTAAAATAACTGGTCATAAACACAGAATCTTGAAAAAAAATATTATTTTAGAAGAACATTTCAGACGGCACTTTAGAGGCTTCATATGTACATTGAAACGTTTTCCTAAAAATAAATGATCTAAAGATCTAAAAAGATCTACAACAACACACGCTACCATCTGAATCATATCCTAGGGGGATCTCAAGATGCCAAAAAAGTGAACGCGTCTCATGTAACAGGGCAAAACGAGAAGTAAAACTATAATGACAATAGGCAGAGATTAGCACGTGATTAAACGAAATAAAAGCAAAGCAACCAGGAACTCCAAGCCATTATTTCACCTCTACAGTCGACGTGCAAGTTCAGGTAAGATGAGACACACATGAATTCTTTTATTGTTGTTCACTTTAATGTGTATCCTTTCAGCTTTCTTTTTCAATGTTTCTCAGACAACTTTCTGTTTCAGTTTAAAATATTGGCTGGTTTTAAAGAGCGTTTCATCAGATCTGAATGGATGCTGTATGGATTTATTATCTTTATGAAACAAATGCTGTAGAAAAGCGTGTTTAATTCCTAATCAAAAATTTTATAAAATAATTAAAACTTTCTTACATCTATTTTTTTCCTCGTAATATTTTTTTTTAATATAAAAATGTATTGATTGATTGAGTAAAAGTGAATGACCAAAGGGCGTCACGGTGGGTCAGTGGGTAGCGCAATCGCCTCACAGCAAGAAGGTTGCTGGTTCGAGCTTTGGCTGGGTCAGTTGGCATTCTGTGTGGAGTTTGCATGTTGCCGCCCCCGGTGGCGACCCCAGATTAATAAAGGGACTAAGCCGAAAAGAAAATTAATGAATGACTAAAATACATTTTCATCCATAAAAAGAGCTATTACCATTTAATGTCACCATTTATCTACCAAACATTTTTGTCAGCAGACTGAAAACAGGAATCATTGAAGGTGTATTAAATAATAGATCACAATGCAGCCACAAAAGACTAATTCCTTTTTTTATTTACACTTAGCCGTTGTCCTTTAAACCACTCGGTTTGCCACAATAGGTTTTTGTAAAAAAGTGAAAATCATTTAAAATACTATAAAATGTAGCATGACTATTTATCTTTATACATATAAATAATAAGATTAGAAAGTTGATATATTGTACAAGTAATGTAAGTAATGTAAAAAGTCAAGACAACAAATACGTTTATGTTGCTTTAACTTATTTTATTAAGTTACTCAAGTTTCAACAACACTGTAAATAATGCTGGGTTCCACACAATCCATTTGTGTTGGGAAAACATGAAGGAATGAAAGTAACTTATTAGTTTTTACAAATTTTAGGTGGATTGAACATAAAACGTTTGTTATCCCAACGAAATTTCAATTTTTTTCATTTTTTTTTCAGATAGTTTTAAATAAGTAGTTTGAACAAGAAACATTTTTTTAAGCTATACAAAGTTTAACTTAAATTTTTAGATTGACGTAAGTTAAGTTGACTAGAAAAATCAATTTGATTCAACTAAAAAAATTAAGGCAGCAATCATTTTGTACAGTCTATGATCTCACTATACACTGTAAAAAAGATCCTGGTTGTCTTAAATTTTTAAGCTGAATCAAATTAACTTTATGAGTCCATTGAACTTATATTTTGTTAAACTGACTTAAAACAGCTTGCATAACTTATAAAATTAAGTTAGAACATGATTAACTTAGTTTATTAAGTTACAATGAACTAGAAACATATGCTGTCATGACTAATTGATCATATCATTTTTTACAGTGTACCATGTTTCTAACATTGTCAACATAATTCATTGATAACTTATTAGAAGATAAAATATCAGTGTTTAAATATGTTTCTCTTGTCAGGCCATGATGTTCGGGAGCTTGCTGTTTGCTGTGTGTTGTAGCGCAGCACTGGCCCATTTCAACACTAATCTAGACCAGCACTGGGAGCTGTGGAAGAAGAAACACGTCAAGCTTTACTCCTGTGAGGTGAGAAGCATGTGATCTTATATCTGATCATTTACTCACTTCTGGAAAAATTTTGTTTATCACATGTCTAAACCCCTTAGCATTCCTGTAACAAGTGACATTAGCATGCTAACAGACTATTCTTGTCAAACTTGAAAATCTTGTTTCATGGGCCTATTTGTTTACAACATGTATACTACAAATGAGACTATTTAGGGATGTTATTAGTTTTAAACATTAACGTGTATAATTTTTGTTGGTGTCGACAGGATGAGGAAGTGGGCAGGAGGGAATTGTGGGAGAGAAACCTTGAACTGATCGCCATCCACAACCTGGAGGCCTCCATGGGCATGCATTCATATGACTTAGCCGTAAACCACATGGCTGACATGGTGACTATATTTCCTCTTTCCTCCTGACATGCAATTACTGCTTTATTTCCTTGTTTGTTTGTTTCTTTTTTTTTAAAGCATGAAGCCGCTGTAAGATTTAAAGGGATAGTTTATGCTATTTAGTTTCTGTCATGTTTTTATCTAGGGCTGTCACGATATCTATTTTTTGCTGGGCGATATATTGCACCCAAATTAATTGCGATAAACGATATTATTGCCACTTTATAACTTGTATATACGCTTTTTTTTAAGTATACATTTTTACAACTTAATAGTGTAATAATTGAAGTACACTGTTTGAAAGAACAAAGAATGTTTTATTTTTAAGAATATTTAGACATCTGAATTAGAGCATGAAAAAAAATATCTTAGAACAAATAAATAATAAAAGATGTAAACAAAAAAGAACAATCATGTTTAAGTCAAAAGACTTTTAAAGCATCTCAGTCACCTCTACAGGCCATTTTTTAATGATCAGGCAGATTCCGAGACAGGAACACCAACATGTTTACCTTATGGGGCTTAAGGCAAGATGTTCCCACACCGGAGCTGAACACTGTTTGAAACCAAGTCCATCGCGACTTGTTTATACTTAACAACTGTATACTAAACACGAATCTATGGGTTCACGTCTCGTCTTCCTCACCTCCACTATTCGCTCTCTCGCTCTCTCTCTCTCTCTCTCTCTCGCACTCTGTGTGTGTGTGTGTATTTGTGGGGCTGTGCGCTTAGCATGCGTGGAGATGCTGCATAAGCCTCGCCTTCCACTGAAAGCAGAATGCAGCGTGTTCGACAAGAACTTTACTTGCTAAATACACAGCGCCAGAGCAAGATGAACTGCTGCTCCAGGCAAAAGCCGATCACGCCACCCTCAACCCGAAAGTGAAAATGAAAGTGACCGGTTCGCAAACCGGGGTTGTGATGGGGTGCCGCGGATGCCGCCCTCACTATCCTTCCGCCCTATACATGTACAATATATCGCGCCTCTAAATCTTACCGCCCTCATTTTCATATATCGCGCGATAAGTCAATATATTGACTATCGCGACAGGCCTATTTTTATCATTTTAAAGTTGTTCTAAAACGCAGTTGTCTGTAGTTTTTAGTTCACAGGTGTTTTCTGTTTAGTTTCACTTTTAAAAATGTGTCATGGGATTTTGAGCTCTGCTCTAACCTTTGATTTTAAAAATGAACAATGCAAGGTTTATTGACATTCTCATTTAAAATTATAAAAGAATTTTAAATATTTAGTAAGAAGTCTCAGGTAAAGTGTTTCAAACTGCTAAAATAATTAAATGTTTCAACATAAGATGTCAGAACAGAAATAAAATTCAATTCCCCATTTTTCCACTGAGCTATTTTGAAGCACGTGGATTACCCAAACAGTTTCTGTTCTCTATTGACTTCCACAGTATTTTCTCGGTTTTATAATAAGGAAGTCATTGTGAAACGGTAAACATCAGAATACAACGATCAGTTTTTTGGATTTTTTGTTGTTGTTGTTGAATTTGTGTTGTTAAATTTAAATTCTTAGATTTTCCTCACTCAAATTTGTCAATTCACAGACGACAGAGGAGATTCTGCAGACATTTGCCGTCACTCGTGTTCCTCCTGACTTCAAGAGGCCAGCAGCAGAATTTGTGGGCACTTCTGGTGCTGTTGTCCCAGATACACTGGACTGGAGAGATAAGGGCTATGTGACCAGTGTGAAGAACCAGGTATTATATTACATAGATATATTTTGACAATCTGTTAATTGTTCACTTGTGTCTGCGTAGCCTTTCGTTCAGTAATATAACTCAATTGTGTTTCTTTTTGTTGACAATTCTTTTTGATATTTCTGATAATCCATCATAAAATATAAAATGTTGCAACATGCCTAAATAATTCCTTTGGATGCTTCATATACAGATAACGATTGTCAAAACTATCTCTAAAAGCATCTAAAACCATGAAAAAAAGGACCAAGGTACTTGAAAAGTTGGTAAAAAAAAGTTTATTTTGCTTAACGCAAAGATGCGGTGCACAATGCTGTTTTCTTCTTCTTCTTTTTTTTTTTAAAATAAAAGCAAAGTCAATAAAGGCGTTTTAACTTTTTCACCTACAGTAGAAGTCAGAATTATTATCCCCGTTTATTTTTCCCCCCAATTTCTGTTTAATGGAGAGATTTTTCAACACATTTCCAAACATAACAGTTTTAATAACTAATTTCTGATTTATTTGATCTTTGCCATGATGACAGTGGCAACGCAGTGGCGCAGTAGGTAGTGCTGTTGCCTCACAGCAAGAACGTCGCTGGGTCGCAGGTTCGAACCTCGGCTGGGCTGGGTCAGTTGGCGTTTCTGTGTGGAGTTTGCATGTTCTCCCTGCGTTCGCGTGGGTTTCCTCCGGGTGCTCCGGTTTCCCCCAAAGTCCAAAGACATGCAGTACAGGTGAATTAGGTAGGCTAAATTGTCCATAGTGTATGAGTGTGAATGTGTGTGTGGAGGTTCCCAGAGATGGGTTGCGGCTGGAAGGGCATCCGCTGCGTAAAATCGTGCTGGATAAGTTGGCGGTTTATTCCGCAGTGGCGACCCCGCAAGGGACAAAGCCAACAAGAAAATGAATGAATGACTTCTATACAGCTTAAAGTGACATTTAAAGGCTTAACTAGGTTAATTAAGTTAAATAGGCAGGTTAGGGTAATTAGTCTACAGAACAATCAATACAATAACTTGCCTATCGAGAAAAAATATAGCTTAAAGGGGCTAATAATTTTGCCCTAAAAATGGTTTTAAAAAAATTAAAAACTGCTTTTTTTCTAGCCGAAATAAAACAAATAAGACTTTCCTTAGAAGAAAAAAAATGATCAGACATACTGTGAAAAATTTCTTCCTCTGTTTAACATCATTTGGGAAATATTAAGAAAAGGAAAAAAAAATCAAAGGGGGGCTAATAATTCTGACTTCAACTGTATTTTTCAAGAGCATTTGATTTTGGATTTATATCTAAAACACTGTTTACATGCCAGGCCAGTAGATGCTAATGTCCTTTTGTAAATAAACAATATGCTGAAAAGCTTCTCCAATGCAAGAGTGTAGGAATAGTAAACCAAAACACAATGCCAAGTCAACCGAGTCAATGTTGCCAGTACTGTAATGCGATTGGTTACCAAGGCACACATACACATGGCAAGGCAAGACAAGCCAAGTTTATTTACAGTACATAGCACATTTCATACACAATAGTAGTTTAAATTGCTTTACATAAACAAGAATAAAAGAAATGAGAAAATAAAAATGATTAAATCAGATACAAATGTGTTAAAACAGGTTATAAAAGAACAAAAAAGAAAAGACATACGGTAATAGTGCGATCTGTCGCACAGTGCTCATTCGGTAAAGGCACAGCAATTTACATATATAGACTCTTCGGTCTCCCAATTGTAAGATAATCTCTGAATATGCATTTGCGCTACAGTCTTGTAGTCTACTATTGTTGTTTTTGTTATGAAGAATCCATGCATGCCTATTGAATAGCATGCCAACCTTTTTTCAAAGTAGCATTTTTGTAGTTTACATGACAAAAAAAAATCCTGCTTTGATAAAAAGTTTTAGAGTGGAGACCTTTTAAAGAAGTCTGGGTACCTGCAAATTTGTTGAAAAAGTGTCAGAAATAAGTTAAAACATACTTTCACATTAAATTTTCCAAAGCTGGAATTTTCAGGCCCCCAAAGCATCCAGTAAATGAAAAGCCAAAATACATTAAAGGTTCAGGGTTCCCATTTCTGTAATATCATGGAACCTTCTATCAAGGTCTATTCCAGATATTGAAAGTCATAGAATATCAAAGATTTTTCTTTGTCACTTTAAATTTTTGTTTCCATTTATCAAAATATTTTTTTTCTATACCACATATATATATTTAATATTATGCATTTTACTAGTGTACTTTTGGCTTCATTTTATTCCTTTGACACTCATCACCTGGCAGTCAACTGCAGTGAACAGACTACCTAATTAAGGTAAACATGCCAGGATAATATAAATTTTAATTCAAGAGTTCACACTTAGCTGATGATTGATAATAAAGTGTATTTGGCATGCTGTCCCGGGAGAGAGCCCTGAGCTCAGAACATCCTCGAGCCCAGGGCTCCCTCCCGCTTGAAAGGCGAGAGGGGAGTTTGAGCTCAGGTAGGTCTCGAGAACTCCCCTGCATGTAAACGTGCTGAGATATATCTGGCTAAGAGTTGTCATAAGATGCTATTTTGGAGTAGCCAATTTACTTATGGCGTATGTCTTTCGACGGTGGGAGGAAACCGGGAAATCCGGGGGAAACCCACGTAAACACAGGGAGAACATGCAAACTCCGCACAAAAACGCCAACCGGCCTGGTGAGGGGCCGAACCAGCGGCGTTCTTGCAGTGAGGCAACAGTGCTAACCACTGGGCCGCCATGCTGCTCTATCAGAGAAGGGAAGGAGTAGGGGTGAAAGGGAGGATTCTTCAAGACGAAGATGACTGGAGTGGAAAACTCTGGTTATTTATAGTGTGTCATTATTCATCTGATTGGTGCAATATACGGAGCTAATGCTGTACCAGCCGTGTTCAATCATAAGCACATGATCATCTCGAAATTGTTTTAGAAATAAACCACACTAGTTTTGGCTTTAAAGTGACAACTTCATAAACTGGGTGAAGTAGACATCAGAAAAGCTAAATGTAAGTTTGAAGAACTGCTATCAAATATGGGAGAGGGAGCACTTCTCAACTATGCAAACAGGCTAGCCATCAGATTTCTTTTCTAAATATGTTGAACAGATATACTAAAGAATGCTGGAAAAAAACATTTAACAACAAAAATGAAACTATGAAAACGTTTAGAATCATTTGAGTGGGAGTAAATGGTCAGCCATA
The DNA here is from genome assembly GCA_903798195.1 of Danio kyathit. Classification (NCBI taxonomy): domain Eukaryota; kingdom Metazoa; phylum Chordata; class Actinopteri; order Cypriniformes; family Danionidae; genus Danio; species Danio kyathit. Next base: position 38,211,604 of record LR812534.1, read on the forward strand.
GAAAATTACAACATGAAAATGCAGTTTTTTTTTAGTCAGGAAATTTGAACACAACATCACAATGAACAGTTTAACATGAGGTATTAAAACATTTTTCAAGATCAGCAATAAAAATGGCATTGCATTTTAACGTGAGTCTTTTCTCATTTTAATCACGCTTCTGTCTCTGCATCAGGGTGCTTGTGGTTCTTGTTGGGCGTTCAGCTCTGTTGGGGCTCTGGAAGGTCAGTTGATGAGGACCACTGGAAAGCTGGTGGACCTCAGTCCTCAAAACCTGGTGGACTGTTCTACCTCTAAATACAGCAACAAAGGCTGCAATGGCGGGTTTATGTCTCGGGCCTTCCAGTATGTTATTGATAACGGCGGCATTGACTCAGAGTCCTCTTATCCTTATCAAGGAGTGGTAAGTTGTTTGTGTGGCTTCATACTACTATATGAGGTACATACAACTATGTTTACATGTGGCTAGATTTGTCAGTGTTGCTTCTCTCTCTTTTTAATTTTTTTTTGCAGAAAATCTGCAAGACTGTAATCCGTTATCATTATAATTCATATGCTAATGTGTTCTACAGCAAGGGCCGTGCAGATACAACCCATCTCAGCGTGCAGCAAACTGCACTTCTTATAATTTCGTTAGTCAGGGAAATGAGCAGGCCCTAAAAGAGGCTTTGGCCAACATCGGGCCCATTTCGGTGGCCATTGACGCCACCCAGCCTAAGTTTGCCTTTTACCGCAGTGGTGAGCTTTTCTTCACAGTTCAGACAGACCTATAACCAGATCAATTGTGTGAGTGTTGAAATTATTACAAATTTTTGTTGAAAATTTTATTTCCCATCTGTCCACAGGGGTTTACGATGATCCATCCTGCACCCAAAAGGTAAACCATGCAGTGCTTGCTGTGGGATATGGTACACTTTCAGGACAGGATTATTGGTTGGTCAAAAACAGGTAAAGTCTGACTGTTTTGTAATCTGATAGAACCTGATTTGTTTTTGGTAATAATAATAGTAATAATATAAAAACATAAATAAATACAAACGCTAGTTTTCTTTTGATTCAACAGTTGGGGTGCTGGATTTGGAGATGGTGGCTACATCCGTATAGCCAGAAACAACAACAACCTGTGTGGCATCGCTTCATATGCCTGCTATCCAATTGTATAACTGAAACACTATTGAAATACTGTATATGAATATACAGAAGAAACTGACCACATTATAATCAATTTTCTTAGCTGTAAATGTGTTTTATATTTTTCTATTTCCATTGTTTTTAAAATCAAATGGTTCTTATGAATTTCGTGTATGTATATATATATATATATATATATATATATATATATATATATATATATATAAATCAGTTTTAAATCTTGTTTTTTTTTGTCAAGTAAAATATTAAAGGAAATATGCTTCCACTCTGCTCAGTATGTTTACAAATGACTTGGTTTATTCAGTGCAACATCACAACGAACAGTTTCACATGAGGTATTAAAGGATTTTTCAAGATCAGCACACAATGTCCAGTTATGATTGACATTTAAATTGCTGTGATTTTTACACCTTTGGTTGATTAGCCACATTCATAAGGTAACACAAGGGAGAGAATGGCATAATATGACACAGATGCTCACACCAGCAGAAAGAGATTTTAGATGAATGACAGGTAAAAGAAAACACTTGCTACCTTTTCAGTCTGCTTACCCGAACCGTTAATAAGTGGATCCCCAGATGACAAAAATGCCTTGAGCGAATGAATTCTGTCAGCCTATGTTGTGATCCAACAATAAAGTTGCTAAAAATCATATTTTCATTAAGATGATCCATATGACACAGCTAGAACATAATTGCATCATATTTGTAGAGACGAACATATTTAACATTTATTTTGGTCTCTATCCTCACTTTAACACAGTAACACTTTTTGGTAGTTTTTTTTTTCTTTTTTGGAGGGATAAGCAATCATAGGATCAGCAAGACCCCCTTTCTTGCTCCGATTGTCATTCCCATTTGGTCTTTATATTGATAAATGTTCTTCGGTCTCTTTCATTTCTCCCTCACCCTCGCACACATACACACAAACAAACAAACAAGGTTCTTTCTGCCTGCAGGTAGGGCTGTGATTTAGTTGTGTTCACGGATTGATTCCAGCACATTTGGCTATAAAAACTTAGTAACGCACAGACGCTCCCTGAATGGGTGGGATCTTTGGTACAGTTACATCTCAGCTACACGACACATCACACACAGTTGAGGTAGATGAAATTAGAGCTGTCGGGCTGAACAAAAAGCGCCAAACGGGTTCCCCTATAGCGGGAAGGAATGGAAATTTCACTTCAGATTTACACACTGTACTAACTCATTTAAATATATCTGAAGAGGTTAAACACTACGAGAATATGGCGCAATTTATTTGTGCCTCTCAAGGTGCGGTCACATTTACCGTTGCCCTACGAAAATTCGCGGGCGGATTCTATTCAAATCAATCGAGAGTGTCGCGCGAGGACGAAAAAGTTCCCCCATGTTGATTCTGCTTAAGATGGCCATGCGAGTTTACCGCGTTGACCACCTAAAAACTGCTTTGTTTGAAAGTGGTCTAGACATCGCTGCACTTTAACAATGGAAATGGAACATTTTGCCATCTTAAGTTCATGAACAAAGTGTCCACCAGGAGCCGCCAAATGCTAAGGTACGTCAGCTAAACATAATTTCCTGGATGCTACAGGTCATTGAGTGATCTCTAACCATCTACTGGTTTAATTTTCATATGATCATATCCTAATTCAAAACATTTCTATGAAAAGAGAGGCCCGACAACTAGCACTGCAACAGGGTGACCAGGAGAGTTGAGACGCACACACGCTAACACCCTTTGCCCTGCACGCAGCATGCTTACAATTGTCACTCATTAAACTTTAATTCGCATCCCCAAACTCCCATTCAGTACCCCTCCCCTTCCTTGCCGTGATTTGGTAATGCAGCGAGCCTCTGATCTGCCACCCCTCCCCGTGAACGCCCTAAGCCCATGGGCCCGAGCGAGTGCCGGCCCCAGCCGCCAAGAGGACACAGATAAAAAGGGCTTCTTTGAAGTTGGCAAAAGTCGATGGCCTCTTTCATGGGCCCTCTTTCAAGTGCGTGCTGCGAAGAGGCCTCACTACATTCCCTGCAAAGGTTAAACACAGGGGAACGAGAAAGAGCATTGAAAAAGGGACGATCACTCCCTCGACGGCCCACCCCGAGAGACCACAGCGAATTATGTATGATCGTCGTACAGTAAATGTGGACTGCACTAAGGAGATCACAGTTCAACAGCCTAAATATAGAGTCATCTTGACTTCACAGCCACTTGTGTGCCGTCTCATGCTGAGTCTCGATCTGTTTGGTTAGGCTGTGGCCTAAAGGGTCTAGACATGCAGCACATGTGAACGATGAACATGGATGAATACGCTAGCCCAGCTATCAAGATACTAACACAGCGTTGAGTAGATGAGAAACGTCGGACATTCAGGGAGGACAAATATTCATCTTTGGTATTGGGACTCCTATCAGAGACAGGGTCATTTTTCACACACAAACAACACTTGGTGAAATAAATACTGACGGTAACTATCAAATAAATAAAATAAATAGCTAGAAGATTGGAAATAAATACATAAATAATTATAAATACACAAAGCGGTTCTCAGTTCATAATCAATTAAAGCTTTTTGTGAGTACTTTCCATCAGGGTTTTCGAGATTTTGAGCTTTTTTTTTTCAGTACGAACAGCCATCGGGCCAGATTGTGTGCTTGAAATTTGTACAAAAAAAAAAAAATACAATTCTCTATCCTCAGAGTGACATCTTAGAAATTTTCGAAATCAGATGGAAATTATGCACAAGGAGAGTGGCCTGTCGAAAAGAAACTCATTGAGAAGTCTTTTGCAAAAAGTGTCACAGCTGATCTTCCTGCTTCTCCATGTCTTGAGTTTGCCCTCATATGCATCTGAGGATGCAGCTCTGTCCTGTGCCAAAACTGTAGCTGTCCCACAGCAGAGGCTTTCTTCTTGGACAATGAGGCCTGGCTTTTAAAATGAAGGAGTATAAAAAAAACAAGCTCTCGAAAAATGTTCACATTTTGGTTTCAGCATCTTTGTCCAGTATTTTTTCCCTTTAAAAGTATCTGTGAAAGATTCATTTGAATCCTTCTTTGTTTCTTTGGTCAATATTTATCCATTTGTTGCAAAATCATGTCTTTTGAGAACCCTAAAAATATCATTTTTCAGCAATGATTAAACCTTGCAGTGATTTCATATGCTGTAACAAATTACAAAATAAACCGATTTCATATCTATTCAATACCTTTTCATAACGCTTGATTTGTGAATGATTTCATAAGCCCCAGTGTGGTGGGCTCATCCTTCACGATTAAAGCTAAAGTAATCAATGCTAAAACTACAATCAAATTCTGTCTCGTCTAGACATTGCGGACATCACCCTCGTAAAGACTTCATCTTTGGTTTCATATGCTGTTGATTTGTATACAAAAACACTTTTGATTAAAATCTCAAACACTAGGAGCTGCAGCTTAACCTGTGCTGTGCAGAGCAGAAAACGGCTCATTTTCCCATCATGCCGTGGAGCAGGTCACAGCTGGAGATGCGGTGCTGGAGCCCGATGAGCCGGTGGAGGATGGACGGCCCTCTTCGGCCCATCGGTTGAGGTTTCTGCGACGAGCGTTCATGAAGAAGTTGCTTACAGTGGAAAGCTCAAGGCCCAGCTGCTGAGAGATGGTGATCTGGAGGTCTTTAGTTGGTCTGTGGTTCTCTCTGAAAATGGCCATCAGTGTGCGACGCTGCAGATCTGTGAAGACTAGCCTAGTGCGCTTGGGCCCCTGGTTGCGTTCCACCTTGGACTGCTCCTGTTCCTTACGCTTACAAGCTAAAATAAAAAGAGAGAGAAAAACATTAGTTTGCAAGAAAAACCTGAAATTTGAAATGCTTTTTTTACCATCAGAATTGATCTTTGTTTGTATGTAAACATCCTTTACAGAACTACTGATGATAATAAAGAAATGTTTTAAGAGTAAAAGGTGAAACACCTCAGCATTTTAAAAAGTTAAACATTGGAATGGCATTGAGAGATGAATATAGTGTCATTTACTTTTAAAAAAATAGATCATGACATTATTGTCAAAGGTTGTATAAGCTTAAAACAGACACGAGGCTACTGTAAGCGAATGCTGTCAATGCATTTTTATTTAGTAATCATCATCATCATCATCATATCTTGTTATGTAATTCCTGGCTTAATTAAATACCGCCCTGTGTGTAGACCAGACTATTGCCTGAAAACCAGAGAGAGTCTCTATCAGACAACTGCCAACTTGATAGATAGATAAATGTACTTTATTGATCCCTGAGTGGAAATTGAGGATAAGAGAGATTAAGCGATAGAAAGAAAGACTGTAAACGTGCTGAACAATAATGATCTATATCAAATACAATAAATGATGGACAAACTAGAAGAACCCCCAAATAAACATTTTAATTTTCTAAATTTCTGTATTTTACCTCTCATAATCATTCAATCCCTGATTCTCTCAATTGTCCCCACCTGTTTTCGCCAGTATAACATCGACCATTAACTGAATGCTTCCTGATGTTGTAATCATGTGTAAAAGGTAGGAATTACCATGCTATAAATCCTGTGCTCCGCACCACACTCCCAGACATAAACATCCCCCCATAGAGTTCTTATGATCGTGGGAGCAGGCCCTAATCATGATGTATACCACTTGTCTCATGTAGCTGAAACGTGATCGAAAGCCTTTTTCATAAACCACCCCCACCCCCCAATTGCCTATCACCCCCTTCTCCCCCCCGAAGCCGTACTCCCTGCCTACTCCACCCCCTGCTGATTTTTTTTCGGCCAGGGGCTGATAGAAATTATTGATTAAATCTGTGTTGCTCAGACTCCCCGACCTATAGAGGAGCTTTAACCCCTTTAGTGCTGGATGAAAGGGGAGCTTCTGTGTGCCAAACATTTATTGTCAATCTCAGCAGGGATCTACACTTAACTATGCGATTTCTGTACAAAATAGGTCTGGGCTGAATACATAAAAGTGCCAGAATCAGTGAAAAAGCCTCTGCTATTTAATCTGATTATATCTATGATTCCTTAAGACGAGAGCTTTAGGGTTCAGTGCTTGTGTGTGAAATCCCAATGCTGTCCGAACGCCGAGCTTTAGAGTAATGATCTCTACCCTGCCCTGCGACTGAATTTCTCTCTGTTCATCTCTCTCTCCCAATCAAAGCTCAGGCAGTTTGCGAAAACACACAGACACAGCCAACAGAACACATCCACACAAAAGACCTGAGGAAAAACTGAGTGAAAAAGAAACAGAAATACTAGGAACACCAGAATACAGATTTTTGGCCAATATATCAAGTTTATAAAATATTAAAATATGTGTTTATCGCAAAACAACTGAAGAATGATATCAGGCCCTGTTCACATTATGCATGAAAACATTGCTGTCATCATTTTAGCCTCGCAATAACGATGGTGGGTATTTTAAAAAGTGCTGATGGATTTTAAAAGGATGGGTATTTTGGTAAAAATCACTGCATTAAGCTGAATCATCATTAAATGTGTCGGTAAGTTGAACTCCTGCTGTCTCTGAGAGAGGAGGCGTGTAGCCGCATGCATTCTAATGTTTGCTCACGCCGTCTTATTCACAGGAGGTGTGTGCTGGAGCCTTCTGCGTTGCTTTCCCAAGGAAATCAATACCAGCTAGTAATTAAACAAAGGGCATGGTGAGAAAAGTCAACACTCATGGAAAGTGGGTTATATAGGGAAATACAGAGGTGTCCACTTGTGCACAGAAGCTGTGAAAAAATTAATCAGATAGTGATTGGACAACATAAAATGGAGCCCCAATGCCAATTTGAATGCTCCACATAAAAATTCAGAGCCTTAATTATGAAGGAAAAGAAAACAAATACCTATTGTTGGGAAATTTTTACATCACAGAAAGCAACAAAACACAGTGTTTACGTTATCATAGAAACGCTCATCCTCCTAAATTAACATTTATCGCCAAACATCAAGAACTGCAAAATGGCATATTTAGCAACTACCGCAAAAAAAACTACAACAGCAGGACACGGTACCACTCAGGCCAACGGGGCATTGATTGATTCTATGTATTTCGTTGCATGGAACACCCCTACGACTGAGGGCACAGTGGTCACCAATCAATATCTGTAGTGGTAATGCAAGCAGAATAATTCATTCTGAAGCGTATTTCATGCTTAGGTGATTGATCGCTTTGGATTCTGAAAGATTTCGGGGGAATCTGCGTGTCTGTGTTTGTCTCCCACCCCACAATTCTCAGTGGCTGCTGCAGCACGCCAGCCGACATTTTGAAAACCGCCCCATCCCTGCATCGCCACCCCCCCCACACCACCACCACCTTCGTCCATTCTCATGTTACTGTTTTTCTCTGGATCTCTTTGTGTGCTTTGGACAACAGTTAAAGTTTCAGCCTCTTTAATATCAAAACATTGTAACATGGCAAAACACATTGGGTTTGAGGTGAAATCTCTCAGTAGTATATATATATTATGCTCATTTAGGGTTATTGCACCAATTTCATTTGCTCATTTTAACTGTATTATGAGCAACTGTTAATCAGATATACTATGTACCTGTCATATATTTGATTAAATAACTTTCGTTTGTGGTTGATCATACATGCCATTCTCTTTAACAACACTTATCTTGTTGAAATTTTGGGATTTGTTCTGTATCACAATAGCAAATTCAACAAAACAAGCTCAAGCTTTTTACCTTCCAGTCGTAATGAGGCCATCCTTTGAAACTCTGGCTCCTGTAGCCAGCGGGACATCCTCTTGAAGGTTTCACGGCCAGACTTGAGTTTCCCCCAAGGTTTGGGGTTCCTGAGCAGGTCTGACAGAGTGCCCTGAGACCTGCACAGAACTCGCTCTGCAAAAATGGCCTGTGGGATGCTGTACCGCTTCAGCTCAGTGATGATTCTCTGAGCAACATCTTTGGTGTTGATCTCCTCCCCTCCACTGCCGTTCTGCGAGCCAGCAAGCATGCCCTCCCTTCCCAGGCTGGAGCCAGTGGAGGAAGGGGAAGAAGAGGGGAGCTCCCCAAGCTTGGAGGCCTGTTGGCTAGGAAGGTGGTGCTGATAACTTTGGTTGTATAAATGATGGTGGTAGGTGGGAGTGTGCTGATGGGCATCCATTTTGTTTAGCTGGTGGCTGACTCCATGCTCAGCCCCCAGAGAGGGCGGTGACATCTCTCTCACAAAGTCTGGCACTGTTCGACAGATGTTACTCCCGTTGCTGCCCATATGGACCTCATGGCCACCTGGTAGCATCTGGCTACTGTGTCCATTCTGACTTCCCAGTGTACCATAGCCATGCATGGCAGTATCCAAACCTGCACTGCCCAGCGGTGGAGACAGGCCTTGTCCCAAACCAAAATCTTTTCCGTATGATGTGTAGTAATTTCCTCCCAAACTTCGATCTTCTCGCATGAGAGTGAAGCTGCCGATGACATTGCTGACGGGCAGGCAGGGATGGTGGTGATGATGGTGGAATTTGTCATCAAATGGCTGGAGGGGTGTCAATGTGGTGTAGGTGCTTCCACAGGTAGTTGGTGCATCCCTGCTGTACCCCAGAGTTGCCATGTGGTCATATGTGGGGCTCTGGTGGTCAGACTCCAGGCCCATGACAGGGCCTCCCAGAGAGGGGCGAGGAAAGGCAGCCGTGAGATCCCGAGAGTGCAGCATGGCTCGGCTGTCCTGACTGTGTGCCAGCTCTACATGGCTGTGCACAGACATCTCTCCCATATTACCATCCATATCTTTACCTTCCTCCACCACTTCTTCAAATTCCAGCTGATTTGTTTTTGTTTGTTTTTTTCCACAGTCTAAAGTGTAGTTTCTGTAATACGATCTAAAAACAGTTCCCGGTGCTGTTTATATCTCAAAATTTGATTTCAGTGTACTCTCTGAGACATTTCATCACAGTGGCACCATCTTGGGTCATGCAAGCAAATTCTGTGTTCCATAAATGCACCTGTGTTTATCCATGCATATCTTGACCAATGCTGAAACAGAGACAAATAATAATCAGATCACAGATTTTTATTTATTTATTTATAGTTATATTTATTGATTAGTCATATATATTAAAATACTTTATTACCCTTTATTATTAATTTCGTTCCAAATAACTTTTTTGGTCAATTAATAGCATATTTATTTATGCAATTGTTTTTTTTCAATTCAAAATTAACATAAACAATATATATCTGCTTAAAAACATGTCGAAAAGCTTTGAGTTAAAGTGCCTACCTTACGACGTAGCTTATCCGGCTGGATGGAGAGAAGCGAAACAGCCACTCCAAAACACAATCAAAAGCCGATAACGGGATCGGATACTCTTTACACCTGCAGAAATCCCGAATTTACAACCACACAACAATCGGTTGCGACTTTTGTGTGTCTTCAGCACATTTCGGTGTTCAGATAAGGCAACGGCTAGGTCCGGTCCGTCGCTGCCGTTATCCGCTAGATTCTCGCTGGACCACAACTGTCGAGGATGCAACACAAATGACGGACGCCTGAGGCCGTACGATTCTGTCCGATGTCCAGACTTCGCTATGCTACAACCGTGTCAAATATGAGCGCCGATCTGTCTAAGCATCGCGCTCCGTCGCTGTCATTATCTCTGTGGTTTTGCCCTTCTGTATCCTCATCGATCTCGGCCCCAACTCTTTCTCTCTCCTCTCTCTCTCTTCCCCCAGCCCCCCCTCTGTACGTCACACTCTTAAAATCTGACAGATGTGGGGTGAATTTACAACCCTCGTTAACTCCTTCCCTCCTGCGGACCTCAAGAAGCCATTGTCTTAGGTGGGGCTCGTGACAGTGGTCGAATTATAGTTTCAGGAGTGGATTGACTTTTTAAAAAAAGATAAAATAATAAAAGAATTAGGGCGCAATCTGTTGAGGTCCTCGATCGCCCCAAAACGTCTGAATGACCCCAATATCTCAAAGATGTTTTTCTAAAAACAAATAATATGTCATATTTGTAATATGTCATTTAAAAAATAAAGCGATGGTAATTATAGATACGAATGCCTTTAGGTGTTTTGTCAATTAAGGAATTTAACGAAAAGTACTCAGCGCAATGCTGTTGCTATGGTTACCTTCTCAGGCCAATGTGATTTTGCATTTCTGTTATGAATACAGAAAACAATATTGTGAGTCCAAATGTCATAACATTTAGTAGGCCGTACACTCCTAAAAATAAAGGATCCAAAAATAACCCTTTTAAAAACAGCTCTAAAAATAACCAGTTTATAAAGAACATTCCAATATCTAGAAAATAATATTTTTTGTTGAATGTTTTTACTACTCCGTGAAGATTTTTCATAGACAACCACAGAATGGTTTTAGGGTTAATTTCACTGTTCTGTTAACATTATTTTAAGGCTCTTAAAGAATCTGTCAGGTTTGTTTTTGCTTAGAATAAATGCAGAAGTTAGAAATGTAGGCAGAACAAATTACCCGCTTAATCCAATTAAATGGCCAGAGCGTTTATGTACTATTAACTGCAATTTTATTTTCCCAAGCTAAAGGCAATTAACTGAACCAACAAAGCAGTGACAGAGAACGGTTCTTATCAGCTGTCAGCTTACAGTGTAGTGGACAATTAACGTAAGAATTTGCTCCTCAATCACAGAAGTGCTAAACAAGATCAATGCACTTGATCTATCCAATCCGCACCTATGACCCTCTTAAGAGTAACACGCGACCTTTCCTAAAACGCGCGACCTAATAAACAACAAAATTACACGTCTGTCATATTTCCATTAAAATGTAATGCGCCTCGAGTTTGTGAGAGTAAAATGGAAAGAGAGAGAAGTGTATTCGGGTAGGTGTTTGAAACTTGGAATATTAATCATATCTGTCTGTCAGTTTAATTTTTAGAGATGAGCAATTCTAGCGCTTGAAAAATTTTCCAGTGCGATGTGGGACCGCTGTCTTCCCGCAGCAGATGCTGCACTATCGATCTGCGCCGAGCAGGGCTGAGGGAGGGAGGGGTGTGTGTGTGTGTATGTGCGTGCGCGCGCGGAGTGTGTGGCTGGAGGTAAAATGGTCAGCTCTTACCGCAAAAAAGGTCTGTTTGAGGGTCGAGGTGAAAGTTCACTCACTGCGGCTGGAGAGCTCGATAGATGATAGTAGCCTACACTCGAATGAAAACAATCCGATTCAGAGTGCGCTGACAATGCTTCATAATTTATAATATGATTAAAAAATACAAGTCGTTTCACTTAAAGCTGAATAAAACCTTAATACATTTACTGTTCATTTTAAAGAAGTTTAAAAATACAGTGGCTTGAGGAATAGATTAGAAATTTTAATTGTGAGACTAAAACGTGACAAATTCAACATAATTATTACACACACAAAAATAATAATAGGCCTACAGATAAACACTGATAATGACCTTCATCATTGTGTAAAATTACGTCTCCTTTCGCGCACGTCTGCGTTTTTTCCCTTAAAACCTGGGAGGCTATGTTAAATAATATTTTTAAAAATAGCCCACTCCATGCACTTTAATATACAGCATGAATTATAGACTACATCTTATCGGAGAGCTACAAGTTCGGCAACATGTAAGGCACTGCTAAATTTTATTCACCTCTTTCCCTTTCTGTCTGGGATACGTATCAATGATCAAACATTGTTCAAAACAAACCGTGGAAATCAAAACAGCGGCCAGCGAGTTAGTAAATTATTTATACCTGTCTATTGAGTTCTTTGAGCCTTTGGTCGAGCCACGTCCTCCTCCCGAGTGGTGTGTATCAAGAGGCCTGCAGGTTAACACGTATACATCAGGCTAAACGTGCAGAGCTAAGCAGATACTAACAGTGTGTGTTCTGAGAAAGGTATTAGTTTTACTCATTCATATCGTAATGTTACTGTCCTGTCCCTAAGACGCTGGGACACGGTGTTAACTCACATATCACATAGCATCAATTACATCTATTTTAAGTAGCGGCCTGACAAATCTAAATAAATGAAATTATTGACATGCGACGGATCCGCAATACAGAACATTTGCAGATCGACGATTCAATGTAACACAAAATTTAACCTGTAAAACAATATATATATATATATATATATATATATATATATATATATATATATATATATATATATATATATATATATATATATATATATATATATATATATGCGCTGTATTATTGGTAAACTCGAAGTGTTCAAAAATGAATCTGTATAATGGTGTAGCCAGATCCGTTTTCCCATGCATGCTTGGGGTTTTCGGCCTCCAGATAAATCTCAGAGATAAATGTTATTGATCACATTTGCAAACTGTCTTGTTTGTGTGGTTCCCGAAACCTTTGTGCCAGAATATTAGAATTTATTTCGTGCATTAATTTTGAGAGAAGCATAAAAGGAGCAACATATATTTTTCGTGTTGACACATCAAAAGGGTAACATTATAAAGTATCTACTATTTATATAAGCATTTAATTTAAAAATGGCATGTGTTAAAAGTAATTAGTCTTTGCTTGTCTTATAAATGTTAAGTAAACACTGAACAATTATTTAAATAATATACATTATTGATTGGCACAGTTTTCATATACTGTACACCCTATCGGTTTATGTAGCCTTTCTGTATTTGCAGCGCTTTGACACAATCATACAAAGCATGACAAATATGAAAATTAGTTAAACAGCATATTAAAAATAACAAGAAATCTTAATTGAAAATGGACAACTAAGAAAAACAACTAACGCAATGCTAACAAATGAGTATTGCAAGACAACGTGCAACAAGCTAAACTATAAAATAATATACCTACTGTTAACCTAAAATTGTCACTTATTCGTTCAAAATGTAACTATTTTAATGCATTTAAACCCGCCATTAACTCATATTATTTACATACATCAATGTTGTTTTAATCTTTATTAAAATCATGGGTTCGTAATCACAGTTGAAAAAGATTAAAGAATTAAATAAGATGCATCCTGCAACCTAAAACATGCATTCAAATGCGGGGCTAAAACATTAATTTCGTCAAAAAATAATAGGACGCATGGTGAATAATAAAAAGAAGTCGATCGATAAAAAAGTCAATAACTCAATTAACATGCTCGAACCTCATGGAGAGCAGGCAGATATGAAAAAAAGTCACATGAAAATAAAACTTTTTGCGGCTGACTGCTGTGCTACATTGTAACTTTACAAATATAAAAACTTCCATTTCGAACGGAGGATAATTGTAGCCAAATAACATTCAAAAAATTGTAAAATTCTGTATGTATAAATAGTGTGCATAAATAATAATAAAAAGATTAACATATGATTTATTCTTGGGGGGGAAACTGTTTGGCAAACTGCATTAGAAAAAAGTATAGGAATTTATGCTTTAACTACAAGATTCATTGAACGTTGTTAGATTTTGTAGATTTTAACGTTTAAAATTAAGCTCAAGTTAAAATATTTTATTTTTAACCCTAAAAATAATTACAGCATTAATTATAATAAAAGTAAGCTACACCTTACGTTACAGACGGGCATACACATAAAAACATCGTCATGCTTTACCGCTGCTTATGTCCACTGGATGTATTATTATTTTTTAATTTTTTTTAAATATTTCCGATTATATATATATATATATAATCCACGAATTCAGCTAAATGCATTTGACTCGTAGTTTTAATATAAGACAATCAGGAGAATCCACAAGACTACAAATACATGGCCTACCCAAAGGCCTCAATATTAAACACTTTTAAATGAAAACTCCCATTTAATGTTTTTGAATGTATTTAATATAAAGGTTAAATAAAAAGAGGACGACTTTCGGACAAATCCTTTGAGAGATTTCTAATTCCTCTCAAATATGAAGACTGTATTAGGGGAGTCTGCTGAATTGCTATTAAGGTCATGCTCATATTCAGCTTTCAGTAACGTTTTCTACGTTTGGTAACACTCACAAACTTAGCCACAATGTTAAAGGATAATATTTTCTATGATTTTACGATTTAACCTCTGAGCCACAGCAAGTGTTCAGCCGCATTCAAATAGGCGCGCGCCCGTGTATTTGGTTCTGTTTATCGATTGGGGAACGTGGGCGTGCTGCCAACACGCAGGATGGCAATCTATTATTACCATTGTGAATTATTAGCAATCGGAGTCTAACAACCAGCCATATATATAATACAGCATGTTTAATATAAATTACAAAGATTTCTAATATTTTACATGCGATTTCGTGGGGTTTAAAACTCGATCAAACCTAATTAAATTACGCAGTAAAATAAATAAGTATATATTTTAACTGTAAAATTCATATTTGACCGACTTTAAATTAATGCAAAACAACGATGCAATTCTTACGAAATGCTGATGACATAATCAGATATAAATCATTTAATTTGTGCATTAAAATAAAATAGTAAAAATTTTAATTAGATTTTAGTTATTAAAATCATTTAAGACACAAGGCCTTCTCCAAATCAAAACCAGCATTAAATAAATCATCTAGAAACTCTGTTTCACAATACTGAACAAAGACACTTCAAAATGATTCTGCATACACACATCCACCTTCTTACCAATTAAAGCACAAAATAACAACAGCAACAGCAGAGATCTTCAAACACCCATTTGCATTGCACAACATAATAAACACATCTATGCAAACATCTGCTTTCTGTCCATGCACAATCACACACCCTCAGCTTGTGAGTTCGAAGGTCTCACAGAATTGTTTATGCGTTTATAGCAGTGTATGTTTTGCACAAGAGTATATATCCAGTCTAATAGATGCTCTGTGGGTGGGTGGAGGATCTAAGATTGCCTCGCAGTCGCTTCGCATCCTTTTCCCTGCCCATTTTTCCCTCTTCCCCTCCTTCTCTTTCTCCGTTCATCTCTAGCATCCACGTTTTCCATCTCATCTTCATGTTCTCCGGACCCCAGAAATCCCTCATTTTGTGAGTCTCCTTTATGTCCTGTATCCATTTATTTTTACACAGTTTGTCAAGTATCCATTTTGCTTCCCTGCCCGGTGGTGTGGTGTCTTCCCTGGCTCGGTGTGTGTGTGTGAGTGTGGCTAGATGCGGTTTCTGTTCCTGCTCTTTTTAATCAGCATGTTAATAAGAAAGGTAACTAATCAATACGTTCAATGGCCTGGCGATTGATACCATCTCAGCCTCCCTCCCCTCTCTCTTTGACACACACACATACATACACATACACACACACCGTATAAGCAATGAAGCTAAATAATAAACATTATAAGGGATAATATACTTAAGTTTCAATGTAATCTTTTTCCAGTCATCTCTCTGATATTGATAATTTTAGGAACTACAGAAAGACTTAAAATGGGTATTTTGGGGAATTCAAGCATTTGCTTTATTAAGTATGAGAGATCCGCAAACACAAAAGGGATGTTTTTTTCTTTCTTTCTTTTGTATCAAAGCACACAGAGATATTCCAAGTGTAAAAATATCTCTAAGTGAGTATGTGTGTTCCTCACCCCAGGGTAAGGTCTTCTTTTGACTACAAATGGCCAAATCCAACAGGGTGGAAGGAGAAAAATGGCACAGGATAAAGAGAATTCCCTCACAGTAGAAAGTGTTTGGGGGGAAAACATTAAACGCACATGCAAACACAGGATGGCCTTTAAAGCTGACATTCTGCAGACCTGCGGACTTGCTTTTTACTTCATGGTAGTTTATTTGTAGCATGTACATAGCAAAGTTCTCTCATGTTTGCCTTTGGATGACCTTGATGTTTGTAAGTTGTGCTGCCAGATCAGAGAACATAGACAGTACACTCCTCTTTAAAGATACAAAGTTTTTTTTTTTTGCATTTGTAAAATCTAACATGCTTTTTTTAAGGTAAGATGCAAGGATTTTAAAAAGGAATATTTAGGAACACTTTACTGTATTGGTCATTAGTAGGGCCAGACAGAATCTGTGGACAGTTTTTGCTATTTCTGCAGAGAATTTTGTGAAAAATCTGTGGATTTATGTGGAATGATTTTAGGAGTATCATAACTAAAATCTAATATATTTATAATACATATTAATGTACATTTAATGTTTACAAAAAAATCTAATTAGATACACTTATTTGGTAAACTAAGCAAGTCTCTTATATAATATATCTTCTAAAAGACAGAAATATTACTTTACAAACTGTATTGTAAATAAATCATATGAAGATTTTTATATTAGTCAATAATACTGAATTTAATTTAAAAAATTTAATCAATATAAATATACTTGATGAGGGGCTAAAAATCTGCGCATTTCTATGCACACAGATTCCATGTGGGCCTAGTCATTAGTTACCATTGTATTAACAATGAGAATGTGTGTTACATATATACTTACATATATATTCTTGTATAGTCTGTTACATTTATTAATCTTTGATAATGTTAATTAATAAATAAATAAATAAATCTGTTATTTTATGTTAGGTCAACTCTAAAAAATATATATTTACTTACAATCAGAACCAACTATTCTGTTTTCAAAGCAAGCTAAGCTTAATCAATAGCACTTGCAGAACAATGTTAAACAAATATAACATACTGTATAGCTTTCATTGTACGTTCATATTAGCTCAGTAATGTTTACTAATACCTATTTATTATAAAGTAATAAGTAATAAGTGGAACCTTATTTAAAATTGTTACTGAATATTCTGTGTTCAGTACAGCGTTTTTTAAATTATAAAGGCTATCAAAGTTATAGTAAAGTACTTATAATGGAAATTAATGGGGGGAATATTGAAGCAAAATTATAAAGCTTATAATTTACATTAAACATATAATATAAAAAAGTATATAAATAATATATAATATATAAAAGCACCTACAATAAATGTCATTATTTGCATAATTTTTTTCATAGTCGAATATTTAAGAGGCATTAAGTTGTCATGGGAAAAACATTTAAAAATTGATATAACCTTAAATTCAAGATTAATAGCACATTATTTACAAATTATGACTATACTTTAGAAAAATAATATTCGAAGAGTTCAGATGCAAAAGCATCTAAGTGCCATCTAAAATGTTCTTCTAAAATGACCATATTTATCAGGATCCTGTGTTTTATCCAGTTATTTCACTTTTAAGATGATGAATATTTTCTTTTCATTGCCTTTCAAGTGAAATAACTGACCATAAACATAGGAGGCTGAGTAAAATGCATATCTTTTTAAAAAATGTCAGATGACATTTAGAGAATTTTGCATCTAAACTCTTCATTTACTGATTGGCCTCTTTTATTTGCACTGTAAATGCCGCTATATATATATGTACGCAATTTATTTTGACCCTTCTCTTCTTAAAAAAAACATAATTATAAAAACATAATATAAATAAAAAATGTATAAAATATTATAAATAAAATAAATATAAATAACTATAACAATAATAATATATATAACATATAAACATATATAAATATATTTATATGTTTTTTAAAGAAGATAGAGGTCAAAATAAACTGCGTAACTCAGAGTTAAAATGATAGTAAAAAAAAACAAAACAAAAAAAAAAACAAAAGAAAATTCTGCCATTTACTCATCCTTCAGTTGTTCCAAACCTTCTTTCCTCTGTGAAACACCAAATAAAAAAAGACGGTGAAAGAACACATTTTAAAGGAAAAATAAACGGCAAAATATTCATTTTTGGGTGAACTATCCCTTTAAGAAAAAGCTGCAAGACTAGCGTTCTTATTTCAAAACATACAGTAGCGCTGATCTTTAGCCATCAAATGTGGCTTATTTACATGCTTGGAATTATTAATGACTAATTGAAAGAGCCTAAGTGCCATGTCCCAGAAATCTCTGATATTAAAGAAGCCCTATCATATTTCTGCCACTGATGTAAGCTTGTGTTTCAGGCTCATGGCTTTCTCCGAGTTTGCCGTGTGGGATTGTCCCGAGGGAGGTTTAGAGTGACCACTGCCCCCTGACACTGTCACCCCACAACCCAAACCTCCATCCGAAATGCAGCAGTCACCTAGCAACAACGGCCTAGCAGTCAGAGGTCAAAGACCAGGGGCTATCGCAAGTATTACATACACTTCACGAAACGTTCATATGGACTCCCTGAATAACAGTCATTCAGATTTATATCAGGTTATCATTTTATACTGTAAACCTTAAGACCCTGTTTTAGTGCTGTAAATTAAAGCATTGTACATGAGACTGTCAAGATTGTGAATGCACAGGAAATATTCAACTATAATAAGCCTCTCTGCATAAAATTGTTTAGGATAAATAGCATCCCGCACACTTTTGACTCGTTTTCCAGTGAATGACAACAAAGGGCAACGATGACCATTCCATTTCATCCAATCAAGAAAAGGTCACTGACCTCTGACCCGAGCTGACCACAAGAGGAGGATGGGCACGATCCAATCACCTTAAACAGTCCGAGGCAGCACGTCCAGGGTGGATGGAGGTAATGAAAAGAGGGGGGTGGAGGAAGGGACCACAGAAAGAATGGGTGCAGATGCAGCATTAATCTGTGCCTTGATCAGGCCAGCAGCACCTTGAATGGAAGAGTGAAAAAGGCAAAAGTGAAAGGATGAAAGACTCCTCAACTCCTCCATCTGTGCCATATTTTAATTTGATGGTGAAATGTGACGAAATTCACTTACCGCACTTGCAGCCTGACGTCATCCGAGATGGCTTGAATCATTGCTGACTACACAGAAGGCATTACAATATGAGAACTTATGACCTTGATGACCTAATCCGCTGGTTTGGCTGTGGTATACAGAATACTGTCCAAGCCTTGTTGCAATTTAGAATATGATCTCAACAGCTGTTTATGAACATTATTTATCCATACTAAAGATTTTTATGTTTAAAAAAACTGTACACTAGCTATATTTTAGCGATTTATCAAATATGAATCAGAGTTTGGAG
Source organism: Danio kyathit (assembly GCA_903798195.1). Lineage (NCBI taxonomy): Eukaryota > Metazoa > Chordata > Actinopteri > Cypriniformes > Danionidae > Danio > Danio kyathit. The sequence continues at coordinate 38,230,636 of LR812534.1, forward strand.
ATCTTGGTATGGAGGAAGTGTATATTAGCACCATCTGTTTTTGCTTTTGAAGCATGACATCAGCTTTTACTGTAACCTCTAAAGGCCCATTAACACCAAAGACAATAACTAATACTTTAACTGTAACTATTCAGTTTGGTAACACTTTATATTGCCCTGATTACATGCTATATGTTGTAAATTGAGGCGACGCAGTGGCGCAGTAGGTAGTGCTGTCGCCTCACAGCAAGAAGGTCGCTGGTTTAAGCCTCGGCTGGGTCAGTTGGCGTTTCTGTGTGGAGTTTGCATGTTCTCGCTGCGTTCGCGTGGGTTTCCTCCGGGAGCTCAGGTTTCCCCCACAGTCCAAAGACATGCGGTACAGGTGAATTGGGTAGGCTAAATTGTCCGTAGTGTATGAGTGTGAATGAGTGTGTATGGATGTTTCCCAGAGATGGGTTGCAGCTGGAAGGGCATCTGCTACGTAAAAACATGTGCTGGATAAGTTGGCGGTTTATTCCGCTGTGGCGACCCCGGATTAATAAAGGGACTAAGCCGAAAATAAAATAAATGAATGAATGAATGTCGTAAATTGTATATAATTGCATGCAATAATCTGTATTCCTGTAGTAAGTACAGGTTGTTAATGTAACGTTCCCACTGAATGACATTAGATCCAAAACATGTTAACATCTCAGTGTCATTTAAGCAAAAATAAATAAAATAACGAGCGTCATGGTGGAGGAGTAACTTACGATCGGCTCACAGCAAGAAGGTTGCTGGTTCAAGCCTCGGCTGGGTCAGTTGGAATTTCTGTGTGGAGTTTGTATGTTCACGTGGGTTTCCTCCGGGTGCTCCGGTTTACCCCACAAGTCCAAACACATGCGGTACAGGTGAATTGGGTAGAATAAATTGTCCATAGTGTATGTGTGTTAATGAGTATGTATGGCTGTTTCCCAGGGATGGGTTTGCAGCTGGAAGGGCATCCGCTCTGAAAAAAATATGCTGGATAAATTGACTGTTCATTCCTCTGTGGTGACCCCAGATTAATAAAGGGACTAAGTCGAAAATAAAATGAATGAATGAATAATAAAATAACACACATACCCTTTTAGCTGGTAAGGCTCAACTGAAAATTTCATGAATAGTTACTGTTTTTGCATCATTTCCTCAGGTTTAGCCCACGAGGCAAGCACCCGTTTTCTTATTATTTACGCACTGCAGGCCAACTCAAATTAAATGATGTAATTATGATTGCGGGATAATATTGACATGAGTGTAAGAGTGTGGTTTGTACAGTGCTCAGCATATATACATACACCCCTCACAAATCTGTCTTTTAAATTCATATTTTTAATAGAAAGCTATACAATATTACACTTGTGCAAATACATTAGATTAGTCAGTACTGAAGCCAAATCTGGAGCCTATCTAACAAAATAACTTACGATAACGGTCCAAAAACTAGTACACCCAAATTTATGTTATAGAAATTTTTAAATACAAATTTAAAAAAAGACGAAAAATCAAGAGAAGCAAAAAAATTGAAAAATTTAGTTCAGTAATTTTAGTAATTTCGCTTGAATTGAATTATCTTTCAATTTCTAAGGTGACTAAAATATATATCTTTTTATAAATAAATTTGTTTAATAAATCTATTTTGTTTAAATGCACCAAAATACATTGCCTATATTCACTGAGAAATGGATAAAAATATTAATTTTCAAAATGGGGTGTACTCAATTATGCTGAGCGCTCAGAATCTGTATGTGTGTGAGTGGTATAGGTTTTTAATCTGACACTGTACCAAACATATTAATGCAAAAATCATTGTAATCAATGGTTCATCCAAGAGAGCAATAATAATAATAATAATAATAATAATAATAATAATAATAATGAAAAATGTTCCCAGAGATGGGTTGCGGCTGGAAGGGCATCCGCTGCGTAAAATCGTGCTGGATAAGTTGGCGGTTCATTCCGCTGTGGCGACCCCGCAAGGGACAAAGCCGACAAGAAAATGAATGAATGAATAATGAAAAATAGCAGTGGTGCTATTTAAACAAACTGGAAATTAAAGTTTGTACATTTTTTTCGATAGCTAAAAATCGAAGAAAAAACCTTGGTAAAAAATTACGTCAGTGAACATTGGGAACGTTTATATATAATTTCTATGATAGTTTTTTTTTATTTTACACATATTTATGTCCTTTAAAATCTCTAGGTAATAATAATTCTAATGACATATAATGAATCAGTTCTAGACTATGAAAGTTTCTTGTTTTTCCATCTGATCAATGACAAAAAGACTGAAAGCCAATCAGAATCTTGACAAGCAATCAAAGCAGCAGATGCAATAACTACAGTACAGCATTACAATACAAAGAATGCTACTGTCTGTTCATCTTAACGCTAATATACATATCATTCTTAATGTACACAAAACCTTAATGTGTCCCTCTAAAAGAAGTCTCTTGCGATTCTTCATGGACATTATGTGAAGGCCAGCTGCTCACAAAAAATGCTCCGAGATTAGGCAACTGTCACTCCATTCAAAAAGAAAAGGCCGCTCTGTACACACACACACACACACACACACACACACACACACACACACACACACACACACACACACACACACACACACACACACACACACACAGATGGTTGGTCAGCACGTGCCCGAAGGAGGGCAAAGCACTGACCCTCAGCTGGACACTATGGCCAGGTCAGTGACACTCAATCCCTTCTTTCAGGCCAGCTGCTACTAGTTCTGTGCTAATGGCACCTCCCCAAACACACACACACACACACCCTTAGGCCCCCTCAATCTGCCTCCACTGACCAGTGAAAAGGCAGGGAACAGGGTGGGGTGGAGGACAGCTGGACATTCGCCACTCTCCTGCCTCCTCAGGGGGTGTCCTGTGTGTGGGTACATGTGAGAGGGGAAAAAAAGCTTAATAGCCTGGTGTGGATGAGAGCAATTGGGGAAAAAAAGGAAAAGCGAGTCTGGCAAACACAGACCCCACAGAGAGACAATTAGCAATGGCTGACTTTGGTTGAGCGGCTGATTTTTTTTCTTCCTTTTTTTTTTGCTTGATCACCTGACGGCGAACCTGTGTCATTTAGCATTGCGGCTAAAGCTTTAGCTAAAGTACCCCAGCAACCGCGGTTCCAATGATCCAGAGCTCGAGGCTGTCCAGTACCATGGGCCGGGTTTGAGCTAGACAGTCAATAAATCAATAGGTCACTCGCGCACACGTCACTGCAGGGCTGAGAGGCCACATGAAACTAGCATTGATTGAAGGGGGTAGGGAGAGCATGGACAGTCAGAGCTGTGCATGAGTGTGAGGTTATGGGGCTCACCTCAATTCCTAAAGCTGCGATAGGGAGTTCACAACGGCCTTGGTAATGCTTACACACTTAAAACACACACACAAAACACACAGCAGGAGAGAAAGATCTGTGCGTTCCGGTACAGTTCTATCAAAGCTCAAAACACACTAAGTAAAGCTTAATTTACTGACTCCATTTGTCTAATGAGGGATACGCAATATGCAGTGTAATAATGAAGCTAAACGTTACGTGAAAATTTTTTTCCGGTTGTTTTTATTTACTTAAAAATGTTGTTACTTGCAGTTTCTTTGTTTGTTTGTATATTTGCTAGCATTTTCTATGTGAAAATACATTTTACAGGAATGTTTTTTCAGTGTGTCAGTGATTGTTTGGTATAGGAGATTATTTGAACACTGTAACTGACATTGGATATTTAATTGTGCATGCTCATTTTCTCAATTTTTTTATTTAAATTGCCTTTGCCACCATCCAATATTTGAAGTTAACTTAAAAAGATCTCATTTTCTTATTGTAGATTATAATGTCTATATGTTGTATTTTAACTTTTTCATCATAGCCAAAATAGTGCAGAATGAGAGCATAGGCATTTATTTATTATTCCCTATAGCATATCAAAGCCGTATTGATAGGCTTATCAATACATTAATTCATTTTCTTTTCAGCTTAGTCCCTTTATTACTCAGGGGTCGCCACAGCGGAATGAACAGCCAACTTATCCAGCATATGTCTTACGCAGCAAATGCCCTTCCAGCTGCAACCCATCACTGGGAAACATCCATACACACTCATTCACACACATACACTACTGACAATTTAGCTTACCCAAATCACCTGTACCGCATGTCTTTGGACTGTGGGGGAAACCGGAGCACCCAGAGAAAACCCATGCGAACACGGGGAGAACATGCAAACTCCACACAGAAATGCCAACTGACCCAGCCGAGGCTCGAACCAGTGACCTTCTTGCTGTGAGGCGATAGTGCTACCCACTGCGTCACCTGGCTCATCAACAATGTTTTAGAAATATTATTTATTGGCTTATCAAATTTGTTCAAAAATATTAATACATCCATATTGTAACCACTTTTGTAATTCTTACAAAGCTTCATCATTTCTCAAGGTTATATGTGCTTGTTAAGTGTGACGTCACACGAAACGGCTTCCGGGTCCAATCGCTATTTCAAACTGTATGGGGAGACTCATCAAATGATAAAAATAAACGTTTACAAAGCGATGTAATATTTTCGAAAATCACCATTGCAATATATATATATATATATATATATATATATATATATATATATATATATATATATATATATATATATATATATATATATAGTTGAAGTCAGAATTATTAGCCCCTCTGAATTATTAGCCCCCCTTTATTTTTTTGCCCAATTTCTGTCTAATGGAGATTTATTCAACACATTTCTAAACATAATAGTTTTAATAACTCATCTCTAATAACTGATTTATTTTATCTTTGTCATTATGACAGTAAATAATATTTTACTAGATGTTTTTCAAGACACTTCTATACAGTTAAAGTGACATTCAAAGGCTTAACTAGGTTAATTAGGTTAGCTAGGCAGGTTAGGGTCATTAGGCAAGTTATTTTATAACGATGGTTTGTTCTGTAAACTATTGGAAAATATAGCTTAAAGGGGCTAATAATTTTGACCTTAAAATGGTTTTAAAAAAATGTATTTTTTAAAATAAAAAATTATTCTAGCCGAAATAAAAACAACCAAGTCTTTCTCCAATAGAAAAGATATTATCAGACATACTGTGAACATTTCCTTGCTCTGTTAAACATCATTTGGGAAATAATTCAAAAAAGAAAATAAAAATTTAAAGGGGGGCTAATAATTCTGAGTTCAACTGTATATACATACCTATTATCAGATGGCCAGAAAGTGATACATTTTTTAAAAATAAATTGTTAAAATTTTGGTATTTGTAATGCAGCAAGCACAGAGACTGATGTGTACACCATGATTTTATATAAAATTCACATAAACAAATATTTTCTCAATTTAAATAGCAGTAGCAGATTGGACCCGGAAACAGTATTCCATACGTCACCGATACGTCATATAATAAGCTTATTATATAATAAGCTTATTATACTTAATAAGCTAATATAGACATCAATGGTTCCATGAAGATCTTTTAACAAATGCATAAAATTAAAGGTTCTTTATCAGCAGAAATAGTTCTGGGAAAAACCTTGAACATCCATGGAACCTTTAAAATCCAGAGAATGTTTCTTTGCACTCATAAAAAATAAATGTTCAAAATGTGATCTTAACAGCAATGGTATTAAAGAATTATATTTGATTCCCCCAATTTTTTTTTGAACATTTAAAAAAAAAAAAAAAATGCTCCTTTCCAAGGATTTTGGAAGTTTTTCTTGGAGCCACAGATGTCAGTAAAATAACCTCTACTTTTAAGAGTGTGTACTTTTAAGAGTGTCTAAGAAGAAATGTTATGTAAGAATTCATCTGAAAGGTAAACCCAAACCTCTTTTATATGGCTAACCAAAACCAAACATTTTGAATGTGTAATTGTACTTCATTACTCATCAATAGGGCCAGACAGAAACTGCAGACATTTCTTTTGCAATTTTTGAGCAAGATTTTGTTAAAAATCTGCAGATTTATGCGGAATGATTTTGGAAGTATCGTAACTAAAAACTTAATATATAAAATAAAAAATAATAAATTTTTAATGTTTATTTATTGTTTACAATGCAAATCCAATTAGATCCACTTATTTGGTAAACAAAGCAAATATCTCATGTAATATATCTACTAAAAGACAAAACATATTACTTATTTTTTCCAACATTTATTTATACAAACTGCAATGTAAATAAATCATATGAACATTTTCATATTAGTCAATAATACTACTGAAATGTATTTATTTATTTATAAATATAAATTGCACAATTACACAAATAAATAAATAGACTCAATGATGGTATAAAAATCTGCGGAATTCCGGGTGGGCATACTCATCAACTTCACTGCACAACGATTTCTCTTTGCCTGTATTCTGCAACATCTTGTTCAGCTATTTGATGCGTTGAACGCAATCCATATTCACATAGATTATGTCTAAGAGGATTCTTGTGTTAAGTTGGCTGCTTTCTAGTGTTAAGTTGTCTGCTGATCCGCTCTTTGTTGCAGTGTTTTGCTCACTCATGCGCTCATTGAAAAAAAGCCTTAGCTCTGTCTCTCTTTTATGACCTCATCGAGTCAACGGCTGCAGCACTGAGCATGTTTACTTGACCTGCAAATTGGGGTCAACGCAAAGTAAAGAGCCGTACACTTGTGCAAAGAACACAGGCAAATAGCGGCCATTGAGATACTGTGTACACCTTCAAAATCCTATATGCGCATTTTGGGGAAGCAACTGCAAACTGCATCGCCAAACTATAAGACATCCATGTGGAATATTTTGCCTTTCTAAGTGGCACTTAAATCAGCACAAGCTGTGTGGTAGGGACTTGCACAAGGTGGCAGGGTGTAGAAGACAGGTGTAAATAAACGCCGGGGCTCTGTCCTTGCTCTGCGAGTTGCCATGGCAACGGCTGATAGAGCATCCTATCGATCGCACTGTCCAGTCTGAATTGTGCAGCCCCTGAACCCACGTTTTTTTTCTCTGTGTGGTGATGGGTGTGGATCAATACCTGATATTGTATGCCTCTTTTGCCTCGCGTCTCTCATGGCCTCCATAATAGTGGTAATGATAGTGAGAGGCAAAGAAAAAGAAAAGGAAGAAGCCTGAAACAATAGTAAAAAGACAGGTGGATCTATTTTGTCACAAATGCGAAGGAAGAAAAAAAAACTACAGTTCCCTTTTGGACCAAGAGGGATGCTTTCAAGAACAATAGAGAGCTATCATGACACTTTGCCTGTATTATTCACAATCCCTCCAGAATTGCCATGCGCTGAACCGTGGCCCGCGTGGAATTCACTTTTCCCAGTATGGAAAATGTCACATTTGATTTCTCCGTCTCTCTGCATATGCGAACAGCCACATGTCATTTCCCTAATATGAGGCAGTTTAGTCCTTCCATTGCTTTGACTGTTATACAAATCGGAACAGCCAGAAAAGCTCAGGCTGCAACGGTTCAGCAAGAGCTTGTGAAGGAGAGCGAGGCACGGAGGAGGACCTGCGGGAGCTCGTTTAAATCTGGCCTGAGGGATCCCTCCAGCTAGGGGTCACGGTTGGAGTCACCGGCACTGGATTTAAAGGTGGGGCTCCTTAAGGTGCCTCTGTTGCCCCGAGGCACAGCCATCACAATTCCTGCAGTGCTGGAAATGAAAGACGGGCCAGGACAAAGGCCCTTTCCTTGCTTATGGCCACTGCTCAGAAAAATTACTCAAATGATTGAGATGTCGCTTACATCTTTCTTTTTGCCTCTGTCCTCCCCAGCAAAACCCTTGTGTGAGTTTAAGGAGATTTACTGAATGGTGTTACTTTTTGAGAAAAAATATAGTTGGTTTTAGATTGTGTTATACAGTTGAAGTCAGAATTATTAGCCCCCCTCTATATTTTTCCCCAATTTCTGTTTAACGAAGAAAAGATTTTTTCAACACATTTCTAAACATAACAATTAACAGACCTCTTTTATCTCTGCCATGATGACGGTACATAATATTATACTAGATGTTTTTCAAGACTCTTCTATACAGCTTAATGTGACATTTAAAGGCTTAACTAGGTTAATTAGGTTAACTAGGCAGGTTAGGGTCATTAGGCAAGTTATTGTATAACGATGGTTTGTTCTGTAGACTATCAAAAAAAATAAAATTGCTTAAAGGGGCTAATAATTTTGACCTTGAATTGGTGTTTAAAAAATTAAAAACTGCTTTTATTCTAGCCGAAATAAAACAAATAAGGCTTTGTCCAGAAGAAAAAATATTATCAGACATACTGTGAAAACTTCCTTGCTCTGTAAAACATCATTTGGGAAATATTCAAAAAAAGAAAAAACATTCAAAGGGGGGCTAATAATTCTGACTTCAACTGTATATAGACTAAGTCACAAAAAATTTGTTTTTTTTCATGAATGAAAATATTTTTAATGAAATCTTCCACTAAAAGGTCATTTATTCATTTTTCCTTGGCTTAGTCCCTTTATTCATCAGGGGTCGCCACAGCGGAATGAACCGCCAACTTATCCAGTATATGTTTTACACAGGAGATGCCCTTCCAGCCGCAACCCAGTATTGGGAAACATCCATACACACTCATTCACACAATACACTACAGCCAATTTAGTTCAATTTACCTACAGCACATGTCTTTAGACTGTGGGGGAAACCGGAGCACCCGGAGGAAACCCATGCGAACACAGGGAGAACATGCAAACTTCACACAGAAATGCCAACTGACCCAGCCGGGATTCGAACCAGCGACCCTCTTGCTGTGAGTGCTAACCACTAGGGCTGCACAATATATCGCTTCAGCATCGATATCGCGATGTGATCAGTCACAATAGTCACATTGTGAGTATACGCAATGTTAAGTCTGGATTATAATTTACCATTTCGCAAGTGTTTTTTGAGGCCTGTGACTGTGTGAAGGTTTCAAATGGGAAATTGTACTGTTTTTAATTCAATTACGATTAATATGATTGAATTGTTTATACAGCATAGACTATGCAGTATTATTTTATATTTGATTATTTAATTTCTGTACACCTGAATACAGTTCGACTCCTCGAGTAAACAATAAACTGCTGTTTATTCAATTTGTATCTTTTTCATTATTGAATTTATCTATGCTTGTATATTGTTTATGATATCTTATGCATTCTATATCTCAGTCAATCAAAAATTATAAATTCTTTCCAAATAGTTATTCAACTCATCTAGTGAAATTGTATTCATATCGCAATACATATTGCAGAATAAAAAAATCACAATGTTAGATTTTTCCAATATCGTGCAGCCCTACTAACCACTAAGCCACCATGTCGCCCCACACCGAAAGTTAATTCACCCCAAAATCAAAAAGCTCATAAAGAGATAAAAAATTAATTCCTATCAAGTAATTTAATCCAAGCCTTTTCCGAAAAGACATGATTGCTTCGCAGAATTACTTTAGTATCTATTTACATATAAACATTAACTGTGTCTCAATGCAGAAGCTGTGTCCTACGATGGCCAAATTTAAAGGCCGATTGCATCATCGCAGCACAACAAAACTGTTTTCGTTCAAAGGCTCCTTCAATATAGCCTCCAAATGCATCCTTTGTTTCCCAGATAATGAAGAGCTGATTTTGGACTCCAATGCAAGAGGATGAGAACAGTATATTATTAAAGAAAATTCTAGATTATACTTTCAAATGCAAGCATTGCATTTTTGTTATTTAATTACACAATGGTTTAAATATTCCATATCTTACAAAGAAGCAATTTTGTAGACAATTACATTCGGTTAAGCATTCGAATTGAATGATCATGTATATGAGCAAACTTAGGTTAAACCACCCAATTCATATGGGTTTGTTATTTCATGAATGTTTTGAGTGAACAGACTTTCAGCGAAGAAAGAATGGATTTCATTAAAGATATTAATTGAAAATGAACAAATATCTAGTGAGTTTGGAATTATATGAGCAACAATTTTCCATTTCCAATTTTTATTTTTGTGGTGAACTAACCCTTTAAAGCAAGAATTTTAAACTATAATAGCTCATCCCACACATTTTCTACACATACTGAAGTTCACTGATAATGCAAAACAAGATTTTCTTTTTTTTACAGCACAGACTTCCGTCATCTCAATCTGAGGGGTCCCGATCTCTAGAGACTTGACTGAAGTCGCTCAAGCTGTTTTTGTGTTTCTATCAGTGCTGCATGGATTTGGCTGTTCGCCTGGAGTACTGAGCTCTGTGCAGCGGTACAAATGTAAATGTGTGCTCCGCGGGGACGGAGTGTGAGGGGGAGCGGAGTGGCTGCCCTCGCATCCCAGCGAGATGAAAACCCATCCACTCGGAGAAGCACAGCGGCTACCGGGGCAGAAGTCAGCCGCGGTGGGGCTGGGCATGTGGGAGAGAGGAGTGATGGAGGGAAAGTTTTCTCTGCCTCCAGCGCTCTGCATATGTTGTGAGAGTGAAAGCCTGCAGTGAACTTGGCAGCACACTTCAAAACTTTATGGAGCAGACGTGCACGCTGCATCCTAATACGAGCGGTGTCTTGATTCGTGATTCAGGATTCATGAGATTTGTCAGACAAGGTGCCTGGAATTTTTTTACTTGAATTCCTGGCTCTGCTATTTTGCTCGCCTACATTTTGTGAAGAGTGGTTTCTCATTGGATTTGTTTTGTTCTCAAAGTGGTCAGATGAATTTCTGAATTAATCATAGTCATTGCAGATCATATTTGGGCACAGTGAAAATGTAGGTGCTAAAGTTTTACATAACCACATGGGTTATGTTTAAATACAGTATAAAGAGAAACATGTATTCACCCTCATGTCATTACAAAACTGTATGACTCCCTTACTTCTGTGAACAAAATAAAAAGAATTTATAACAAGTCTCAGTTTTTGTTTTTCCATACAGGCTCCAATGATCTTCTAAAAAAGTCATTTAGATATAAACTCTCATGAGGCTGTGTAAATAATAGATTTTTAATTAATTTATACTGCTCATTACTCACCCTTTACTTAGTTCAAACCTTGACCTATGAGTTTCTTTCTTCTGTTAAACACAAAAGAAGATATTTAGAAGAAAGCTTGAAACCTGTAACCATTGATTTCCATAGTATTTAGTTTTCCTACTATGGACATTCTTTGAAATATCTTCTTTACTTTCAAAAGAATAAATTCATAAAGGTTTGGAACCACTTGAGGGTGAGTATATAGTAAGTAAATAAAATTTTAGTGTGAACTATGCCTTTAACTAAGCAAATAGGTAAGAGTCACCTACTTCTACTTTTGAGATTGACAATTACTCAAATCAAATTGTAAAAAACAAATAACAGACAATCTCATGACTATGTTTAACAGTGTTAAGGAAACTCTAAGAATTGATGGGACTAAACAGCTCCGAAGCCTTAAGAAAAGAACTTAATAAAAAACGAATGTAAAAGCTTCAATTTGCTAGGAGAATAAAGATTGGACTCTGGAGAAAAGGAAGAAGGTCATGTGGTCTGATGAGTCCAGATAGTACTGGTTTTAGAGTGATGGGCACATCAGGGTAAGAAGGGAGGAAGATGAAGTGTTGCACCCATCATGACTAGTGCCAAAAATACAAGCCTGTGGGGCAGTCCTGTGATTTGAGGATGCTGCTGTTGGTCAGGTCTAGGTTCAGCAATGTTATGTGCCCAAAAAATGAGGTCAGCTGACTACCTGTATATACTGAATGACCAGGTTATCATCATCAACAGATTTATCTTCCCTGATGGCAAGGGCATATTCCGAGGGATTCAGGGAGGAATGAGACTGACTGATAGATTGGCCACAACAGAGTCCAGACTTTAACCCTATTGAGAATCTTTGGAATGTGCTGGAATACTTTGTGCAGCAGTCCAACACCCCCTTCATCCATTTAAAATCTTGGTGAAAAATTAATGCAACTCTGGACAGGAAAGAATGTTGTGATGTTGCAGAAGCCTACTCAAATGATGCAATGGCAAATGTGTGCCAAAATCGAAGCAAAGGGGAGTCCAATGAAATATTGGCTTTTTTTTTGGACAGTGTATTTTATGAATTATCAAACATGTATAAACTATGTTTATATTGTTATTAAAATCACATGTTCCTTTGTAATAAATGGTTATTATTAAATTATGTACAAATTACTAATTAAGATAACAAACCAAGTCACTGATTGATGGTCACTGATGATACAGAGCAAATCCCACATAATTAATATTTCACCAGAGAAAACAACAACAAAACATGAAAGTGAAGTTTACAAGTTTTGTATTTCAAATGCTAGTTCTAGTCTAATGTAAGACAGATAGCACTGGTCCTGGATCTATGGGTGGGCAGTTTCTGTATTCAATTCCAGGTCCACGTTAGCGAGCCACTCTGTCCTGTCCAGAAGCTCCATTCACTTCACAGTCAATAGTTATTTATCATCCAACATATTAGCGATAGCGTTGTCGATATGAAGTCCAGCAGTGAAATTAGTCAGTGCCAAGTCTGTAACTACAGCCCAAGGTCAGACACACACTCCATTGACAGGAGTGATGGTCCGCAGCTCACAGGCACATACATCCAGCCCAAGGTCAAGTGTATGGTTCTGCTATTTCAGAAGGCACACGCGTGTAAAACACTCTGTCATGTTGAGAGATGCCAAGCTTGGTTGTGACATATTTTATGTCACGTTTTGGATACTAATCAATACGGTAAGGTGGATGGTAAAGATTCAACTATCGCTGTTTTTTGTTTTGATCAGTGAGAAAGATGCGGCTTAAGTCTATCCGTGATTTCTCTGAATTGTTCGATGATATATGCATGATTGCACTTATAAACAGTAGTAAAATGTGGACAGCCTTTTTAAAAACTATTTAAAACTTTAGATCACAGAACAATACACACCTGCCACTTTCAACTATTATGTTGTCTGTATATTTGAATCAAATAAAAATATCTTCAATATTTTAATCAAAATACTTAGCACTACTAAGGATTTCTATTGCTCTTAAATTGAACCAAAAGTTTCGCCAAGCAGCTAAGCAGAAGAATTGCTAATCAGCAGCAAAACATTTTTAAGCCTTCTGGCAAGGTCAGGGGATCACAGTCCCTTGCTAAATGTCCGGAGCCCCCCCCCCCTTGCAGAAGCCCTGAGGGGTGATTTCACCCCCCACACATAGATACACACAGCCTGACAGCAGCTAACTTGATTCGATTGCTTGGTCCAAAACTCCAGAACGATTCCACTTCCCCTCCCCCTTCCCCCGCAGGTCTCTTTTTTTGTACTTTCAGGTCTAAACTACCATATATTTGCGTCATGAGTGTGAGCACAAATATGACTACTAGCAGTCGCTGTGTACTAGGAGTAAATGTTAAACAAACCAAACTTTGATGTCAAAAACAAAACATCTAGTGTTGATGCAAAAGGGCAAAGGGCTCTCTGATCAGTGACAAATCGAGAGGATTTCACAGCCAAGCCTGAAACTGCAGATCTGGAAGTTGAAGACACTTTTGTCTCTAGCCAACTTCTTAGTAAACTCGGGCGATAAGCCAACACATATTCTGGAACTAGATAAAGTGAACACTTTTGTAAACAGGCACTGCTGCATGTATTTTATCGTTACTGTGAAGATCTAGAACTGAAAAATTTGTTATTATGTAAATTTTGAAGCATTACAAAAAATTTTAATAAAAAACTCTCTCATGTGATATAGTTTGTTTAGGCTTGTAGCATGTGTAAAAATATAGCAAACAACTATTCAACAAATACTGCTAATTCACTCACACTCACTCACTCTCTCCCACAGCAGAATGAACCACCATTCAGCAATTTTATAGAATTTACAAATTGCCACAGGACAAGGTATTTCCAGTGTCTATCTATATGATTGTTTTAGTCTGTCTTTCACTTTTGGGAAGCAAGACAAAGTAACTCTATAAATCTGAAAAGGAAAATGTAATATAATGTAAACAGATCAGCAATAGGAAGCTAAGCCAAATCAACTTTCAGAGCTCAAATGAGACTAAATCCTCCAGATGAATGTCCTAAAAAGTATTATGTATTAAATCACTCAAATTTAGGTACAGCCATGAAACTGTCTGCTTCTCCACTGAAAACATTGTATTGTTTTATTGGAATAAACATTTTAAATATCAACCAAGGCAATGTGCATGCTGCCATCTAGTGGACGTATTAAATCTCTACATGGTAACTGCAGGGACTAGAATTTGGCAGTGCTACAAACATTTATCAAATTATGACAATTCAAACTCATCTGATAAAACTGTAAAATAGATAACTAACTGCAAATTAGACAATTAATTTGTTACTGTTAATGTCTTTGTATGCATTTGAAACAAAAAACCTGTTTAACAATGCATTTTTGCCACTGAATCCAGTCAGAACATTAAACGGCATATGCCACTAAGTTGCAGTGTGAGTGTACTGGAAATACTTTAAGCGCACTAGTTACAATGTTACTTGGGTACACTGACTTTGCGCCTCTTCGGGACAGATGGTTGGGGATCTTGGCTTAGTGGGAACTCTAGCTGAGAGATCTGCAGAGATAAGAGGAAGTGCATTTAGCTGCGGTGAACAACAGTTCATCAGAACTAGAACACTTGAATAATCTGTTCTGTTACTCATCTGTTTACTTCACAATGAGTTGTGTTAAATAAAGCTAAACTTTGTATTTGAAAACATTGATTTAATCAATGACTTTTATAAAAACTCTTCTAATGGTGTCAATGCCAACACAAACACAGGTCATGGAAGGGCTTTGTGATATTTTAAGCCCATTGGAAAAAAGTTCCAAATAACAAACAGCTGTATTGTTATAGTGTGACGTTATTGTGTTAATTATAAAAAAAAGTAATAATAAAAAAACATCAATGATCCATAAATTGGGGCGTCACGGTGGTGCAGTGGGTAGCACGATCACCTCCCAGCAAGAAGGTCGCTGGTTCAAGCCTCGACTGGGCCAGTTGGCATTTCTGTGTGGAGTTTACATGTTCTCTCCATGTTTGCGTACGTTTCCTCTGGATGCTCCGGTTTCCCCCACAGCCCAAAGACATGCGCTATAGGTGAATTGGGTAAGCTAAACTGTCTGTAGTGTATGTATGTGAATGAGGATGGATTTTTCCCAGTGATGGGTTGCAGCTGGAAGGGCATCCGATGCGTAAAACATATGCTTGAAAAGTTGGCGGTTCATTCCGCTGTGGCGACCCCAGAATAATAAAGGGGCTAAGCCGAAAAGAAAATGAATGAATGAATGATCCATAAATTAAATCAATTCACTTGCTTTGTAAATGTATGTGTTAAATGTGTTGTTGTTTTGAACAAATTTTTCACTCAGAGAAATGCTGCCACCTGCAGGTGGTTTTAATGTCATATTTATCACCCAGAAGACTACAAAAAATAACTTACAGTTTTTATTAAGTATACACTACATTGTATGCACATCACAATGTATTTCCCACCTGAGGCTCAAAGATCCGTCCACTCCTGGTCTTCCTGGCATCCACCTTAAGATCAGCAGTTTTCTTTACCAGACTGTCCATCTGAAAACAAACTTTATATACTGTAGTTAAACACAAGTTCTGGAGCAGACTTGATACATCACGTGTGGTGCAGTGCTACCTTTGGATTTGTTGAAAATTCCTCCTTGGTGTGTCTGTGAGGCTGCTCCTGAGTTTCCTGAGTTTCTGTAAATGTGAAAGACAATGAGCCATGTTTGCTGGAGTTGCAGTTGATTGTCAATCTTATTCAACTGACAAAACATTCACCTGAGTATTCAATGCCAGCATCAGTGATGACATTCTCCTTTGTCATACACTCCTGTTCGAAAACAATTGCCACCATTTAAGATTAATACTTGCTTTTTGTAACAGCAATGCAGAAAAGAAAATGAAAAAACATGAAAATTTTAGGTACAGAAACCCTTAAACGCCTTCTGAAATTTTCTTCTAAACTGATCAGTTTTTTTGAAAATGGTATAAACGGAGGTCAGAGCCAGCTCCAAGTGGGTGGGCCTTCGAGCTCCAAGTAGGCTGAACAAACCTAGAGTTATTATTTATTTAATGTCCTCTACATGACATGGAGTCAAATATTGTGCTTCATAAATGTCTACACCTATCCCAACCCCAAACTCACCGCAACCTGTTGTGCTTTATTAATGTCTACACCTACCCCAACCCTAAACCCAATCTCACAGTAACCTGATGTGTTTTATTAATATCTGCTTCACCTACATCACCTAAATCCAACCTACTTGGGTTTTAAGTCCCTCCCACTTGGAGGTCTCTGGGTTGCAGCGATACCTACTTGTTTTTTTCAGACTTCTGTCTTCTGTCATTTGAATTTAAGGCAATGTAAAAACCTATTCTTCACCATGAAATAAATAACTGAACCTACACAATTTGAACCCAGTGTTGCCAGATTGGATGGCTTCCTGTCCAATTTGGTGTTTTTGAATTTGATTGTGTGGTTAAAAATGGCAGTTTTGAAACATAAAACTTATATGCAACTTATTTAACAAAACATAACAGTGTGCTCCTACTATATTGAGTTAGTAGTGATCAGAGCACATGCATGGGCGCACCCGCAAGAGGTGAAGGAAAGTTGTATCAAAATCAGACTCCCCTTTGAGTGCAAGCACATTACGCAGCGTCTGCAGTTAAACTCACAGCGGTTTATCATGACACCTTTATAAATCATTTTTTTCCCACAATTGACAGCAAGAACAAACATAGATGCATTTGGTCTGACTGACGAGCAGCACCTAATTATGTTCAAAAGAATTTTAAATGCCAAATGGGATGAATTTATACCCCATTTTGAAAGTAAAACATACTCTAATAGGTAGTGTAATCTACACAAAATTAAGTGCAGTGTGTGGGTGAGAGGGGGGGCAGTGTTTTGATATGATCCGGTTATGTTGTGGTCCTGTGATTGCTGGTGTTGGTTGCTGTATGGTTAAAAATGATGACAGCTAAAGTAACTAGGTTAATTTTGATTTAAATAAATTAAATTAAATATGAAATAATATTTTGTGTGTTTTTGTGAGTTTGGACAGGTTGTGGATAGTGTTTGGGCAGGAAAAAGTCAATAAAAATTTCATAAAGCATTTAAAGGCTTTTGCATCTGAACTCTTTGTGTGCTAACTATTAAATAAACCACACCTGCTGAACTGAAGTCTCAGACATCATCCCATCCTCGGACATTTTCAAAGACCATTTTGTACTCACACATACTTCCACATCATCTTCAAACTGTTCACACAAACACATTTACAGTATTGATCACTGCTTTACAACACTGATTTATGTATTGTTTTTAGTCTGTAAGCAAGCATCTCTTAAACGTCTTTAACTCACAGGTTCAATTCTCTTTTTCTCTGTGGTGACGTTCATTTTGATGCTGTGAAAAGGTGTGACCACCTCCCCCATGGTCAGGTTTACTGGTTCTCTCTCAAACATCAGCGTCCCGTTGTCATCCTCCTTAAAGCCAGGAGGCTGATACTCCTGAGGGGTCACTGAAACACAAATACACATTGATAATAAATAATGCAGACCCAATATAAAAGGAACCAAAATATTTGATTCCGAAAGTCAAAAAAAAAAAAAACTTGACGCACTACATCATATTAAAATTATTTAGATAAAAAATATTAAATTACATTATCTACATTCTTAAAATGTACAAATAAAAACACATATGTATAACAATTATATAACAAAACTACTATGCAACAAGACAACAATTGCTTTTACATATTCAAAACCAAAACAAAAAAGTTCACTGCAACAATTAATATCAAATTTTAAAATATCCAATGGCAAAAAAGCAATTCACACACAGTATTACTACAGTTTCTGTATTTTGTAGATTTACCCTCATCATAGTACAAGAGTTTCATGTTAAGGCAGACGTCGTCAGGCAGTGGGCCGAGATTTTGCATTAGCATGTAAAGTTTGCGCACAAGCAGCATGCTGGATTTCTGGGTGTTGTCGCAGGCCATTTTAGTCAAGCTCTGTCCATTTTTGCTAGAAACACAGATTTTTGTTTTTGTGTGAGGAAACAAACAACAGCATACAGACACTGTAAAAACTCATAGCACAGCATTAACAATTGTCTGCCAACTTGCATTTAAGCACCCACTATTTTTGAATATTACAAGTAACAATATTGAAAATAATAATATTGAAAAGTCACAATAAAGCAACTTTACCATAGTTATGATCAGAGAAGTTGACTAAACCAGTCAACAAAGGTGTTGTGTTTTGTTAACATGGAAGGTGATTTCAAATAGCATACTATATACAGTGCATATATAAGTACACCCTCACAAATCTCTCATTTGAATTCATATTTTCTAGAGGAAGTTTCACAATATTATATTTGTGCATATACATTAGATTAGTCAGTAACGAAGCCAAATCTGGAGCTTATCTAACAAAATAGCTTACAATAACAGTCCAAGAATTAGTTCAAATGTATATGTTAGGAAAAAAAAAAAAAAAAAAAAAAAAATATATATATATATATATATATATATATATATATATATATATATATATATATATATATATATATATAACATATACATTTGAACTAATTTTTTTAAGAGCACAAATCAAGAGAAACAAAAATATATAAAATGTTGTTGAAATTTTGTAGTTTGTAATTCTTTTTCAATATTTTCCTTGAATTTTACTGTATTATCTTCCTATTTCTAAAGATATATCTGTTTAATAAATCTGTTTTGCTCAAATGCACCAAAATATATTACTTATATTCACTTAGAAATTGATAAAAATATACATTTTCAAAATGGGGTCTATTCATTTATGCTTAGCACTGTATAAAGTATATACTGAATAAAGGCAACACTAATGAATAAAAACACATTTGATCTCTTGCCCTAAGCATATAGAATGAAATATCAACTCTGATATGCTTTAAAATGTGTCATCAAAATAGGTGTACAGTTCAGTTCTGTAAACCCTAACAAACGTTTATAAATACAGTTGCTATTGTCTGCATTTTTGAATTTGGTGGCTGAATTAAGTGGTTGAACTGAACTGAAACTACTGAACTGTGAGTGTACAGAACAGGACTGAGCACTAAAAAGTAAACTGACACACAAATTAAGCCACATTATGTACTGTATGTGGCCAAAAATCTAAGCAAGTACTATATTTAGATCTGAAGATAAAGCAAGTTCACAGTTGCAATCCAGCTCAGACAGACATGTCACCTCTCAAAGTCCATCTGAGGTCCTTTCTCTGTGTACTTGATTTTAAACTGGTAACATTCAGTCACTTTCTGCAACAAAGACAACAAGTAGAAATTGATAATCAAAGGCTGAAACAAATAAACAAGGTTGCCATGTACTAATCAGTATTATATTCTCAAAGAGAGTTTAAGGGGAGAATTAAACCAAACATTTAAGTTAGCTGTTTAGTCACTCTCTGTCATCCAAGATGTAATTACTTCTCTTTAGAAAAACATTAAATAAATTTTTAGCTGATTCATGCACATAATTGTTTTGCTTTATAATACCTCAGTATATCATCAGGAGCAACAGATATACATTTTTTTCCCCCTATGTTTTTTTAATCTCATTTAAAGGGCACCTATGGTGAAAAAGCTACTTTTCAAGCTGTTTGGACAAACATATGGTTAGGTATAGTGTATAGACTGTCATATTGGGGTGATATAAACACACTCAGTCCTTTTTTTTCAATTTAACAACATAAAAACGGTGGACCAATTGGAGCGGTTTTGAGATCGACCGCAACTTGACGTAGGAGTGCGGGCCCCCCGCCCACCAATATTGATTGACAGGTGTGCATTACCATATGCTCAGTATGTTGTTTCACGTCTGCCATTTTAAGCGTGTGAGTCAAAGCGACGTCACCAAAGAAACACCCTTGCTCTATTTTTAGATGTAACGCTCATTGGGCTCAAAATTCACCACGTTATCGCTCTCCTCCGTGCCAGTGTTTGCATACATATGTACTTTTCATTGCGTCTTCCTTAATCTTCAGCTGTTTGCATTTCCCGCGGTCACAGAAGCTCCCTGTCATCTTAACTAGGTGCAGCTGGAAAGTGCGAGCGCGTTGCCTCACATGCGCGTCACTCCATTGGAAATAACGAACTAATGACGCACAGCGCCATGCATTTCGCGGTGTCGCGGATGAAAGTGAGGACTGAGAGGGAGGGGGTGGGTGTCGCGGATGAAAGTGAAGACCGGGGGGTTCGCTCACTATTCTGCCGCCTAGGTCACCTCAGGACAGTTTATATTTCTGCCGCGCCACAGAGCGTTATCTGAATAGTTTCATTTTAAATAACATGCAAATGTGCGCGTCTGGTGTGCCGTGTCGAGGCTCTGAGTGGCGCATTAGGTGTATGACGCCCTTTAGTTATAGCCTCAAGCAGGTTGTACATCAGAAGCGCTGCTCGGAGACACACAGCGTCGCGCCACGCAGCGGCATGCATTTCTGAATTATAAACATAAGTTTCTATCAGGGGACACACACTGGTGCCGCAAGTGTGCGATACTTTCAACTGTCATGTGCGCGCCATGTCGCGACGCATCCGGTGTATGATGCCCTTCAGTCAAAGTTAATTCAGTGTGCTTGGTTATTAGTCTCGGTGTAGGCTACAAGCTCGGAGCTTTAAACTAGCACACAGTTGGCTGTAAAACTATACAAAGACACAAATGATTTTGTAGTCTCTGCTTGGTCTGTGTCCGAGTCGTACATGTACAGCTGAATGCTGCTCCTCTCACTCGTGTTGCTTCTCTCTGTCTGCCTGTCTGTTGCCATACACAAACAGGGGAGCTCTTGGCTCCGCCCCCTTGTTAAGTTGGGCGGGAAGTCGAAACTAATTTTCATGTGAAGCAACACTCCCCTAAAACAGCGAACTGTGTACACGCCCCCAAAATGGCACTTTTTAACACATCATAATAAAAAAATCTGAATTGTGTTTTGAACTGAACCTAAACTGGCACACTCAGAAGAACCATAATATTAATATGAAATCTTAAAAATGGGGTAAAATAGGTGCCCTTTAAGTTTCTTGAGGGTTTCTGCAGGTTTCATCAAGTCAAATCTATGACTTTTTAAGACCCTTTTAAGATCATTATGGATTCTGCAGGTTTCATCAAGTCAAAATTAAGCTTTTTTCAAGACCATTTTAAGACCATTATGGATTAAATTTTAGACTTATACTAGGCTAAGCACTAAGGATTTTTGTGTAAATGGAATATCATGTAAAGGAATATACTGCTGTTAACACTGCTGTTGACTTGTGTAATTGTTTTTAGTTTTCTTTTCCTGATTAGAAAATTTAATTAAGAGAATTTGCTGAAGAAATCTCTAACAGGTGTTGTTAATTGGATCTCTTTGCAATAAAAAACTTATAAAAATATTTATATATATAAAATATATATTTATATGGATTTTTGGTGAATAAATGAATGCCTTTTAAAATTAAGACCAGTTTAAAATTATTTAAGACCTACAACACAATATTTATGTGAATTTAACACTTTTTAAGGCCTAAAGTTTTGCTTTTGAAATTTAAGACATTTTAAGACTTTTTAAGACCCCGCAGACACCGTGCTCTTTTGACAAAATCAAGTCAGCAACATTTTAAATAGCCCGAAGTTGAGTAAACTGAGATTAGTATATTTTTGTGAACTAAGCCTTTAAATATAACACAAGTAAGGAATTAAACCTAAATAAGATATAAGATATAAAACTATATATGATTACCTGTGGATTGTCTGGATCACAGTAAATCTACAATTTGAAAGTAATAGAAAATTGTGAAAAATAACAGTACTATAAGACATAAAATATACAATTTAAACTAATTATTCTATTTAAAATACATTAGCTACTTACTGACAGAAGAACCATGCGCAGCTGATAAAGCAAAGCAGATGCAAAAGGTCAAAAGAGTCAAAGGTTGCCTAAAGTGATATAAATAGTTACAGAAAATTCCCAAAATGCAGACTTACATATCTTCTTTGAAGTGCATCGAAACATCCCTGCAACCTAAAGAGAAGGTGAGACACTCTTTATGTGGCTGACAGCCTTTACACTCTAAGAACTATAATTGGGATATCTGACTATTACAACAAAAAGGATATTGGCATCCACACTAACCCATCATTTACTTCTTCCAAACCTGTTTGACTCACTTTCTTCTCGTAAATAATAATCAAACTAATAAAGATTTTAAACCGCTTGAGGGTGAGTAAATAGTGAGTAAATTTGACATTTTTTTTTAATAAACTATCCCTTTAAACTAGAATGGATCCTGCTGACTATGAATGTTTTTATCATTCATCAATTGGGGAAACATAGTTAAAGTAATAGCTTTAAAACTATATATTTATTATTACTTAGTTACTATCTTTGATCCTTGAAAGCAGGCCTTTTAAACATCCTACCCATTCAAACTCTATACACTAGTGTTTTGATAGAGTTTTATGAAGGTAAAATGGGAACATGGTGATGTTACTCTTACCAGTGGACAATCTGCTGAGCACCAGGACAGCTATCCTCTCGCAGAATATAGACTTTCAGTTCTGGGAAAAAGAGAACATCCCACAATCAATGACATTTAACTGTTACTGGATTTTTGTCTCCTGTTTCGATTGTTGTAAGTTAGCACTTCACCTCCAACGTATTTGCGTCCATATGCCTTTTCTGAGAAAAGACCCCTGAGGTAAGTGATGCTGGAGATGGCAATGGCTAGAAGTTTCTTCACAAGCACTAATGATTGCTGTTCATTGGACACAACATCTGGCAGCATCTGACAGCTCTTAAAGCACACAAAAACATATTTATTATGCAAGATATTGTTGAATTTAAACGTAAGGACAAACTAGCTAAGTCTAAGTCTGCACACGCTACGTTAAAGTTAAACACAACTGGTAACTTGTTATGACCAACTTAGCAATGAGCTGATTGTGAAGAAAACAAATCTTTAAAGTTACCTGAACAAGACGCGGTTTCTGTTCACAAGTCATGATGATTGTGACAGATAATCAGTCAAAATCCAAATGATGAGCTGCAAATATATGTACCGTTAAGATTCTCCGTTAACGTTAATGGTTTTGTAATTTGAATAAATGAGGCAGATTTTGAAGTCAGTAAAAAGCACATAAGCCCAACAAATACAATCTCTTACCTGATAAAATTGACAATAAAGATTGTCAATGAATTTGACGGAGAGTTTAAATGTAACAGAGAGACAAACACAAGCTTTAAGATGATTTAAAAAAAACTCTGGTGCCCTATCTCATTGCAAACGACTGCCTAACTGCCACTCTCGCACGCCATCCAGTGTTCAACTGCATTCGTTTCCCGCCATAAACTCCTACACGACGTCACGTGAAAAAAAAAGACATTTACGCTAATATCACTACAAAATATCATTTTAACATATTTAAATAAATAATTCCATTGATATCTTATTAATTTTACGAAATATGTGTAGGTAAATAACCAAACATGGGCGTATAATGGGTGAAATAAAAAAAAATTACATTTTGAATACAGAAATAATTAAATAAATTTAATTTATTTTATATATTACATCTAATGCTTGTTAGGTCTAATATATTGGGTTTATTTGTACATTTTGTATTTATTCTGCAATTTAAATTGTTGTTGTGCCCTGGAAGTTGCCTGTTTGAATGACTGATTGTGTCAAGAAATTAAAACATTTATGATTTTTTAAACATAATTAGGACCAAATTTAAAATAAAGATATTATATTATATTAATCAATTAATTTATAATTTTTATAATGTATTTTTTTTCAAACAAACTAAGCCAGTCTTACGTGAAATGGGACTGTGCCACTGATCTAGACGAAATGATTATATTATATTATTGTATTATTGATCGGGCTGTGCAATATGGAGGATAAAACCTGCAGGAGTTGAAAGTACTGAAATCTACAGGAGGTACTAGAGTTTTTCTTCTCATTTTCCTATTTGTCTCAACATTATTTGATTATTTACCTGTCCGCACTATTCATTATTTATATATTTATTTATGCAGGAATGTGTGGATTTTTATGTACATTTATTTATTTATTTGCATGTTTATTTATTATTTTATTTATGCAGGAATTTATAGATTTATTCACTCATTTATTTTTATATTTGAGAATTTATTTATTTATTGTTTTTTTCAGGTTTCATCAGGTGCAAGCGGAAAGAAAATCATTACAAATCATAAATAAATTGTATGTGTATATTATGTTATGCATGTTATATTATGTATATATCAAATTTAATAAAACCTAGAATTTTGAGAGAGAAAAAAACTATTAACACCTCCTGTAGACTTTAATACAACTTAATGCTTTCAACTGCCCTATATAATGTTTATTATTATTATTATATGAGCTCATAGCCATTGTAACCTACCATTGGTCATTTATTTATTTTGATACGACTTCTGGAAATCTGCTGGTTAATTCTCCTGTCTCTCAAACGTCAATCCAGATTCCCATTGGCTTTCCCGGTGTGTTACCGTCCTCCAAAATGACGTCACTGCAGCGAACGCCATTTTGATACTGAACACCGTGGGTGGATCAGATCGAGCACGAATAGACAGCGAAATTTACACACTAACACGTTGATTAACTGGTCAGCAGACGCCGAACAGCCATGTCATCAGACAACCAGGACACGGAGACGCATCCGGAGCAGATGGACGAGACTCAGGTGGGGATTAAAACGGTGCAGCGCCTCGCTCGTTGCAGTCTCTCGTTGATGTCTGTCAGTTTCAGCCACTATAATGCCACAGTGTCGTTATATTTAAATGAGTGTTTGGTTATTGCTCACTGACGCCTTCAATACAGGAACATTTTTGGGTATTTTTCAATTGATTGCTGAGCTGTCACCTGCATGAGTTGAACAAGGTGATAGCCGAGCATTTCACAAGCATGAGTCTTCTTCTGATTGGGTAGTGAACGCAGACGTCACTAAATAACAGCGTTCTATTGGTTACTTTCTGTTTTGGCACGCCTACTCTAACCTGATGGTGTCAGATGTGTTGTGTGAACGAAAATAACTGGGGCGCCCATTTTCATATGTTGATTAAAAAGTTGTAATGCCAAACTGCGAGAGCAGGTGTAGAGTTAGCTTTGAAAACCAGTATTTGAAGAAGTCGTCTTTAATCAGTAGACCTGCATTAACTTGCAGTTTTGAATTAAAATGTTATGTGTAATGAAAGTTATGTATTGGAAAACGAGATTAGGAGTCTATGCAGGTTTTAAGATGAGCTAGTTTGAGAAGTGTGGGAACTTATTAGCCATGTTTGCACTTTTCCAGCTGGTGCTGAATATAGCAGCTCATAAATTACTTGTTATAGATCCTAGTGAATCAGCAAACTGGGTCTAATCAGAGGAGTCGGTTTCTTCTCCAGGACCTATGTGATAACATAAATTATTACTGGAGGTTGGCTGATGGTAGACTCTATAGATAATGATCACTAGGTTAGCGGTAGTGGTGTGCCATAGTTTATTTTCTGTCATTGTGTAAGTCAGCCACTTTGCAAAAAGGATAAAAACACATATATTGACTGTCTAAAAGTATTCATTGTTTGGGCATACCTATTAAAATTAAAGCTGAGAGAGTTTAAAACCAAAGAAAATTCCTGTATTATATAGTTATCACGTGTGCAAGGTGGGTGGCCATCTTTGCCTCTTGGGCAATATGCTTGGGCATTCTGTCTGAATGGGAAAACATCAAATTCTTCTAAACTGTATGCCAAGCTTACGATTATATTATATATTTGGAACCACCAGTAAACATAAACAACAACTGTCTCATAAATTTTGTTTCTAAACGTCCGAATTAAACGAAGTCTGCATATTTTCAGGTTGCCCAAGCTAATGTGCATGCGCACTCGAAAGGAATGAGATCACGACATCAACCTCATTTACTGGTCTTATGAAGTAATTCACAACTAGGTCTTGATGGTGAATCAGAAATGACAGCGACTCTTTGTTTACAAGTTGCAATGTGCATTTGACAGGACGGACTGTTCCTTGCGTTCGTTTCATACAGATCACAAAACCAAAAAACTTGTGTTTTCTAGTGCACTTGAATCAATTAAAAGTACAGATTTCAAGCTATATTTGGATATATTTCTTATGTCTTTTAAGCAAGTATTTTCTGAGATTTAAGTGTGTTTGTTGACTTCCAAACTGTCGTAAAAACGCACATCTTGTCCGAGCTTCTCCCCCGAAGAAACGTCAGTCTATAGTGATCGATGATTGGCTCCTACTAGTAGGCGGGGCTTCATTTGCCATATTGACCGTTACCAAAGAGCTTAGAATCACCAAGAGGCGACACTCAATAGAACGTTCCATTGTAACAGCAGCACCCAGAAACAGCCCCGGATTCCGCCATTCTGGAGTGAAAACGATCGGCTGCCCATTGGATCTTATTGCTGTCGCTATGGCAAGCAGCTGCTTTGTTTTTTATTTATTAGTTTAAAAAGCGCATTAAAGCTGAGATACAACCTGAAAGATGACATTACAACACTTACTATCACAATCAACAGCACTTTTAATACTTTATTTTACAGACTTATAATATGCTGTTGTTCTATTGGAATTTTCATTACAAAATGGCCATCGCGCTATCTAGTGGCTGTTTCCCAAATCGCACTAGAGTGTTGCCTCTTGGTGATTCTATGCTCTTTGCCGTTACACTTTTCCCCATTCAAAACTATACAAGTGACACATCTTGTGTATTCTATAGTCTTTGGCAAGAGTGATATCGACTGATTGAATCAATTTGAACAAATCAGTTGAGTCAGTGATTCAATGATCTGCTTATAAAGACAGTCCTGTAGTTTATTTGTAAATTAATCATTTGTTTTGAATGAATTGTTTGAAGGATTGCATAATTGAATCACTCATTAAGACATGGCATCAATCTCGTACACCTGATCATTTATTTATCTACTCATACTTCATAAAATATATACTGAAAATTTATTTAAAAAAAGAATTACATTGTGTGTTAGCGTTTCATATAAATACAAAAACAAAGACCAAAGATATCAAATTAAATATGTGCATTGTATTCATGCTTTTACACTTAATTTTTTTATTTTTGTCCCACTTGATGATTATCTAATAACAAATGTCACTAATAAATACAAATGTTTTACAGTGACAAATATAAAAAAGACTGAAATCAAACCCATATCTAGTTGGTTTTTATATTTCTGTCGGCTGCATGATAGGGCTGCACGATATTGGAAAAATATAACATTGCGATATTTTAATATTCTGCGATATGTATTGCGATATGATTACAATTTCAGCAGATGACTTGAATATCTCTATTTGGAAAGAATTCATCTTTTTAGATTGATTGAGATGATTCCATAGAGAAATGCATCTGAATAAAATATAATAAACCATCTACAAGCGTAGATCAATACAATTAAAAAAAAAAAATACAATTGAAATACACAATGTTTTATCATTTTCTGAGTCTAACAGTATTTAGGTATAGTAATTAAATAATAAAAATAAAAATAATTAAATAACACAAATTATTATTAAAGTTACAAACGGTACAATTTCTTAGCCATGAATGCTTCTAAAATCATTTTACAGTCACAGGCCTTAAAAACACATGAACATTATAACCTAATAACATATAGACTCACTCAACATTGCATATCCTGTGATGTGACTATTGCAAATGATCACATAGCGATATTGATGCTGATACAATATATTGTGCAGCCCTACTACATGAACATTACAAATATCTTTATAAATGACATGTTACTTCACTGACCAACAAATGCTTAAATGTGACCGGCATGTTATGAGCTAATATTCATAAACAAAATCTTTTGATCAAACATTGAGAGGAATAGTAGCAACATACAGTCTCTTTGGTCTCTGTGGTGTTAAATAAACCCATACAGGATACTGGTTAGATTCTGCCTTTGTTTTAAACAAAGATTGTTTGTGACTCACGGACACTTCAGGGTGCAGCATGTAGAATTTAGTTACTGTGTCTTTACAAACCTGTTTTTCTGCAATCTGCTTTCTGACACAATTGCATGCAAATGTATGTGTTTTAGCCAGCACAACATGCATTAATGAACTGCCCCTTGTTGACACACAGTCAAGTCATATGCAAAAAAATAAATAAACGGTAATGGAAGAATGGACTAAGCAATGTATACTGCAGTCGGTGTCGTTAGCCCATTCTAAAGGCTGTTATGCTCCTCGCAGTTAAGCAGGCTTCAGTCTTTACACAACCACATGATTCTTCAGCTTAGTGCAAAGCCAGAGGATCATTTAAAAGGCAACCAATCAAATGAGGAAATGAAATATGTAGGTTCTCAAATATTTACCTTTCTGTAACCTTCGATATCTTGTTACGTTTTGCTGTTTTATTGCAATACCTAAAGGTTGGTTAGCTGTTTTTCTGTTCAAAACAATCATAACAATACACAAGAAGACAGGAATGTGAAGGTGTTTACTTATTGTCATTTATCAGATGTTGAAAGATTCCCCTCATGAAAATTTCCAGATGTTTTTTTTAAGCTGGCAATCAAATCGAAACTGAAGATTTCTATCAAATAATGAAGTCATAGGGTGGTTGGACATAAAAAACAACACCTGGGGTTTTATTGGAAATCTAAACAATGATATTGCACCTTGCCCAGACCACACCATTTAGGAAATTACAGGAATAAAGATATGATTATGAAAGTGATTTTAATCTTATCTTTCTTAAAGATATAGTAGTAAAATTAAATTAAAGTAAACTGCTTTTAATTAGGACAGTTTATATAAACTTATCTAGATTATCTCATATTAGGCATGGGACGATAACGTTTTCAAGGTATACCGCTGTTTGGAAAAGTCAAGGTTTTAAAACCATCAAATTTTCTGCAATACCATGCCTAAGTTATGTGTACGATATTTTATTTATGTTTTTTGTTTGTTTTTTAGAACAACAGTATCTCCAACAGAAAAGATATCCAAAGATGCCGTTTTAAATTGTATATCAATCTGTTTTTGAAAGCAGTGAAGACAGCAGAAGTCAATAATTCATTTAGCCTGACATGTTTACAGTTTCAAAATATTTTAAATGTTTCTCAAAATAAAATATATTGTGTTCAAAAGGAAAAACGTTTTTGTTTTTTAACCAGACATTTAAAAAGAATATACTATAGAGCAGTAATCACAATATCGTGAAACTGTGTTTTTTTATTTATTTATTTTTTTTATCCAAGGTTATCATACGTCAGAAGATTATACTGGGCCATGCCTACCTCATATATTTAAAAACTAATAAATACTTATATTAAGTTGAACAAAAGTGACGGGAAACATGTTAACATTCCCAAACAAAAACAAAGAAAACTCATAAATGCCCATTTTCACCAATTCTTATGTAGTTCATCTTTATGATTCAGTATGATTGTGTTGACATTAGAAACAAATTTCCGAACCATACTCCAGACCACCGTTTTTAGGTGAGATTTGAGGGTGTGCGCTGGATGTTGGAAAACACTGATTATATTATCTGAAGAAACCAAAGTATGACATGAAACGAAACAACAACAAAAAAAAGTTCTAGTAAGAAATCCCCTAAGAGATTTCTTTTATAAACTTGAAAGGATCTAACTGACTCTGAACATTTGAATGGTAGTCTAAATGAAAGGTTTTTTTTTTAGTATAAACATTTTTAGACTTCTGATGTCTAATACAGAATGAATGTTTTTCAGGAATCCCAGGACACAAACTCAAACCCAGTGCGGACAGAAGAGGCCAAATTGAAAGCGAAGTATCCGGGCTTGGGTCAAAAGCCAGGTGGATCTGATTTCCTGATGAAGCGCCTGCAGAAAGGGGTAAGTAAAAAATTCAGCTTAGTCTTTTCGTTTTCACTTCCACTACTGCAAAAATTACCAAGGTTTAAAAAGACATAAAAATTCCAAGGGGTTGACCTGAATAAACAACCCACTTTGCATTATTTCAGAAGGTAACTTCTCAAAAGGAAGTAAATCATGTTTTCTTTCTTCTCCAGCAAAAGTATTTTGACTCAGGAGATTACAATATGGCCAAGGCAAAGATGAAGAACAAACAGTTGCCTGCTGCAGCCGGTCCAGACAAGAACATCGTCACTGGCGATCACATTCCTACCCCACAAGACCTTCCTCAGAGAAAGTCCTCACTGGTTACAAGTAAACTAGCAGGCTAACGTCACTCACAGGTCTTGAAGAAACCCTCTTACCAAACTTCCAAAACCTCCCCAGACCCTCCAGACCAGCTTCACCAGGACTGGTTACCGTTACTTTTGAGTTCTCTTTTCATTTGCGTGTATAGTTTCGCTATCTTTTTCAGTTGGTTTAACCAAACCCAGCTCTGTTACCCTCTTTGGTGTCCCACAAATGATAGTGGAAAAACGAAACCCTCGGTACTCCAGGCCCCAGTGGAGCATGATGCACTTTACTCTGTGTACCCTGTACATCAGTGATTTTACGAACAAACCCATGCAGACAAGCTTTTAAAAGTGTCAAATAATTAGAAAATAATCTAAAATTGTTTTAAAAGGCATTGTTTAATATATATATAAATACATAGATTATACTTGACAGCTATTGACCCCCAGATATACAACGGCTCGGCAGCCCTCAAATCATCACAGCGACAAAATAACGAATGTTTCATGAGTCAGTGAAAACACATGGTCAACGCTATCATGGTAAAGAGTCCATCCACTCTTCTACCTCTCTGTAACGGCTGCTTACGACTGGATTGTTTTACTATTCTCAGCGTTCACCTTCCATGGTAGGATCTGAGCAAGCAGTTTCAATCAGGCTGATGACGAGATTATCGTAATCACAGCATTTGTGTGTAAACAAAGAATCTTGTAATTCACTGATAATAGCGCTGATGTGGCACAATCTTGTCATAGCAGGAGGTATTAGTCAAATTTTGCATCGTTCTTAAAAAGTAGTGGCTATATGTGTTGATTCTTACAGGCATCTGGAGACCTTCAGCTTTCTTCTACACTAATGGCAGTGTATTTATCATTAAAGGGATTGATGTGCGATTTTTGTGATCTCCAACACCTACAGTATGTAATGTGATGCACAGGACCCCTTTGATCATCTCATCTGAGAAAATGATGACACAATCATGTCGTCTGTTTACAAAATGAATCTATCTGATCATTCATATCCGTGTATAATGTTAGGAAATGGGAAAGGATATTTGCAGAACAGAGCAGCACCTGGTTCAATATTTGTATACTTGTCAGATCTTAATAGTAAGTGCTCTATTTAAGGGATAGTTCTGCCTGAAATAGTTTACTCATGAAACCATGAGTTTCTTGTTCAATATGAAAGAAGAAATTTGGAAAAATGTTGGTACACAGTTTGACTTCCATATATTTCTTTCCTACTGTTTAAGTCAGTAGGTGGTTTTGGTTACTATCAGCTGTTTGGTTGTCAACATTTTTTAGACTTCTTTTGTTTTACATATAAAAGAAATGGTAACACTTTACTTGAAGGGGGTGTTCATGAAAACTTGAATATGAATCAGCTTTTATGCTTATGACAACTGTCATTTTCTCAGTTTTATAATTTTAAATGCAAAAGTCACAGTGAGTATTTCTACATGGACACCAATAATCTAATTTTAATATCATTAAGGCAATACTCTGATTAAGAGTCTGCCATGTAAACAGCAATTTTTGATTCGTTTAATCCGATTAAGGTCATAATCAAACTAAACTGAAATCGAATTAAGACATGTGAAGTATGCCGAGTCGCATTATTAAAGTGCAGTACAGACATTAAACACCTTAATCAAACTATTACAGTCGTGTAGGATTTTCGCCACATTTTGTGACAGGATAGTCTGTACACACAGCTGTTTGACAATATTCTCTGCACCTACTGAGTGAGTGAAGAATCACAGACACCTGCATCGTGAGTTTTTTTACCCATACGGCTTGCAGTATCAAATTCCATTAAAACAACACTCTTCCAGCAGTTCCTCACATCCAATATCTCGTTTGTCACGAGGGGCATGCATGAAATGTTCCTGAATGAAAGTGAAAGTGCCAAACTGCAGTAAAGTCGACAAATTAAAAATGAAACGCCCGAAATTACATGAAACTCCAGAGGAAATGTGGATAGCGTGGTGGCACAATGACATTAATTGAATTATTTGCGATAACATGTAAAATGGGATGATGAAAGGAACATTCAAAAAAGCAACTCATGTAAACGCCTTAATCATATTATTGTCTTATTCAGACGAAGGCAAATAATTTTATTACTGATGTCCATGTAAACGTAGTGATTGTTTGAAATGGCTTTATGACAACTTGAGAAACAATAACATGACATTACAGATTGAAAAGTGAGCAGAAGTGTCACTGAAAAGTGAGCAGAAAAATATTCATGACACAATTATAATATAATCATGATGTTTATAATAGATTTATGACAATTTATGTTTTCTTGGTAATGTCAAGTTCTCATGAGAGAGTCAGGTTGTAATGTATTTGGTAATGTTATGTTGTCATAACAAAAACATCTCAAACAATGTCACCTTTGCATGTAGAATGACATAACTGAGCTAAAAACACTTAATGACAGTTGTCATAAGACATGTCATGAATATAAAGGTGTCATAACAGTCTTATGAACACCCTCTTCAAGTAAAGAGGTTCAAACAGATTTGGAACAAGTGGAGAGTAAGTTGATTTTCATTTGAGTGAACTATCCCTTTAAACCAACAAGTTATTGGAAATATAACCCATAGATTGCTTTGACTAGCAGCTTATAATCATACTTCAAACCAATATCAGACACACGCTGTAAAAAAATATCTGTAAATTGACAGTTTCCTGTATTTTGTGATTCATGTTTTTTCTTTGCTTATGTATGCTTTTGAATTGCATTATGGGATCTTGATCTAAAGCTTTTGATCTTGAAACGTTTGGAAAAAGTGAATTTATTGACTTTTTAAATAGTTTAAAGTCATATATTGCCTGGGTTGGTGTTGTAAATTACGGTACAAAAACCTGGTAATAATCTGCCAGTACATTTTCTGTTATTTTACAGATTAGTTGTCTATGAAATGTAAATTAAAAAAAAAATACTCTCTAAAATGTCAATAAAAGTAATTTTGTTAAACTGTTGAGTGGAATTTTCAACATCAAAAGTGGACAGTGCATAGATAAAACTCCTGTAATGCAATTCACAACTGTAAATAAACAGAATATACTTGTGAATCACAAAATACGGAACCCGTTATGATTTTGACAGTGCAGAAATTATTATATGCTCTGTCTGACCCATATTTTCCTCTGTGGCACTAAAAAGAGATACTCCTTTCTAAATATTTAGCAAAGTGTCCTTCTCCAGAGGACACAAATCAATAAACCTCTGTAGTTTGAAAAGGTCTACGCAAAGCTGTTGCAAGTCAATGGAAACTTTGTAATGAATCCCAACAGCTCATTTATTCCAGGCTGTAGTCTTTGGACACTCCTTACAGAGTCTTGGTGTGAGAGAAAGCAAACCTACACTCACTTAGCCAGTTTTACAATCCAGGATTTGCATAGTCTAATCAAATCGCCCCTTCGAAAATGGCATTCTCGCCAACATGAGGCGTGAAGATTTGAAATAAAATGTTAAGCCATGTTAAGCCATTGCATAATGTTGTGACATTAGCAAAAACAAATATAAGCATGTAAATCTTGATTAAGAAAACGAAATACTGTATTATCACTATGAAAAATTTCACTATAAGGTGAATTACGTGTAAGGGATTGAATGTGTTTTTTCATACATGGTTGAGGTGCTGGTGGCAGTTGGCAATACATCAGGGAAATATGATGGTCTTGCACTTAGTATTTGTCACTTGATGGTATGCGTGGATGTACAATGTTTCCTTTGAGGAATGCGTTCTTGCACAATGCTAGGAGATAATCTCATCTTATTTTGTGCTGCAGCCAAATTGTAAATAGTCGAACTGTGCATCTGGTGTCATATTTGTGCATTTTGTCTCGCATTATCTGTCTGAGTTGTGGTTAGAAAATGTATTGTTTCCTGTATTCCCAAAGTTTGTCTTTTATTTGTTTATTATTGTGTGTCTCTTTGCTTTGTAATGCAACAGGTTGACGAGAATATCATCAGTTCTAGTGTGAGAAATGTAAATATGGGAGAATTATTGTAATTAAAGAAAGCTTTTTAATTAGACAGATTACATTTATGGAGATATGAACTGAAAACGTTCCACTTTAATGTGATACTCATGGAAGATATTAACTCTAAATCAACAGCTATAACTATATATGGACACACAAAATATATATTAATGATTTGCTTATTTTCTGAAGCATTTGGTGTTGAATTATTTTTGTGCCCCATTTATATATTTACATTTATTGTTTCAGATGTTTTGCTTGAAATAGTTTGTGTTTGACAATGAATTTGCAGACGTTTCCAGAATCATCTGGTCTCTTACAGTTATAATTGCATCACATGTAAGAATGGGGAATCGAGAAGCAAAGATTGATGTTTGAAATGAATATTGAAGCTATGTCTGAACTTCAAATAAAATTTTACATTAATAGCAAAAAATAAATCAATTGTGTTGTGCTTTTTTATTTTTCTGATTAAATAATGTCGCTTGTTTATTTAAGCTTTGTGTATGTGTCTATTAATGCAGGTAAATGACTTGAATAATCACATACGGACATCTTTTAGTTGGTGCATGATGGCATCATTAAAAAGTAAATATTAAATGTTTTGCTACACCAAGAAGAAAGGAAATTGAAACTGGTTTAACTTACGAATTTAGTCAGTATAATCACAATCACGCACATTTAAGTGTGTATAAACATATTTATTATAGAAACTGTTTCAATAAAGGTTTGTTTTGTTTATCTAGCAGACAACTAGCTGTTTTTTATTTGAATGTTTCTTTTAAAATGTAATTCATGCTTGTAATTCAGAGCTGCATTTTCAGCATTAGAACTCGTTGCATGATCTGTCATTATAATGAAAAAATAAATAAAGTATTTTGTACCATACTAAATATCTTCACATATTCGTGTCCTTAATGAATAAAGGTATTACTGTAACATTTTAATGGCATGTTTAAATAGTAATACATAACAGTTTTTACTATTAAGCAGAAGAAATGTTTTTAAGCAGCACATGTAGAGTAACAATGCTGGAAATTCAGTTTTGAATCGCATGATTAAGTGCACCTACAATGTCAGGGTTCGTACGGGTGCTGGAAATCCTCATAAATTCTTGAATTTGAATCTAGTGTTTTCAAGGTTTGAAAAGTGCTTAGATTTTAGATAAAGTGCTTGAAAATGTAAGTGTGTTTCTTTCAAAATATTATGTTGTTACAGTACATTGGTAATGATATTTAAATATTTCAATCAAATAAAAAACTCCTTTTGCATAAATTGTAAACTTTTTTTATATCTGCGTCCTTCGCTTAAACAAGACAAAATGGATGGGGATTACTGCTTCATGAGTGAATAATGCATGAAACTAACATAAATTTAAGATGAAAGATGATGTTTAAATGAATTAATGAATAAAAGCATTTCACTATTGGGGTTAAAGCAAGCATTCCATGAAAATATTTTCCTTAAGTTATTTTACTGTAGTATTGAGTATAAGAAATGTGAAATGTGATTAATATGTAGATGTATGTAAATACTGCAGTATTGAATGAATACTATAACAAATAGCATCTGATATATGATGAATCTGTGGATGTATGTAAACATGTCATTTGCCACAATTGTAAAGTGCAGGAAAATTAAAAAATGCACCTGGAAAGTGCATGAAAAAGTGCTTAAATTTGACTTTGGAAAAGGTGTAAGAACCCTTAATGTGCTAACAAAGAATTTATTTATTTTTTTTAAATAATATATAACAATATTACTGTTTTATATTCATTTCAAATAAATATAGCTTTGGTAAGCATTGGCACAACATTAATACATTTAAATGTTTTCAAAATGTGTTTACAAAATCTCTTGAGTGTTTACTAGTGTTCACATTGACAGTTTATGTCTTGTATGTAAAACTGCAGATTAGATTCTGTAACTCCCTCTATTTTCCCTAACTATTTGCTTTTATTTATTATTTAAAGTTTGATTAGTTCTGCTTTAAATGGATAGTTCACCCAAAACTGAAATTCTGTCATTATTTACTGACCCTTCACTTGTTCCCAACCTGTTTGGAACACAAAAGAAAATATTTTGAAGAAAGCTGAAAACCTTTAACCACTGATTTCCGTTGTATTATTTTTTCCTACTATGGAAGTCAGTGATTACAGTTTCCCAGCTTTATTAAAATGTGTTTTAGTGTTCAACAGAAGATTGAAACTTTTAAAAGTGTAGAACTATTTGGGGGAAATTTAGTTTTTGTCACTAGAGGGAGCTCCGTTTTCAAACCCAAACACACGGCATAGACCTTGTAAACATCTCCGAGCGTTCATAAACAGAATATTGAAGCTAGCCTATGTCTGAACTTCAAATAAAATTTTACATTAATAGAAATAAATAAATTGTGTTGGGCTTTTTATATGTCTAATTAAATAATGTCACTTGTTTATTTAAAGTTGTATGTGTCTATTAATGCAGGTAAATGACTTGAATAATCACATACGAACATCTTTTAGTTGGTGCATGATGGCATCATCAAAAAGTAAATATTAAATGTTTTGCTGCACCAAAAAAAAAGGAAATTTAAACCGGTGTAACTTATGAATAGTCAGTATCACAAAAACTCACATTTAAATGTGTATAAACATATTTATTATAGAAATTGTTTCCATAATTTCTATAGTTTCCATAGTTTCTTTTCAAATGTAATTTATTTAGAGCTTTATAACTCCAGTTGTTTATGAAATAAATAAGAAATAAAATATTTTGTAACAGAAATATCTTCACATTTCTTGCAGATTATATTCTGAAAATCTCTTTATTACCCCTAACTATTTGCTTTTATTTATTTATTTATTTCAAAACTGAAAGTTCGTCATTATTTACTCACCCTTCACTTATAGACCAATTACCAACCTACGTCACACATGACGTCACACGGGTCCCCGGTTGCAGAAAAAGACCGGCTGCAATAGCAAACATGTCATGTTTTGCGGTAGGATGCCAAATTCGACTGGATGCCAAAAAAACTTAACTTTTACCTTACACCACACTGCTTTTAATGCCAACTGCAGACGTCTTTGGCTAAAAGGGAGCTGAATGAAGTGACGACCTAATTAGAAATGCTGGACTCTGCAGTTCTCATGTTATATCAGGTAAGTTCAGGCTATGCTGAATCATACACATTACTCATTTTTGATTGCAGCAATGATTTCGGCAAAACAGTTACATGTGGTTAATTAAACTGCAGACACTGAATGCTAATAATGAAACGTGAAAGTGTAAGTTATTAAGGTAAAGTTGGTTTTAAATTCACACATTCATTCAGTGACAACTTGTGACAAACTCCCTATATTGTTTACCACGGCACTTTGAATATTCGGTCTGAAATAATCTGCTAGTGTGACTTGAAAACAACATGAACACTGTTTATTTGACTGTGAACAATGTTGTACTTTGACAGTCATTGGCTGCTAATATGATTTCGCTATTTAGAGTTTGCAAATAATACGTTTATGAGGTTATATTATTAAGGAGAAAGTCTGAATGTGCGAATATAAAACCAACTTTACCTTTATGTGTAAGTTCACATACCCTGGGCCTGTCGTACAGGTGTAGTTCGCTGTCAGAATGCTGTTGATGATCACCCTGGCCTTGTATAACGTTAGCTCCGTCTTTTTTTCCTTGTCTTTGGCTAGGCAGAGCCTCGGTTTTTAGCACTACATAGTTTTTTATCTGGTAATCAGGGAACATTATTTCTTGCACATGTCATGACCGCACAGAACACAATTGTAGGCATCCAAACACTTGTAGACCTTTAACTTCTCTCGTAAAATCCCTTGGAGCTTCAATGAGATTGTATATTTCGGGCTGGATGCTTGGTCATTTCGTCTTATTCAATATCCATTGGGAGGGTGCTATCGCAAATGGACCTGTCAGACGAACGCCGCTTACTTTAACGTTAATTTTGCAGAATCACTGTGCTTATTACTGGGTGATAAGCTGTTATAATACGCTGAAAGCATTATGTACATAATATATATAATATATAATCAATATATCTTATTTCTAAAACAACAACAAACTCTGAACCGCATTGGATGTCATTCCCTCGCTGTAAATCCTAGCGCTCCCGGTTTTTTTCTGCCACCTCTCTGCGCGCGCATCCTGAATGTTTACAAACATGGTAATTGGTCTATTCCTAACAACAAAAGAAGATATTTTGAAGAAAGCTGAAAACATGTAACCACTGACTTTCATTGCATTCTTTTTTCCTGCTATGGAAGTCAATGGTTACAGGTTTCCAGCTTTATTTAAATGTGTTTTTAGTGTTTAACAGAAGAAAAAAATCCCACAAGGGTTTAGAACTATTTAGGGGAGACCTAAATATTTTCATTTGTGGATGAACTATCACTTTAAGTGGTTTAACATGTTCTGTTCTTTGTCACTAGAGGGAGCTCTGGTCTAAAATAAACAAAAAATTCAAACCCAAACACACGGCATAGATCTTGTAAACATTCTTGAGCGTTCATAAACAGAATAATCCTTAATCCTGACAGAACTCCTTGAAATGATATTATTTTAAATATTATTGTTCCTGCATATATAAAGCCAAGCCCCTCGATCAAGAGAATGTAAACATTTCCAGTGTCACTGGTTTGAGCCAGGTTTGAGCTCGCCGTTTGAGACGCTTTTTACGTGCAAGAACAGTGATAGGTCAGCCGCCAAGCCACGCCTTCTCAGAGAACATAAAACTAAGACGCCCCCAACTGATAGTCTCTTTTGAGAAGAAGAAAAAATGTAGAGTTGTTTGGATATTGACTTTAAAAGGAAGCTGTTTCACTCCAAATTCATCTTCGATTGATTTGATTAAAGGCGTTTATGTGGAATTGAAAACAGAAAATGTTCGCTGGGAGAAACAACGACAACGGCTTTTGGCCATGCGCTGGATTACAAAGCAAAACACTGGTTATTCCAGAACTGAAAGCGCATAACCAGTTTGCAGTGGACTCGCTTCAGGGCTCGGTACCGTCTTCACCTTCCGACGAAACGGGGGATTATCCCCCCACCGCCCTTGAAATGGACACGCGGGAGATTATTGACACTTTCTTAAAAATCTTTACAGGACTCCCTCATTCAAAAAGTGGACGAAAACAAATACTGTCAACAATGAAGCGGGTTGTGGACAGTCTCGCGGTTAAGCACGAGCTCGCTTACAAAGGTAGTTTCTTTTGCTTTTCAGCAAGTATCTCTATGTTTCCCTTTCACTCTTTCGTAATGTTTAGTGGTTGATAAGTCTAGTTAAACATTATTTAAATGACCAGCCTCACCCTCTAAACACGCACCTGGCCTGGCAGGTTGCGCCAGTTTATGCCACGCACTGTCATTTATGATTCTCTTGACTCTTTCAGGTATGATTGCACGGCTGAATCTGGAGCAGAAAGGAGAAGATGTGAGTTTCATCAAGCAAGTGGCAACAGAGCTCTTCAGCGATGGCACCACAAATTGGGGTCGTATTGCCAGTCTGTTGACATTTGGGGCAATGCTGTGCAAGTACCAGAATGACAGGGGACATAGCAAGTATGTGAGGTTGGTAGGGGAGGAGATCTCGTCTTATCTACTCACAGAGCAACGGGACTGGATACTGAGAAACAAAGCATGGGTGAGTTTTATTTCCTTTTACGGGACTTTTATTTTGAGTTGGTGTATTTATCTACGTTGTTTATATTCTGAAGTTGCCTAATGTATTTATGTTCTTCCCTTTAGGATGGCTTTGTGGAATTTTTTCATGTCCCGGATACAGAGGCAGCTGTGAGAAACACACTTCTAACAATTGGTAGTGTGGCTACATTAAGTGCAGCACTTGCCTATTGGATACGGTGAATCCATATGGACTTTCAAAAAACTAACAAAACAAAGAATGGATTCAGAACTTTAAAACTATTTTTGTATTGTTTTTTTGAGAAATCATTTTCACCATTTTTCCTTTTCAACATGTTCAGTGTATTTAAAAACTGGTTCAAACCTTTATTTGAGAAGTTAAATGCTATTTTTGTATTAAAAAGTAAAATTTTAAAATAATTTCCAGCCGTTCACATCTGAATTGTTCACCTACCAGGGAGTAACGCTTTCAACTGCAGTTTTTTTTTTTTTTTTTTTTTTTTTTGTGTGTGTGTGTGTGCAGTTTACATATCACAATCACATTTGAAATTGTAATTACACATCCACCAGTGTTCTTTAAAAATAATGCGAAATTTGATTAAAACTAAAATTGTCTGTTGCACCCACGCTATAACTGCATTTATGTCGACCCCCTTCCATATAAATACTAGAATTATTTTTATGCAATGTATTGCACAGATAACTTCAGGTGCTGGCTTTATCTGATGAATGTGCTTTAAAGCTTTTATCTGAAAGCTAATGGTGGTTCTGTTTTGAGTGCTAGTTGATAGCACTGTGATAGCAGTCAACCACACAAGGCTGCTTAAACTTTTGTCTGACTGATTGAAATATTTAGGAAAGTTTGAGAACATGTTCTCTCTCAGCTCTCTCTGTGAATTTACTGTTCTCTAAACTGCCAATTAAACTGATAAGCTAATAACTGTATTTTTTTCTCTCTCATAAAATATCCTTCATGTTTCGTCACAAAGATTATAGTAAACCATTAATATAAATGCGCTTCATTTAGCTTAATGTTTATAACATCAACAATGTCTTGCTTTCTTCAATGGGTTTTATGGTCTCTTAGTTCTGTTAAAGGCCAAAGAGGTTTCCTTTTCCTAAACTCATTTCAGTCTCTGGATAGTAATACTGTGCTGCAGAACAAATTCAGGCAGTCTGTCAGAGTGAAACTCACTGGCACAATGAAACTCACTGATACATGTGAACACTTTTCAAGGAGAGGAAAATACATGTATCTGATTTCAAAGAGTTCATTGTGTTGCTGAGTCACATTGCTAAATCACTTGCTACTCAGGGGATGTTGAGAATAATAAAGGGATAGTTCACCCAAAACTGAACATTCTGTCATCATTTACTCACCCTTGTTCCAATCCTGTTTGACTTTATTCTTTAACACAAGATGATATTTTGAAGGAAGCTGAAACCATTGACATCCATATTCAGCTTTATCTTGTTTTGTGTGTTCAAAAGAAACTTAAACTTTTGGAACCACTTGATTGTGAGTAAATGTTCATTTTAGGGTGAACTATCCATTAAATATTTCATTATAAATATACAGACCCTGTATACAGTTGAAGTCAGAATTATTAGCCCCCTGAATTATTAGACCGTTTGTTTATTTTTCCCCCCAATTCTGTTTAACGTTAAGAAGATTTTTTTCAACACATTTCTAAACATAATAGTTTTAATAACTCATTTCTAATAATGGATTTATTTTATCTTTGCCATGATGACAGCAAATTATATTTCACTTGATATTTTTCAAGACACTTCTATACAGCTAAAAGTGACATTTAAAGGCTTAACTAGGTTAATTAGATTAAATAGGCAGGTTAGGGTAATTAGGCAAGTTATTGTATAATGATGGTTTGTTCTGTAGACAGTCGAGAAAAAATATAGCTTAAATGGGCTAATAATTGTGTCCCTAAAATGGTGTTTAAAAAAATTAAAAACTGCTTTTATTCTAGCCGAAATAAAACAAATAAGACTTTCTCCAGAAGAAAAAAATTCCTTGCCCTGTTAAACATAATTTTGGAAATATTTAAAAAAGAAGAAAAAAATTCAAAGGGGGCTAATAATTCTGACTTCAACTGTATATATAAACCTATAAATATATAAACCCATCATAAAGTATTTGTAATGCACTTCTGTAAACAAAAATCTCAGGCCCTGCTAATAATGTAGTTTGTCTCAAATGGAGATTTCTTTAGTGACTAAAATTATTTAATTCTGAGTAATAATCATGCCACATTATTATTATTTTTTGAGTTTGAAGTAGACCATGTTCTGTAGCAGGAAGCATGACGTTGAGAAAATGACCTCAACGTTCGTCACTGCATTCAGGTCCTTCCTTTAGAACATAGGAAGTTTCTGAATCGATTGCGC
The DNA here is from genome assembly GCA_903798195.1 of Danio kyathit. Taxonomy (NCBI): domain Eukaryota; kingdom Metazoa; phylum Chordata; class Actinopteri; order Cypriniformes; family Danionidae; genus Danio; species Danio kyathit. Next base: position 38,272,937 of record LR812534.1, read on the forward strand.
AATCTCTTTGTTTGCTGTACTTTTTGCCTCAAGGCTCAGGATGTAGCCTGTTTGGTTTGTTTTCTATGTGGAAGTAATGGCTGTAGCGTAATGTTTGTTAACATTATGACTGTCACACAGTGGAATCGTGCGGTAATGGAGCTTACACTTCTGCACTTTTTAGTGCTGAATGGCCGGAGTTTTAGAATCACGAGGCTACTTTTTTCTCCCAATTCAGTGAATGAAAAAAGACATTTGTGGTCTGCTTTTGGGAAGACTCACTTCCTAAGTGAAAAAAAATTACAGCATACAACATCATTAACGTGTCCAACATGGCAGCTCATAATAAACTGACATGGAAATAGCTTTAATGTTTTAATATACTGTATGTATCCTTGATAAAAAAAAGTCAGTAGAAAATACCAGGGTAGCGGATCTCCACATTGTAAAACCCAACAGTCAACTTTATCAAATGAAATGAGTGTAGTTAACTCAAAATTCACTAAAAGTTAATTCTACTCATTTGAAAAGAGTTTGAACTCTGTGTTAAAGGTAATGAGTTAATTAAATACCTCATTACTTCAACCTAAATGGAGTAAGTTCACAGTACTCGTATAGATTAGTTTTTTAACTCAAATAGTTTGTTGCAATCGGTTTCCTTATATTGTTTGAGTTGTCTAAACTTATTGAGTTTTACAGATCTCAGTTGGTTTGAGTTCTTTTTATCGATTTTTACTGTGCTTAAATTGCTTCTTTTACTCAAATGGATTAAGTTGACAGTACTCATTAGGATTAGTTTTTGAACTTAAATCGTTTCTTGCAATCGGTTTCCTCAAACAGTTTGAGTTACCTTAACTTTTTGGGTTTTACAGTGCAGTGAAGGTCTAGTGACCCTCAGATGCCTATCAACATCTCCCAGAGAAATTCTTGCTTTGTTTGTATTCTTGAACAGCAACATCCTGCAAACTTTAGCTCTTGATATACTTGTTTCTGCTGATCCTGACTAGCTGGTTGAATTAAATGATTATTTCACCCAAAAATGATTTTTATTATCTCTATTTAATCACTCTCAAGTGGTTCCAAACCTTTATGAGTGTCCTTTTTCTACAGAACCTAAGATATTTTGAAGAAACTGAAAATGTAACCATTGATTTCCAAAGTAAGAAAAACAAATACTTCGGAAGTCAGTGCCTACAGGTTTCCAGCTTTCTTTAAAATAACTCATTCTGTGTTCAACAGAAGAAAATAAATCTCAAACAGGTTTGTGAAAAGTGAAGGGTGAGTAAATGATGACAGAATTTTCAGTTTTGAGTCAACTATCCCTTTAAGGGTTTATTGAAACCTTTCAGGACAGGATTTCTAAAAACTGAAGACTTTTAAAGTCTTTTGACAGCTTATTTATGTGACAACAGCATTCTGTTAGCCTGTAGACCTTTTGAAAACTGGTTTCTTAGGCATGTTTTTGAAACCTATGATTATTGTCACAAATTACAAACTTTTATTGAGACATCATCACATGCGCTTATTACTTTTTCAGTCCATAATCACAAAAAACGTGGTTTATAATAGTAAAGTGTATAAACAATTTGTATAATCACAGTTTAACCTGAAAAAAATCATGGTTAAACTAAAGTTATTACAGCAAAACCATGGTACAATTACGATAACATTTATTGTTTTATTTGTATTATTTTCAAAGGGGGAGTAATTGATGGCATATTAATCAATTTGGGAGATGAAATGGTCCACAGCGCCACCAAATGCAAAACATCCAGACTCAGGGTATAGTGTGGTTGTGTGGCCACTAGTCACAGCTAAGATGTCATGCCAAGCGCTGCCCATGGACTCTGGCTAAACGAGACCGAAAGGCAAGTCAGCTGAGTACGGTTTCAGCCCATATATGAATCATGCTGTAGATGCAGATGTTTTCAATACTTTGCTGAAGGGTAGAAGTAGTTTCCAGTGGAAAGTTTGCTTCATTAGCATCTGACAACCCAACAAAGTAAAACAAATAATGCCTGTTGTAGTCCATCATGTAGTTCTTCACATGTTCAAAAATCAACATGTAAAAACAGTCATTAAAACACTTTTCTTTTTTAATATCCTCATCTTTTACTGAACAAATATGACGAAAATTCATTTTCGATGTACTAGCCTATCATTCCAACATCTGTAAACAGGAATTTCCTTATCAACATTTTTTCTTCTCAGGAATTTTTTTCTTTTTTTTAAACATCCATGACATCCTGATGCAGAAAAAAATAACAATGCAGACCATTTAAACTATTTTGAACTGATTCGAAAGGGAATGCTGACCAAAACGCCTGCTTTAAAAGGTTTTGTTCCTTCATTAGCCGCTGGTTTTGTAGTTCAGGCTAAGCTAGATAATATTTGTGTGAGTGTGCTTATTTGCTCAGATTGGTTTCGTGTCTGGTTACAGGCCATCCGTGGGGTCTAAAAGGACTATGGTAATGACACACACAGGGCCTCACCTGATCCTTCAGCTCACTGCGGCAGCACCTGCTGTGGTTACCTGAGCCAGCGGCACATGGCTGTGAAACTCAGTGGAATACAGGTAAAACCATGTGACAAAACATGCACTAATCAAGTCTTGTGCTTTGGTAGTCTTAAGTTGTTGTTTTTAAGGGTCGCAGGGCAGGCATCTAAAGACAATCTCATTTGCTTGGTCAATGTTTTTGTGGTTTTGCTGTGTAGGCTTTTAAAGTCTGTGTGAAGTCAAAATTTACCACAATGGTTATTTTGCTAGCACACATTGTTACTCTTTAGGTTAACAATTAATCCATGCAAGTTAATCCACAGAAGAAATAAGTTTGTTTTGGTAATCTTTAATCAAAGTTTGACCATTTACCTTTTTCGTTTGGGTTGCGGTCCTTCTTTGCTGATGTCAGTTTGATGGCTTCAGCCACAATATTCTTAACCACACCCATCTAACTGATAGTTTGCTAGGAACAATGCACAAAGAAAGCCCCGTCCCCTACTGAATATTCTGTTTCATTTTTTAAGTACATCAACATGCTGAAATAAAAGTCTCAACAACTTCCAGTACACACAAACTCTAAAGAGGAAGTTCAACCGAAAATCTATTAACCGTTAAGTTGGAAAAAACTGTATGAGTTTTTTCTCCTCTGTTGAGAAAAAAAGCCATTTTACTGGCAACTAAACATTCATTCATTCATTTTCCTTCGGCTTGGTCCCTTTATTCATCACGGGTCACCACAGCGGAATGAACCACCAACTTATCCAGCATATGTTTTACACAGCAGATGCCTTTCCAGCCACAACTAAACAATTTTAACAATTTTTAATGTTGGATAAATGATGTAATTTTGTTGTAATTTTAATAATTTGTTCTAATTAATTTAGGCACAAACAAATACTACAATCAGGCCATTATGTATAAATGCCCCTTTTGATGACAATAGTGGCATTTAAGCAAAAAAAAAATCACAAAATCTTTATTAATAGAGTGTTTTCACAATGTGGGATCAATTCAATCAATTCACAGTCCAAAGACATGCAGTACAGGTGAATTGGGTAGGCTAAATTGTCCGTAGTGCATGGATGTGAATGAGTGTGTATGGATGTTTCCCAGAGATGGGTTGCAGCTGGAAGGGCATCCGCTGCGTAAAACATGTGCTGGATACGTTGGCGGTTCATTCCGCTGTGGTGACCCCAGATTAATAAAGGGATTAAGTTTAAAAGAAAATGAATGAATGAATGCTTTTTTTTTTACCACCCATTAAACTCAGTTTAGCAAAATGTTGCACCCTTTCCTGCTTACTATCAGATTTTGGACTTTTTCCTTCTCTATAAGATTTAGTAGCTTCCATATGTTTTCCATAGTTTAGCCAGAATTAGGCAGAATATATTGAGTATACATTAATCATGAAATCCATGCTGTTATTTGTATCTAATTGTTGTCAGTTTGGCTGTGCATATGTGTTTCTGACCAAATCTTGATGTACAGTAACTGCAGAACCTCTAGGCTTATATTGTGTTAGCAAGGTGTTTAAATTATTGCAATAATAAATAAATAAAATCTTCTTATATATCTTATAGTGGCAACGCAGTGGCGCAGTAGGTAGTGCTGTTGCCTCACAGCAAGAACGTCGCTGGGTCGCAGGTTCGAACCTTGGCTGGGCTGGGTCAATTGGCGTTTCTGTGTGGAGTTTGCATGTTCTCCCTGCGTTTGCGTGGGTTTCCTCCGGGTGCTCCGGTTTCCCCCACAGTCCAAAGACATGCAGTACAGGTGAATTGGTTAAGCTAAATTGTTCATAGTGTATGAGTGTGAATGTGTGTGTGGAAGTTCCCAGAGATGGGTTGCGGCTGGAAGGGCATCCGCTGTGTAAAATCGTGCTGGATAAGTTGGCGGTTCATTCCGCTGTGGGGGACAAAGCCGACAAGAAAATGAATGAATGAATATCTTATAGTATATAGAAAATAATTGAATTTATTTTTATTATTATTTATTTACTTAGGCAAGGCAAGGCAAGGCAAGTTTATTTATATAGCACATTTCATACACAGTGGCAATTCAAAGTGCTTTACATAAACAGGAATAAAAGAAACAAGTATAAGAAAAAATAAAATAAAAACAGATAATAAAAAACAGATAAAAACAGACAAAAATGTGTTAAAACAGGTTGTAAAAAAATGAAAAGGAAGAGAAAAACTTGAAAGTGCAATTTGTCGGACGTAGCACAGTGCTCATTCAGTAAAGGCACAGCTAAACAGATGTGTTTTCAGTCTGGATTTGAACGTGCCTAATGTTGGAGCACATCTGATCATTTCTGGAAGCTGATTCCAGCAGCGAGGGGCGTAGTAGCTGAAAGCCGATTCACCTTGCTTTGACTGAACTCTTGGAATTTCTAGTTTATATGATCCTAAAGATCTGAGTGATCTATTAGGCTTGTATTCAGTGAGCATATCTGTAATGTATTGAGGTCCTAGGCCATTTAGTGATTTATAGACAAGTAATAGTACTTTAAAATCTATTCTGAATGTAACTGGGAGCCAGTGTAGAGACCTGAGGACAGGTGTGATGTGCTCTGATTTCCTGGTTCTGGTCAGAATCCTGGCCGCAGCGTTCTGGATGAGCTGCAACTGTCTGACTGTCTTTTTGGGAAGGCCCGTGAGGAGGCTGTTACAGTAATCCACCCTGCTGCTGGTAAAAGCATGAACAAGTTTCTCTAAGTCTTCACTGGAAACAAAGCATCTGATTCTTGCAATGTTTTTGAGATGATAGTATGCTGATTTACTAACTGCTTTGACATGACTACTGAAACTCAGATCTGACTTCAGAGTCACACCAAGATTCTTGACCTTATTTTTTGTTGTTTGACCCCTAGTGCCAAGGTACGCATTCACCTTGAGAACCTCATCTCTGTTCCCAAACGCAATGACTTCAGTTTTCTCTTTGTTTAACTGAAGAAAGTTTTGGCACATCCAACTGTTCATTTCATCAATGCATTGGCAGAGGGTGTCAATAGGGCTGTAGTCATTAGGCAATAAGGCTAAGTAGATCTGAGTGTCATCAGCATAGCTGTGGTAGGAAATTTGGTTCTTAATAGACAGTTTCATTAAACAAACTATCATTTATATAAAGTTTTATAAATGGATTCTTTGTTTTAGTGAATAAATCTTTGGCAGTTGTCATCAGGTAAAGAAATCTATGTCAGTGAAAGCACAAAAAATAGTCATGGACGTCATGGAATTTTTTTCTCCTCTATATAGACATTTGTGTAACTTCTTAAAGAGGTAAATTCTATAGTATTTGTAACCTACTGGCCCTACTGCACCCAACCTGGTCTGAGCTGGGATCAAAACGGCGATCCTTTGCATGGGAGTCATTTGCTCTAACAAGGAGGCTAAAGACCATAGTCTCTACCATCTGTCGCTAGAGCACCTTTTGAGGTCAGAGGAGTGAGGTTTACCGGCATAGCACTTCGCTAACTGGCCTTCATTACAGTGTTTTTTCCTACTATGGCAGTCAACATCAGTGGTGCCTGCAGCTGTAGGGCTGTACCCACTGTGCGTACCTACCACGAGAGGGCGGGAATTAATGCAGCTTTTTAATTAATTAATTTATTTATTAATTTATTTGTTTATTGCATGATTTAAATTGATTATTAAACTGTATACACTACAATATATTGACAAAGCAAGAAAGAATGAGAATAAATACAGGTGTGTGTTTTAAAGCGTGTATGTGTATGTGCATAGTGGAAGATGGGTAAAGAAATCTATTGGCTTTAGTTCTGCTGGCGGTTTTTCTGCAGACTAAAAATTACAACTCAGATAGCTATTGTTTAAAACAAGGTTCAAAATTAGTAAATGCTCTTTAAAAACAGATAAACTTAATTGAGACATTTGCCAAAAGGCCTAAAACTAATGAGACAATTACTGATCCCCCACACGGAGAGGAGCAGTCTCATCAGCACCTGAGCCGGGGAAACTGTCTTTCATCATACTGATCAGATCCAGCTGCTGCGCAGCCTCCTCACATGAAACGGAACTATTCAAGGTGTTTTAAACTATTTTATCTGACAGACTGGCAAAAATAAGCAGACATCTCCATTCTCACAACGAGTTTCTGAGTTTTCTCACCCTTCCAACCGAGTTTGTTTCACTGAGGTAATGTGGGAACATGTTCAGTGCTGTTGCGAATATTGTAAACGCCTGTCCTGCTTATTCAAAATATTTAATTAAATGAATTAAATTGTAATTGACCGACGCAACATGGAAAACAGTTTAATATAGGCTTCTCTCAAACGGAATATTTCACTTTAATTTTATTTAGACTAGATTATTATTTTATTTGACAATCCAGTTCGTGATTCGGAGATTTGTTTTGAAGCACTTCACCTCAAATGTTATTCGTTCTTCTATTTTATCTAGAAGTTAACTGACCAACAAAAATATTTAAACAAAGAGACAAACTATACGAAATTCTTTTTAAAAATATATTTTTATATTTATAAAATTATATTTTGGTTTGAGCCCTGCCACTACTCAACTGTGCGGGTGGATGATTTTCGGTCAGTGGAAAGTAAGAATTTAATTAATGATTCACCAATTGTATTGTATCACAATCTTTGTTATATATTTGCACATTTTTTAACATGTCATAATTTTAAAGATTACGTCTTGAGCTTCTGATTTTTCCTTGGTGCTGATGTGCTTTTATTACATTTAGATTTCAACGAAATATTAAAAGTAAAAAGGAAACAAATTATGTCGTAATGAATGCCATTAAATTATGTAGACTTTGACAGTAAGCATCAGTGTTTCTTGACATGATTGGGGAAGGGGGCGGGGCGGTGCTGGACTTGTGCGTACCTTGGAATAAAATCCTGCAGGTGTCCCTGGTCAACATCAACTGTTTAATTACCAACATTATCTCAATTGTGTTCAAATGAAGAATGAAACTCATAGAGGTTTGGAACAGCTTAAAGTTAAGTAAGCTGCCATTTTTGCATGAACTATTTCAGCTTTTTAAAAATAAATAAAATAAATTGGTGATTTAAAAAGTAATGCGGTCAAAACTGGAATTGTTTATGTGTTATCTGTTGGTAACTGACTGCCTGTCAATTAGACTCAAGCATTATATTCAGCTGTTATACAATAGACTTGAAAATCTGTTGAAATTTAACACTAGTTAATGTAAAGAACACTTACTGTAAATGTATGAACAATATACTTATCCTGACACCATGTACCTTTAATATTAAATAACCTGCTTATTATGTATTGTGGCGACATGGTGGCTCAGTGGTTAGCACTGTCGCCTCACAGCAAGAAGGTCCATGTCTGAGTTTCAGCTGTGTCAGGTGGCAATTCTGTGTGAAGTTTGCATGTTCTCCCTGTGTTCGTGTGGGTTTCCTCCGGTTGCTCCGGTTTCCCCCACAGTCCAAAGACATGAGCTATAGGTGAATTAAACAAACTAAATCGGCCGTCGTGTATGTGTGAATGAGTGTGTATAGATGTTTTCCTGTACTGGGTTGCGGCTGGAAGGACATCTCCTGTGTGAAACATATGCTGGATAAGTTCCCCTGTGGTGACCCCAAATTATTAAAGGGACTAATGAATGAATGATGTATTGTCTATTTGGAACCAGCAGAATAAGAATGAATTATATTGTCTAATGGAAGTAGGCAGAAAATAATCATTTTTATTATGTGAAGCATACAGCATTTGCTCAAAAAAGTTGATTCATTAACTATCATATATCCTTAAAAATTGGGCAAAAATGGCTGTCCATAATATGCAGCAGCTTTATCAAAGTTTTCCAGTTTCATCCAGTTTCATGACTGGATGATCAAATCAGTGACCTTTTCCCTATATATACTGTAAGTGTGATTTCAATAGGGATCGAACACGTCACTTCCACATACTCTCATAAAGATTACAGCTCTATAATCAAAGAAAAAAGTGCCCTCTGACTCCTCAGGTGAGATTTTTTTCTTTTCGTTTATGTACTCGCTAAACATTTCAAATATGTTATGATGTTGAATGGTTAAACAGTGGTCTGTGTTAGTCAGCAAATCACTGGAATGAGATTATCCTGACTCACTGTTGCCTTTGAGTTGAATGACCAGTATCTTGCAACGCTGCTTGTTATATTTACTGTCTACAGAAACAAGAGGTAAGACACAGGTCATCTGTGCTGGGCTGGCAAACATCATGTAAATACATCAACATATTCTAATCTGATTTTTTATATTCCAGCTCACATTTTTTTTCATTTTACAGGCTTCAATCCTGGATGATTTATTTAGAGCGTATGCAAATGTAATCCAAATCATTTCACTCTGATTGAAAAGCTTATAGGTTAAACCAAAGCCAGCACAACAGGTATTGCTCAAGAAAGTGATTGCGTTAGCGGAAAAAGTGCTTAACTAAATTTGTAAATAGTTTGTCACGTTGAGCTGTTTCATCGATGAAGTAACAGCACAATTTGTACCTTTTGGTAATGGTGATGTGTCAATGACTTTGATTTTTTTTTTTTTTTAGAACAGTTCTTCATTTCAGTTATATTTTTTGTGTCTTGACTTAGTATGAAAGTGTTTGTTCTGTATTTCACTGAGTGATACTAGTAGTACTCTGTCATGCGAAATGCAGCCTACCCAATAGTAGCCGATCATTTTATAATGTATTTGAAAAATAATTTCATATTGGTGGAGATACAGTGGGTGACAGTTCAATATGATCATTAACGCTGCACGTGACGATTTGGTGGGACCAATTGTGCCACAAGCCTGCTTTTGAGTGAAGGTCTCGGACGTTAGATCGCCCCCTGGGGGCTGGCTGCAGTACAAGTCATAAAGCCTGCCTCCTCCGTGTTAATGAAGGAGACATGAGACCAAATAAAAAAATTTATTACACTTGCAATAAAATGTTCTGAAAGATGGTTCTGGTCAGTTAAGGCACTGGTTATCGTGCTGATATAGGTGCAGATCTTAATTTTTGTAAAGAGTATGTTTTGAGCAGTAATTTGATACTGGGCGTGTCATCGTGATTGACAGCTGTGATTGACAGTTTCTCAAAGCAGACGTCGGGCAGGCCAGAATCACGATGGCAGGCCAGATTGACCGTCAGGCCACCGGGAAATGTCCCAGTGCTCCCTATGGCCAGTCCGCCCCTGCGCCTAACCACCCAGATAGCAAAATACACTCGGGCCAGTTCCGGCTAGACTCTCGCCTTCTGGAGACTTACCCTTCGGCCCGACTTCGTCTGCTGTACCTACTCGCGCACATTACTCGCAGGCCGATCCGGCTCGGATGCGGCAGCGTCGGAAATCCAATGTCCTTTTTACCCCAACGCAATTTAATAGGGCACTATAAAGGCTTAAAATTTCATTCTTATATTTGCAGCCTATGGGCTATGTTTCTCAACATGTATTGTAGACAACTTTTCTAAAACATAAAGTGTAGGGTAAAAGCATGTTTATTACTAAGGAAACCAAAACAACTTTTAATTTAGCACATCACATCACATACAGTACCTTTGCATATGGTATACATACAGTACCGACCTATCTAGTACTGTGAAAAGGCAAAGCTGAAAATTGCCTGTTATTATTTTAGCTGACTAAGCGGATCACACCAAACGCGCTTTTACGTTCTTAAAATACGAGGCGCACCACACTGCCTTTTTTGATGACAAGAAAAAAAGAAGCGTGGTGCACTTTTTTTGTCACTAGCCAATGACTAAATCAGCTGCGAATTGTGTGTGAGTGTTGGTGTTGATATTGATATAATATTTAATAATATTGTTAAATTCAAGATTTGTGAGTCATACAGCACCGGATAACTCAAAACAGCAACCACAAGTCTCTCCTCTATCTTTAAAAGTCTCCTTAGTCGTCTTGACAACACAAACACTGCAGGCACCTCAACGGAAACCCTGCTTCTGCTTACATTTGGTTGGAGAATGAAAAGACGTGACAGACGTAACATGCTTTTTCACTCAGAGTTAACTTTTTTCAACTGCGAGCAAACATCGCGCAATGGCAAAAACACTAGGCAGCAGCTGGCAGTTAAAATGCGAGGCATGCAGGTCGCATAAGAAACATGCAAAACGCTCGCAGCGGTTAGAAAATCATTAGAAAATCAACCTCTCAACACAAAAAGCGCATTCATTGTGATCAGCCCCTAAGTTTATGGTTAAAGTGCCACCCAGTGGTCAAAAGCTGCAGGCGCATTTACTGCTGCGGTGGTGGCGGCGGCGGCAGCAGAGGGAACATATTGAAGTGTTAAACATCTGTATTGAAGATATTTGGTATTCGGTATTCAAGATCTGTGGTGTCTGGTGTCAAGTTCAGTGTCACTAACATCAAATCAGAATTTAGTAAAGATACTAAGGAATATTTGACAAATGGATCATTGAATTACAAAAAAATAATGTGATTGGCCACGTTTTTAAAAAAATAATCAACAGACCAGAGTCAATTATTTAGCTAACGCTATGCTTATCAGACCTAAAGTCACTGTTCAGATGTTGTATTTCAAGACATTTGCCAGATTTTTGTCTTCAAACAGCTCCTGTAGTTTCTTACCCATCTCAACCAAAGCCTTGGGATATGATTTTTGACTGTTGTATGGTTTAAAAAACCTCATTCAGTGTAATGTAGTGTAATGAACCTGAAATGTGGTCAAGACCTTCCTGGCATTACATTAGCTGTGCGATTCCCTGAAAACAACTGCACACCTTAGGATGTTCATCAGCCAATCAGAATAAAGCATTCAACGGCCCTGTGGTATAATTAGGCCTAGTTATAGTACAGTAAAACATGAATGAACCTTAGAGAAACAATACAACTTCCTGAAATGCTGCATCTAATATTAGTGTTTCAACCACAGAACGTCATCAATGAAATACTTTTTAAACTAGAATTGTCAATAATCCTTTAACACAATACATCTTATCTATGGTCAATTAAGCACAGACATCATTAACCTTTGTAGTTTTAAGGCATATGCAGCTTATATGTAAATCAAGTGAGCATGAGATGAGTTTATATCAAATTTTTCAATACTAAGCTGAAGGAGAAACAGAACAGGTTATCAATTTTCCATCCGGGATTGTTGTGTTCTGCTACTTCCATTGTCGTCAGTTTTATCAGACCATTAACTGTCTGAAGTGAATAGCATATCATTTACCTCAGCTGGTACATTTAGTTCGTGCACATGTAATATATAAGCATTAAAATTTGATCCATATGAGGTATGTAAAAATCAATGAAGAGGACTAGTTTTCCTCATTCTTTAGATTTTGCCTAAATGGACAGTTTACAGCCCAAAATATAAATATGTATATCCTCAACATTTATTCACATTCATGTGGTTATAAACCTTTACAAATTTCTTTCAAGAGTTCACACTTAGCTGATGATTGATTATAAAGCGTGTTTGGCATGCTGTCCTGGGAGAGAGCCCTGAGCTTATAAGATCCTTGACCCCGGGGCTCCCTCCAGTTTGCAGGGCAAGAGGGGAGTTTGAGCTCAGGTAGATCTCGATGAACTCCCCCAACTTGTTAATGGCTAATGACAGATTATAGGGATAGCTATACTACTTACTAAGAGCTCATCTATAGTGCCAATTTGGTATGGGCAAATTACTTATATCGCGTGTTTTTGGACTGTGGAAGGAAACCTGGGAACCCGAGGGAAACCCATGCGAGCACGAGGAGAACATGCAAACTCCGCACAGACATGTCGACTGCTACAGTAAGGACTTTTAATCAGTGACCTTCTTATTGTGAGGCAACAGTGCTAATTACTGGGCCACCGTGTCGCCTAATCTAGAAAAAGGAGGGAGGAGTGGGAGGAGGGATTCTTCAGGATAAAGATACTGAGGTAAGAAACTCTGGTTATTTATAGTGAGTTAAGCCGCGATCACACTAGAGTTTAAGCTTGCGAAATTCTGTCGCACGGCGCTGCGAAAAGGGGCGGGAATAAACAAGATGATTAGACATTAAAAAAGAGAGCGATCGCACCATGTTTTAAATGTCTGTTTAGAGAGGTCATGTTTTGATCCTGGATTGGTCTCACGCAGTCAAGTGATGCGATTTCGCAGGTCAGAGTTCACCAAGCTTGAACTTTGCACCGCAGCGAAATGCGAAAGTTGACGCATGACCCTGTGTTTCCGGCCTGACGCATTTGCGTGCATATGAATGGAAGTCTATGAGGAGTAAAGTCCAGTGTGACCACAGCTTTATAGTCTGATTGGTGCATCATGAGTTAGTTAATGTGGGACCAGCTGTGGTCAATCATAAGCATGTGATCCTCTCGAAATTAGTTTATAAATAAACTTCACTTTCTGTTGAACACACACACACACACACACACACACACACACACACACACACACACACACACACACACACACACACACACACACACACACACACACACACACACACACACACACACACACACACACACACAAAAGATAAGATTGTTCCAAAAAATGTCCATAGTATACAAACAAAAAGCTATGAAAGTCTTTTTAGAATGTCTTCCCTTGTTTTTATCAGAAGAAAGAAACTCAAACACGTTTGGAACAAGTGGAGGGGGAGTGAATTATGGCAGAGTTTTCTTTTTTTTCACTTTAACATGCATATTTGGGAAGAACCTAAAGCACCATACACTGTTTGCCAGTGTGTAAATATGAGACACTCCTATTTAGATGTTGTGTTTTAGTCAAAATGTTTTTATTAAATTATCAATCATTGATTCATTGCCACTGTGTATGAAATGTGCTATTTAAATAAACTTGCCTTGCCTTGATTCCTTTTATTTGTGGTGAAACCTTAGGAAGAATCTTTTCTTTGCATTAAGCAATGCAAAAACAATTGAAAGCATGTGTGCTTGTGTTGAAATTCACACCATGTGCACTACACAACATGTGGAACGCAATCAGGAACAAAATGTCTAAATGTGAATTTTGACTGTCAACACACAGCATGATTGTGTAAAGGTAGGAATTTTTTGAATGTTTCTTTAGTTAGACATGCACACTTTAAGCAACAAGTGTTGTGAAGGTGTGTACATACAATGCCCTACATGAATAAACACCATATGGCATTGCATATACAAATATATTCTCAAACAGAGCAATTTCATTGGCTATTATGCTTGTTGACCGGGTCAAAGTCAGTGGTGACACAATTAAATGTCACATATTTTGAGGTCATGAACCAACAAAACCAAAATTCCTTTAAGAGGTCATAATACTATAAAAAAACATCCTGTCAGTTTCAGAACCCAAAAAGTTCTCATTTATGTAAAAACAGCTTATATTGAAGCCAATCTGCCATAAAGAAGGGTGACACCTTTAGCTCCGGCCTACACATTCTTTCTATTGCCTTTCCAACACAGAAAAGAATGGATTCATTTTTTGCTTTTAATAAAAAAGTTAGACACAATGTCACTAAGAATCTGCTCTTTGTCCATTGCTTTTTAGTGCAGATTCATTTACAAACAATTTACAATTTGATGCTTGATTTTCATAAAGATTGAAACAAAATGATGTGCAGACTATACTGGAATTCTGAATCTCCTAAATGTCCAGGATTTGGCTTTTGTTTTCTATAATCATTGCAGCACTTTTACCATTCTCTTTAAGCTTTGTTTACATCTCAAAATGTGAACCAAAAGTATTGTACACAAACCCCAAACATATACCTAAAAACTGATAATTATCATAATGTTTATTATTTATAAAGTGCTTTTCTTACACCCGAATAGCTACATCAAGCATAATAATAATGATGATGATAATAATAATAATAATAATAATAATAATAATAATAATAATAATAAAACATTCAATTAAAGTACACTGTAAAAAATATCTGCTAATTAACATTGTATTTTGTGGTTCACATGGTGTTTACTGTTTATTAATGGTTGCAAATTGCATTATGGGATGTTGATCTTTGCTCTGGCAAATTTTGATGTTGAAAATTCAATGCAGATAACCAAAGTGACTTTTATGGACATTTTAGTAGTTTGAGATACAATATTTTTTAAAGAAACATCTACATTACCTGACAAAAGTCTTGTCGTCAATCCCATTTGTAAGTGCAACAAATTTTAGCTTGACTTCTAGTTGATCATTTGTGGAAAAGTGGCAGAAGGTAGATTTTTTTAGATGAATCATCTGTTGAACTGCATCCCAATCATCACAAATACGGCAGAACACTTACTGGTACCCACATGGACCCAAGATTCTCACAGAAATCAGTCAAGTTTGGTGAAGGAAAAATCATGGTTTGGGGTTAAATTCAGTATGGGGGCATGTAAGAGATCTGCAGAGGTGATGACAACATCAACAGCCTGAGGTATCAAGACATTTGTGCTGCCCATTACATTACAAACCACAGGAGAGGGCAAATTCTTGGGGCAGGATAGCGCTCCTTCTCATACTTCAGCTTAAACATCAAAGTTCTTGAAACCAAAGAAGGTAAAGGTGCTACAGGATTGGCCAGCCCAGTCACCAGAGATGAACATTATTGAGCATATCTAGGGGGAAGATGGATGAGGCATTGAAGATGAATCCAAAACATCTTGATGAACTCTGGGAGTCCTGCAAGAGCGCTTTCTTTGCCAATTCAGATGACTTTATTAATAAGTTATTTGAGTCATTACAGAGATGTATGGATGCAGTAGCTCAGCCAATGGAAGTCATACATAATATTAATTCTTTTTCCACTGGACCGTGACTTTATATTCTATACTGTACATTATTTCTGTTAAAAGACAAGACTTTTGTCTAAGCAAGATCAGACCTTACTGTTTTAATTAAATGATTAAAAATCAAGGCATGATCATATTTTATTTTGGTAAAATAAGCGTAATCTTGAGGCCTTTGCTTTTCATATAAGCCACTTCTGATACCAAATGATCAACTAGAAGTCAAGTTATTATTTGTTGATCTTAAAACTTGGATAGGCGACAAGACTTTTGTCAGGCAGTGTAAAGAGAAATAAGTCTGTAAAATACCAGAAAAAGTTTGTTACCAGGTTTTGTACTGTAATTTACAACACAAACACAGACAATAAATGACTTCAAACTATTAAAAATGTCAACAAGAGTTACTTTTGAAACTTTTCAACATCAAAAGCATTTGGTGGAAAGATCAATATCCCATGATGCAATCAAATATAATCAATAAAGCGAAAAAACACAAACCACCAAATACAGAAACTATTTCTTCACAAATATATTTTCAGTATAGGCAGTGAAAATTTAACAGTAAAAGAACAGCAATCGTAAATATAATTAAGACAAAAAAACATTTTAAAAAGATGACGACTGTTTCATAAATCTACTTAATGTGTGATGTATACATTGGGCTTAAATCAGATGCAAATAAGTGCCTTGAAAATTGTTGTCTCTATATTACGTTTAACAGTGTTTTATTTGCAGTGTACTTTAAAAGCTTAAAACAGCTGTTTACATAGAAGAGCATTGCAACATTTGCCAAGATTAGCTATCACAGAAAGCTCGTTCTTAAATTTAGAAGCAAACATGTTGGTTTAGAGATTATTCTCCAAATCCACCTCATGGCTGTAAAACTAACTGCTGACCCTATTCTATGATGTATGGTTGACAGGTCGCCGGTCCAGACTTGTCTTACTGGTAATGTGGTCTTGTCTAATGCTTGGGCTGTCAAAAGTTTGAGGTGAACAAAGGCCAATGTGTTATTGACCTGTGGTACAGATTCACTGTCAAAATAACCTCATGACTCAAACTCATGAAGATATGTTAGACTGACTTAAAACTGGTAACTTTTGAGAAGAAAAGCAGAGGTCAAATAGTTGTGTAATCACTATTGTATAATATTCACAATTCCAGTTGTATAAAAATAAAAACTTACTTAAACTGACTTACAGTAAATGTAATTTCTGTACATTACTAAATTTATTCATAACTCCAGACTATTATATGGTTGAATATTTACAAATAAATGTATTTTATGATACCACCATGTACTTAAAATATATGGTCAATGGCGTATGTATGTATGTCTGCTTACATATATGTGCTTAATCTAATATATAAACACACACTTTTTGATAAAATCCTATTTTTATTGGATTATGAAGATCACATGTTATTAAAATAATTCCAGATATGAAGCCCAAATACATTTATTTTTATAAATGTTTAGATTTTACAATCACAGATAAATGTTTTTCAAGAACATAAATTCGTCTTGTAATAACTCTCACTAACACTCCAGGGGTGTCACGATCACCAGCGATCTTCTCCCCTTAGATGGCTGGTTCACTTGCACAAACACAATGGACTACAAATCTACCATCTAATGGACTACATCTCCACACATGCACTCCGCTCACACACACATGTTCCTCATCTCTACTGATTGCACACACACACCACCGGAGGATTGTCAAAGACTGATTACACACAGTACATAAGCAGCACACACACTCACTTCATTGCCGAGTCTTGTATTCTGTTCCAGTTGCAATTCTAAGCGTTTCCTTGTTTTGTCTTTGCCGTGTTTTTGACCCTCGCCTTGATTATCTGTTTAGCCCAGCTTGCCGCCAGCCTTTTGATTATCTGCCTGTAATATTTACTACGACTCTGGATTGCCCTCACACATCTGCTTGCTCCATACCTGCCAACATTTGGTTCGTAAATTCCGGGAGAGGGGGGGGGGGGGGGGGGGGGGGGGGTAATTACGTCATACGCAAATTTGCATATTACTGACGTCATCGCGTTCTACCATTTCTGTTTGCTTAACAGCCTATGGTAAATAAATGGGGTATTTTATATTCGCACTATGCTTTATGTAAGCTTGTCAATTTAACTAAAGTTATTGCTGTTTGAATACAGTATATCATTATAGATGAGTAGGGAATTTGCAGTAATCTCTCAGACGTAATATACTCAGACAAGTTCTGAAACTCACACTTAAACATCTCTGATTGTGAACAATAAACGGTCAAATTAAATTGTTAAAATAAAGGAGAAGCAGATCAGGTTGACTGTACAAGGGAAATACCTTAAAACTGCCACCTGTTCTAAATCATTTGCCGTCGTTACGCAGAGAGGTGCTCTGCTCTCAGGCTGCAGGGGAGGCTCATTGAGAAGAGTAGGGATGGCACAGTAATGGACAAACGACAGTCGATAAAAAACGCCAGTAACACACAAAAAATAAAAATCGCCAGTAACACACAAAAAAGTCGGCAACTAAGTTGGCAACACTGGCGCAAACTGAAGAGCGGGGAGCGGGAGGAGTAAGAGGTTTGGGGAGATGGGGGCGCGTGAACTGTAGCGCGCGACCGGAAGAGCACAAGCGCCAAGTAAGTTTCAGCCCGGACTGTACCAAAATGTTGAGGGGCGGGGGAATTCCGGGAGTTTACCGGGAGACAGAACAATACGGGAGACGGGTCTGAAATACGGGAGACTCCCGGGAAAAACGGGAGTGTTGGCAGGTATGGCTTGCTCCTGTCTTGATCATTGCTTGCCTGACCATCCCTCTAATAAAAGCCTGCATTTGGATCTGCACCTTTGTTGTCATGTCACTTCCGTGGTTACAGAAGACTCGGCCAAACATGGATCCAGCAGGACGTCTCGTCAAACTAAGGCAAGGTATGAATTCCCTCGAGGACCATATAATTTCTTTTCTGGACATTGCCAATGAGACCACTCTCCTGGACTTTATACTTTATTGATTTTTTCTATAATGGACTAAATGAACCACTGAAATCCACCCTCATCCGTTATGGTCCTCGGGGGTCTTTCCAGCAAGCACTAGATGTGTCTTTACGAGCCATTGGTTCAACCTTCACTGTAGGCGAGGTGGAGGAGACCCCTTAATGTTTTTTTTTTTGGGGGGGGCAATAGACAGCAAGACCCGCCGGCAACGGGGCTTGCTGTTCCCTCTATTAACACAATTAGGCTGGCATCTCCTATACTCCTGTCCCCTGTTCACCAGCCTAGACCACAGCCAGCTAACAAGATGGCTGCCGCCAGTTCTCCATGTCACAAAATGGCCACCTCCAGTCCTTCAGGTGACAAAATGGCCACCTCCAGTCCTCCAGCTAACAAAATGGCCGCTTCCAGTTCCCCAGTTCACAAAATGGCCGCCTCCAGTCCTCCAGCTCACAAGATGGCTGTCTCCAGATCTCCAGCTCAAAAAATGGCTGTCTCCAGTTCCCCAATTCACAAGATGGCCGCTTTCAGTCCTCCAGCTCACAAGATGGCCACCTCCAGTCCTCATGTTCACAAGATGGCTGTCTCCAGTTCTCCAGCTCACAATAAGGTCAAGAATCTTGGTGTGACTCTGGAGTCAGATCTGAGTTTCAATAGTCATGTCAAAGCAATTAGTAAATCAGCATACTATCATCTCAAAAACATTGCAAGAATCAGATGCTTTGTTTCCAGGGAAGACTTAGAGAAACTTGTTCACGCTTTTATCAGCAGCAGGGTGGATTACTGTAACGGCCTCCTCACCGGCCTTCCCAAAAAGACAGTCAGACAGTTGCAGCTCATCCAGAACGCTGCGGCCAGGATTCTGACCAGAACCAGGAAATCAGAGCACATCACACCGGTCCTCAGGTCTTTACACTGGCTCCCTGTTACATTCAGAATAGATTTTAAAGTATTATTACTTGTCTATAAATCACTAAATGGCCTAGGACCTCAATACATTACAGATATGCTCACTGAATACAAGCCTTGCAGATCACTCAGATCTTTAGGATCATATAAACTAGAAATTCCAAGAGTTCAGTCAAAGCAGGGTGAATCGGCATTCAGCCACTACGCCCCTCGCTGCTGGAATCAGCTTCCAGAAATGATCAGATGTGCTCCAACATTAGGCACATTCAAATCCAGACTGAAAACACATCTGTTTAGCTGTGCCTTTACTGAATGAGCACTGTGCTACGTCTGACAGATCGCATTATGTTTTTCTCCTCTTTTTCATTCTTTTACAACCTGTTTTAAATATTTTTATCTGTTTTTATCAGTTTTTTATTATCTGTTTTTATTTTATTTATTTTTCTTACACTTGTCTTTTTTTATTCCTGTTTATGTAAAGCACTTTGAATTGCCACTGTGTATGAAATGTGCTATATAAATAAACTTGCCTAAAAACTTGCCTAATATGGCTGTCTCCAGTTCCCCAGTTCACAAGATGGCCGCATCCAGTTCCCCAGCTCACAAGATGGCTTCCTGTTCTGAGTCTGTTCCTGTTATAGTTACAGTCCAAATTCCTGTTCCTGAAATGCCAACAGCAGAGCTGTTGCTGCCAGAGTCGCCGCCGCCGCCAGAGCTGCCAGAGTCGCCGCCAGAGCTGCCAGAGTCGCCGCCGCTGCCAGAGTCGCCGCCGCTGCCAGAGCCATTGACGCCGACAGAACCCTTTGTATTCCCCGAATGGCGGGCGCCAGGTATCTCTGAATTCCCCAAATGGCGGGCGCCAGAAACCTCTGAATCCCTCGAATGGCGGGCGCCAGAAACCTCTGAATCTCTCGAATGGTGAGCATCAGATGGCTCTGAATTCCCCGAATGGCGGGCGCCAGACCCACTTGAATTCCCTGAATGGCGGGCGCCAGATCGACTTGAATTCCCCGAATGGCGGGCGCCAGATTCTCCTGAATTCCCCGAATGGCGGGTGCCAGATCTTCTTGAATTCCTCGAAGGGCCAGGGGTACGAGATCCACCTGAGTCCCACGAAAGGCCAGAGCAGTCACCTGAGTCCCACGGAAGGCCAGAGCAGTCACCTGAGTCCCACGAAAGGCCAGAGCCACCACCTGAGTCTCACAAGAGGTCTGAGCCATCACCCGAGTTCCACAAAGGACCAGAATTACCACCTGAGTTTCAGGAAGGGCAGCCAGAGCCGTGTGATTTGCCAGAGTCGTGTGATGTGCAAGAGCCGTGTGGCATCCCAAAACCGCCAAATCTATATGAACTGCCAGTGATCCTTGAACCTAAACCTCCTGACCCACTGGGGTTATATGAACTGCCAGTGCCCCTTGAATCTAAGCCTCCTGACCCACTGGGGTTATATGAACTGCCAGTGCTCCTTGAACCTAAGCTTCCTGACCCACTGGGGTTATATGAATTGTCAGTGCCTCCTGAACCCAAGCCTCCAGACCCACTGGGGTTAAATGAACTGCCTATATCTCCTGAATCCAAGCCTCCAGACCCACTGGGGCTATCTGAAATGCCAGTGCCCCCTGAACCAAAACCTCCTGACCCATGGGGGTTATATGAACTGCCTGTGCCTGCTGAACCTAAGCCCCCAGACCAACTTCAGCTCCATGCTCCAGGCCCTCCGCAGCTCCACTCTCCAGGCCTTCCTCCAACTTCACTCTTCAGGCCTTACGCAGCTCCAACTACACGCTCCAGGCCCTCAGCAGCTTCACTCTTCAGGCCTTACGCAGCTCCAGCTCCACGCCCTCTGCAGCTCCGCTCTCCCGGCCTTTTGCAGCTCTATGCTCCAGGCCCTCCGCAGCCCCACGCTCCAGGCCCTCCGCAGCCCCACGCTCCAGGCCCTCCGCAGCCCCACGCTCCAGGCCCTCCGCAGCTCCACGCTCCAGGCCCTCCGCAGCCCCACGCTCCAGGCCCTCCGCAGCTCCACTCTCCGGGCCTTCCGCAGCTCCACGCTCCAGGCCCTCCGCAGCTTCACTCTCCGGGCCTTCTGCTGCTTCATGCTTCAGACATGCCTCAGCTGCATGGTCCTGGCCCTCCATCCCTCCCCCTGTTCCGCCTCCGCTCCACCTCCCGCCTGAACTGTGATAGGAGTGTCTGAAAGCCACTCCTTAGAGGGGGGGCTCTGTCATGATCACCAGCGATCTTCTCCCCTTAGATCGCTGGTTTACTTGCACAAATACAATGGACTACAAATCTACCATCTAATGGACTACATCTCCACACATGCACTCCGCTCACACACACGTTCCTCATCTCTACTGATTGCACACACACACCACCGGAGGATTGTCAAAGACTGATTACACACAGTACATAAGCAGCACACACACTCACTTCATTGCCGAGTCTTGTATTCTGTTCCAGTTGCAATACTAAGCGTTTCCTTGTTTTGTCTTTGCCGTGTTTTTGACCCTCGCCTTGATTATCCTGTTTAGCCCAGCCTGCCGCCAGCCTTTTGATTATCTGCCTGTAATATTTACTACGACTCTGGATTGCCCTCACACATCTGCTTGCTCCTGTCTTGATCATTGCTTGCCTGACCATCCCTCTAATAAAAGCCTGCATTTGGATCTGCACCTTTGTTGTCATGTCACTTCTGTGGTTACAAGGGGTTTTCTAATGAGTATTTCAATTAGTGCCCTGTAAAGAGGTGCACCTCTCATGCAAAATCAACCATTGGAATCTGTTTGAACATACATGTGTGTGTATATAGTGTGTACACAAGCATATTACAGTTGTACAAGCAAGTCATGTCCTTTTAAAAGTTTTTTAATGTTAAAACAGGATCCAAATTCCAGCAATTTTGAGGCCAACTGCACCACGACATAGCCGTGGGGTTTTCCTATGAAAACCCTATGAATTTATTGACAGGAGTGTATTATCATGTCTTGGTGTTAACCTGTATTATCATATTCAAGATAGGATTTGTAAAGAAACTTGGATAAAAAAATCCAACTCTATGTAATCCAACAGCACTTCAAGAAGGAGTTTAACAAGTCTTTTTAAAACAGTGCTTGTTATTAAAGAAAAGACAGTGGAATTGCTATGTAGTTCATAACAGCTGGAATCACCACAGCTGCACAGTGTCAGTACAACTATAAATGAGAATGCTTCAATCACACAACAGGAATCCCGCTTTATGGATGTTGCATCATTTTGCATTGTTTACTTTTATCCTGACACATTTGCAGCGAGAGGGACAAAATAATGTGTGTGTTTGTGTGTGCAGCGAACTTTGTAAAGGCATTTGTGTGTGAATCATTCGTAACAGAAAGACTGAATAAAATCAAAAACAAATACATTAAACTATTGGAAAATGTCCTGGTTTAGCCTTCATTAATTAATTTTCCTTCAGCTTAGTCCCTTACTTATCAGGGGTTGCCACAGCAGAACGAACCGCCAACTATTCCGGCACATGTTTAACACATCGCATGCTCTTCCAGCCGCAATCCAGTAATGGGAAACACTCCCTCATTCACACACTCATACACTACGGCCAATTAAGGTCATCCAATTCTGGAGAGACTGGAGAAAACCCATGCAAACAGAGATCCATGAGAACTTGCAGACTCGAATCAGCGACCATCTTGCTGTGAGGTGACAATGCTAAAGACTGAGCCACCGTGCCGCCTGGTTCAGTCTTACTTTGGCATATTTGACTTAAAAACTGTATCTCTGCTTCAACCGTGTCTAAATTGCTGTCTTTGTCTGTTATTGATGTGTTTATCTGACATTTGATGCAGGAAAAGTGGACATGTTGGATTCAATGGATAAGAAGAACCAGCTCATTTGCATTTAAAGGTACAAGCGCAAAACAGCTACAATTTCCTTTGATTTCCTAATCGCCATTTTCAGCAGGGTATAATAAATAATCTGATGGGTATTTTGAGCTAAAAATTCAGTCACATTCTAGAGACACCAAAGACTTATTTTATATCTTGTAAAAGGGGCAAAAAAAGAGCCATTTATTAAACAAACCCAACGTTAAGTAATTGTGTCATCCTTTCAGTTCTTATCACAATGCTCATAGTTCACTTACTCCTTTCACTTTTGTTTATGAAGATTCTGGTAAGGGATGGTAAAATTTCTGGTACTTTTATTACTGACCAAAATGGTATTAGTTTTCCAAAAAAAGACATAACTCTGCAAGTTTAAACATCCTCCTAACAACATTTACTGGTATTTGTCTACATGTCAACTAACTTTGGGTTAGTTTTAGAGTTATTACTCTGATATACAGTGGGGAAATTAAGTATTGAACATGCCATTTCTGGGAATAATACTGTACTTCTAAAGGAGCTGTTGACATGGAATTAATCCAGATTTTGGTAAAAACTCAAACAATATAAACATAAAAATAAAACAAAACAAAGAAAAACTGAAAAAATTGTTACGTGTAATAACACAACAGAGTAATAATAACACAACAGACTTCAACAGAGTGTAAAAATCTTAATGGTTCTGTGGGTCTCGTCTATCAAATCTGATCTTTAGTTTGTATTTTATATTGGATTCAAATCAGGTGATTGGCTGGGCCATTCTACAGCTTGATTTTCTTTCTCTGAAAGCATTTGAGAGTTTGCTCGGCTGTATTTTGGATAATTGCCTTGCTGAAATGTCCACTCTGGTTTCATCTTCATCCTGATAATGCAGATGTTGGACTGAAGCAGCTAATATTAATTTACAATGACGATGGGCAGAGGGTTGCTGAATAACTTCTGAGAAATTTCAGATGCTGTCTGGGCTTTCACTTCCTTTATATACCCCCCTGTCTTCATATGTTCAATACTCTTCGCCTGCGTCATTTCATTTTATCATGCATACATTTGTAAACTAGTTAGATTTGTTTTCTTTGCGTATATGAATTTCTTTGGTTGTTATCAACATTTGGGGAAAAATTCAAGTCAACTGCACCTTTAGAAGTATGTTTTATGAGAAGAATGGTGACCAGTGGTGTTCAATATTTATTTTACCCGTTGTAAAATTGAGGGTGAAAATAGGTTTATAGGTCTTGTTATAAATCTAGTTATATATATATATATATATATATATATATATATATATATATATATATATATATATATATATATATATAATTTGTTGCCTTTTAAAAAAATGCAGACAGGAGGACAAGGAAAAAGGAAACAAAAATGAGGAAAGGGAAGAGAAGGAAGATGATATCAGTAAAATTGGGCTACACACACGTGAGCACAATGCGCATAAACTACAATAACCACTTTTACAGAATGAATTCTAGTCTGCGCTTTAAAAAAGTCATTTAATTTTATTTTAAAAGTCCATGTGATGATAAAAATTGGTACGATGGACAGCATTAATGGACAAACCAGCAGAGCAAGTACATTGTAAAACATCTGAAATGCTATTTTGCTCATTCTAACATCCTATAGCCAAATTCCATCATCACTGTGATTCAGTATTTTGGATACACTTTACATGAATAATGATGTATTAATAAACTAAACATTAATTTATTATGAATTAATGATGAGTTAAGGAGTGCGCTAATCATGAACTAATATGAAGTACAACATGATTCACAAGAGTGAATAGCAGCTACCTTATTTGTTAGTTCATGTTGTTAATTAATGTATTAAATAACATTTAAGTTTAAGCTAAATGTAACCAACATGAATAGGGCTGTGTATTGGGAAGGGCCTCACGATACGATACATATAGCGATACATGGGTCACGATACACTACTGTATATTGCCATTTATCGCGATACAATAAATATTGTGATATACTGCAATAGTTTGTATTAGTATGTGTGTCACATTATATTGTCAACTTGATAAAGTCGGCAGACAAATTAAAATTCCATTTCCAATTTATTTTACATCCATTCCAATTTATTAAAACTGCACAGTGTGATTGAACAGAGAACTATGTATATTGCAAAGCTTACAAATGGCATTTATGTTTTGTCTAATTCAGTACTCCCTGGTATAGCGTTTAGGGTTGGGCTATGTTGACCAATTTTGCATCGTACGATGTCTAATGTGAAACAAGGCGATGGACCATGGCATCGTCGTCATAGGGGGAGGTGAATTAATTATTTATGAATAATTAATAAATTCATAACAAATTAATTATTTGTAGCCTACCGTTTCAACTACCTGACCCGCATGGCCTTTGTTTTACTCATAACCAAATCATAAAAAATTAATAAATAAATAAATAAATATATAAAGATAAGTTACACACAAATTACCACCTGTCAATCACTTTTTTTTTCCGCGGGACTCCGGCATGACTAGGCAGAGTGAACTGTGCCATTATGGAGTCCACACACTTGCTTGGTAAAAAAGGTGCACAAACAACAGGAACCAACCAACAATATCTAAGGTTTTCACTAAAATTACTAAGTACAAGCGTGAAAGCGAAAGACTGAAGCAGTGTACTGATGCTGTGACACATTACCTGAGAGAATCAAAAGAGTGAAGAGTTGTTAGATAGAGACAAGAATAATAAAATATCATGTTTAACAACTAACTTCTAGTGAGATGCGATCCAGCGATACATCCTTGATAAACTGTCCATACCAATGACTATAAAATATACAGTCCGTACACTGTTCTCTGGAGCTTAGACGAGCGCATGACAGTGTGTGTGTGTGTGTGTGTGTGTGATCACGTGATGTGCGTTTTCAGCAGACGGAGGGCTGTTCAGAAATGCCAGATGAAACGCCAGTGTGGATGTGGATCATTTTTGTTTTAAAATGCCATTTTAAAACTAAGCTGTATCAGTGTAAACGGGGCCTGAGTGTGTGTTTTTCACAAGCGGGTTTGCAACGGGGGTGGTGCGGAGGATCGGTGATGCCACCTCAGCATCATGATGTCTATCGGCCATCGGCGATGGACGATGGCATCGTCTATCGACCCAACCCTAATAGCGTTAAAACCAAAGTGCAGCCACACGTCAGCTCTAGAAGCTGGAGGCATGAACTCCTGTGTTTAAACTGCTGACGTTGATGTCGACGGAACACTTGTCCATTGTTATTCAGTGTAAACGCACTGAACGGATGTGCATAAAGTGTTCATAAGTAGTTAAGAATGGGTTTATGATGATGTGCCCACCAAGTTAAGTCATGATATAATTATCCATTAACATATCATGAGTTCAAGAAGGTTAAATTAAGCATAAACTAATGTGGCAATAATACATTAATTAACAAACAATCATGTACTAACAAGTAATTAAGGTAGCTGTTATTCACACATGAATTCACATGGCTCATGTTGTAGTTAAAGTTAGTTCATGATGAGCGCATACATTAACTCATCATTCATAATAAAGTAACATCGTTCATAATAAAGTAATGCTTAGTTTACATATCAACACATCAATATTCATGTACTGGTATTGTAAAGTGTTACCAGTATTTTTAACTGCTAAACTGTCTTGAGCGGCTACTTGTTTAATATTTGAAAAACAATAAAAAATTTTTTTGGTATAATAGTAGAATTTGACTTTATATAGTGTATGTAAACTGACTCGGTACTTTCATACAGTTATCTGCTTATTGTTTTGATGTATATTTAATAATGTTATGTTTTCTGAGAAATAGAAAAGAACCCTAACACAAAGTAATTGTGTCATCCTTTCAGTTCTCATCACAATGCTCATACTTCACTTACTCCTTTCACTTTTGTTTATGAAGATTCTGGTAATGGATGGTAAAATTTCTGGTACTTTTATTACTGACCAAAATGCTATTACTTTTCCAAAACGAATGACATATCTCTGCAAGTTGCAGAGCAGTAGTGTATAATATTAGAACAGTTGTATTTTATTCTATGCTTTCAGAAACAAGTTTGTTTCACATGTAAAGACAGCAACGCAAGTAAAATCTTGCTCTTTGTACCAGCCAAATAAAAAGAAATTGTAGTGCAAAAACAGTAGACACTTAAAATGTGGATAACTATGGGTAAATTTCAAAAGCTGGTAACAGTGATGTAGTTTTATTTGTTTTTTTAGTTTGTGAGACAGCACTTTGGAATTTTTCTATCTTCAGAGTTCTTCTTTTCGATCTTAAACGTCTGGAGTTTTGTCACATGCTGTCATATGACTTTTTCTATAGAAAAAAAGAATAACTTTCGTGGATTGAAAATAAAAGGTATAATAAAAACATTATCTAATTTCTTCTAGGAAGTTCTCAATTTCTTTTTGTTTGACATGATGTACTGAAATAAAATAAAATATACAGTTTAAGTCAGAATTATTAGCCCCCCTGTTTATTCCCCCCGCCCCAATTTCTTTTTAATGGAGAGATTTTTTCAACACATTTCTAAACATAATAGTTTTAATAACTCATTTCTAATAACTGATTTATTTTATCTTTGTCACAATGACAGTAAATAATATTTTACTAGATATTTTTCAAGACACTACTATACAGCTTAAAGTGACATTTAAAGGCTTAACTAGGTTAATTAGGTTAACTAGGCAGGTTAGGGTAATTAGGCAAGTTATTGTATAACAATGGTTTGTTCTGTAGACTATCGAAAAATAATATAGCTTAAAGGGGCTAATAATTTTGTCCTTAAAATAATGTTAAAAAAATTAAAAACTGCTTTTATTCTAGCCAAAATAAAACAAATAAGACTTTCTCCAGAAGAAAAAATATTATCGGACATACTGTGAAAATGTTCTTGCTCTGTTAAACATCATTTGGGAAATATTTAAAACAGAAAAAAAATTCTGAAAAAAAGGGGGGCTAATAATTCTGACTTCAACTGTATATAGCAAATAGACATTCAAAAAAGACAAAAACAATACAAAAACGTTAAAATGAAGTGTATAAACAAATAAAACGTTTAAAAAATCTACAATAAGTCAATTTTAATAAAACACAGAAGATTACAACATATCTGTGGTTTGAATGTCTACGAGGAAACATCTAAAACGGCACTCATTTACATCCAGGAAGTTTATTTTTGAAAAGCAGGTTTTCCCTAGCTTGCAATTATTTTGCATGATGCATCTGTGAGAGAGAAAGAAGTTTTCCATTAGCCTATGCATTAGTAACTTCTTCCAATGTGAATAACCACACATGCCTTTAAATGCAATGTAGAAAAGCACAAGGAATATCTTGCACCAGCATGTTTGTTCCTGGGCGTATGTAAGAAAACACCCTGAGAACAAATGTAAATGAGGAAACATTGTAATTTGGCTGACTACAAAATCCTCAGAGAGATGGAGGTTTTATTTCGCTGATGGTAAAATGTAAACACACGCGCAAGGCTGGAATCACAATAAATAAAAAGGGATCATTTTTCACCTGTCAGCTGTTTTGCATGTGCTGCATAACACTGTAAACAGGCCTAAGGTTCTGAGCAACTTGCAGGTGTCTTTGTTTTTTACTTTTACATACATCAATACGCTGCACAACGTGCAATTACACAAGATTTGTAGACTTCTCAACAGTTTTGCTGTTGTAAATGCACTTCCATCAAATATGTGGGAGTTATACATTCCAGAAACTTGCTAGTGCAGGTTTGGATGCCTCCGCAAATATCTTTCTGTTTCATTAGAGAAAATAGTGCACACTGTACCAGTGGACTGTTGTCAAATATATGCTCTGTGTATATAAAAACAGTTCATACCATATGGGTCTAATTTAACCTAATCTGTGTTTTACCCCCAGATTCAGCTTATCTACAGTTCTAGAAGGAATGTCAGATAAAGCAAAGTCTTCTATGAACTGGTAAATCAGATTAAAGAGGTTAAGTATTCATCCTGCAAAACAACCTTATATTATTTCCTCAAAGAGACTTAAAATCTTATTATTTACTGCCACATGGATGATCACTTATTGTACATTTGTTTACTTATTGTATAGTGAGGTCTGTATTTCTTTGGATGTTGTTGTGGGATGAGGTTGGCCTCTAGGAAAGTTCTCCACTGTTACACTATTTGCCATTTGTAGATAATGGCTATCATACAGGGCTACATAGTTTTGAATTTAGTTTCCCCTTAAAAATAAAAACCTTCATTTAAAAAGTGAAGGATGTTTTAACTTGTGTTATCTTTGACTAATATTTCAATTAGTTTGATGATGTGAAACTGAAAAGTGTGACAAACATGGAAAAAAAAGAAATCAGTAAGGAGTCAAACACTTTTTCCACACCAATATACACTAACCGGCCACTTTATTAGGTACAACTGCTCATATAAGCAAATTTCTAATTAGCCAATCACATGGCAGCAGCTCAATGCATTTAGGCATGTAGACATGGTCAAGATGATCTGCTGCAGTTCAAACTGAGCATCAGAAAGGGGAAGAAAGGTGATTTAAGTGACTTTGAATGTGGTCTGAGTATTTCAGAAACTGCTGATCTACTGGGATTTTCACGCACAACCATCTCTAGGGTTTACAGAGAATGGTCCAAAAGAGAAAATATCAAGTGAGCGGCAGTTCTGTGGGTGCAAATGCCTTGTTGATGCCAGAGGTGAGAGGAGAATAGACTGGTTTGAGCTGAGAGAAAGGCAACAGTAACAACTGAGGTATGTAGAAGAGGACTCTGAATGGACAACACATCGATCCAATTCACCTATAGCGCATGTCTTTGGACTGTGGGGGAAACCGGAGCACCACGAGGAAACTCACGCAAACGCAGGGAGAAAATGCAAACTCCACACAGAAACGCCAACTGACCCAGTGGAGGCTCAAACCAGCAACCTTCTTGCTGTGAGGCGACAACACTACCTATACTGCGCCACTGCGTTCCCCTATTAAGTTAAAATTAACCAATTTATTTTTGTACAAAAAAACAAGTCAAGACAAAACATGTTTAATGTTAATTTAACTTATTAAAATATGTTAACCATGTTTTCAAATTAATTTATAATTCAGTTGAAATTAAGAATGTTTGCATTTGGCTGGAACAGGGGAGATGCAGCTAATTATAATCAAGTCGGAATGGGTTAAACATGCTTTTTCAGACTTTAATAGTGCTGCAAATACTAGTAAATTACCTAATGCTAAATCACATTCCATGAAAAAAATCTTTTCACACTTTTTACTACACCTCAGTGCTATATTATTTTTTAATTAATCAGTGATTATTCAGATCTACAGAACTGTGCATGATTGTGTATGATTTTTTTTTTGTTAACTACTGTTTATTGAGTTTTTCAGATAACAATATAAAACGAAGAAAAAAAAAATAATAATAAATAAAATAAAATAAAAAAAAAAACAAGAAAAAAAAAAACAAGTGCAAATTTAAAACCCACTCCCGCCCATGGTAGACTTCAAAAGATCAATAAATAATATTAATAATAATCAAATAAAAGAAAAAAAAATTATAAATAAATCTTTCAAAGAAATTTTACAAAGATTTTAAAAAGGATGACACAACATCGAAAGCTGAATGCCACATACTGACAGTTTTTACATTAGCACCATGTATACGCGAAGTTGAGAGTTCCATTGAGAGAATGTCCAACAAATACACAGTCCAGGTTCGTCTGTCCATTGTGTGAGGAGGATTCCAGCGGTTGACCAGCAATTTTTTTGCTGATGTGAGAGCAGTTAACAGAAGACATCTTTGTTGATTGGACAAAGTGAGCTCCCAAAAGTCATTCATGAAAAAATGGCGCGGAGTCAAACATATCTCAGTTCCCAACAAGTATGATAGATCCTGTGAGAGTTGAGTCCAGAAAGGGGAAAGAGAGAGACATTCCCCAAAAAAAATGTAAAAAAGTGCCTAAAGATCCTTGTGAACAGAGATTACAATTAGAAGAAGATGAGAGATTCATATAAAAACGTTTCTTTGGAGTCAAGTAGAACCTATGCAGCAATTTCCAATGAATTATTTGGTGATTAGGGTTTTTAGAAGACAATTTAAACATCTCCCATATATGATCTGAAAATAAAACGTGTACATCCTCATTAAGGTCTTTAGCCCAAACAGTTGTAATAGGTAGAGGTTTGTATGAATGCTCAAGAAGAAAGAAATAGATAACTGAAGCAGAGGAGGGAGATTTGTCAAAAGGAAGGATTAATTTACGTAATGGTTGAATAGAAGGTTGAGAGTTCCAGGGCACCCCATATGCCAGAAGAGCTGATCTAATGCGCAAAAACATAAAAAAGGAGGTGCCTGGCAAATTATATTGAGTTTTAAGGTTCTGGAAGGATTTTAAACCACTGTCATCATAGATATCTCCTAGAGTGTTTACTTTATTGAGACCACTGCGGACAATGAAATGGAGTACCGCCTGACAAAAAATTATTATTTCGGAAAATAGGTGAATGCTTATGCCATTTTGTGATTAGTTGTGAACATCTTTCTACATCCTTCCACGTAGAGAGGAGATGGGATACAATAGGACCAAATTGAGATTTAGATTGTTTAAGTGGGACCCCTGAAAAAACAAGATGATTCAATTTATATGGATAAACAAATGACTCCTCAATTGCTCTCCAGGACACAAAAGTATTAGGATCAAACCAAACTGATAAAGGGCGGAGGGAAAAAGCTTGAGCGTAGAGTCTAAAACTGGGGAAAGAAAGACCTCCGTGTAATCTACATCGTTGTAAAGTGGTCAGTTTAATGCGAGGACGTTTCCCATCCCATATATATCGTGAAACACATGCATCAAGTTTCTTCCAGTAGCCAACCGGTGGAGACAGAGGAATCATAGAAGAAAAGAAATTAATGCGTGGGAGGACATTCATTTTAATCACTGATATACGTGTCTGAAAAGAGGTAGGAAGACGCGACCAGTTTTCCAAATCTGAGGATATTGTAGCTAGAATACTGTTATAGTTTTTTGAGATGATTTCCTGCAGGAAAGGATACACAGCTATCCCCAAGTACTTAAAGTTTTTAACCAATGGGATAGAAATTGGAAGGGACAACGGATCAATTTTAGAATTGAGGGAAAGTAAACAAGACTTATTCCAATTAATTTTAAACCCAGAGAAAGATCCAAAATGGTCAAATAAATTTAAGACGTGAGGGATAGAATGTACCGGGTTTTCCAAAAATATTAAAATGTCATCAGCAAACAAAGAAATATGATGATGAGTATTCCGTATAATTATAGGAGAAATAGTTTTAGATTGTCGGATTGCTTGGGCTAAAGGTTCCAAGGATAGGGCAAGTGTATGATTAATGCATATAAAAAAGAGCAAGTTCTATATTTACATGAAGGATTTCTTAAGGAAATGCAGCTTATATTACGGATATTTTGTTCAAGCCATTTGACAGGAAAGGCCAGCCCAAAAAGGAAGTACTTATTAAAAAGATTTTGAATAGATTACAAAGGTAAACACCCTTTTTTGTAGATTAAATTGTATTAAACCGCTCACTGTATGACTAGTAAAACTAAAGTATTTACTAGTCAAAAATAATATTTATCATCATACTTCATCATCCGATTGATTACACTACGAAAAACAATTTGGTTTTATAAAATACCATTATGTAATGAAAATTTGCATACATTTTTTGGCCCAAAACTGGATGAAGTCTAGTTGAAAATTAGTGTATTTTTCAACACATTAGAGTAAAAGATTTTTAAATCTATTTGTATCACTTCATAATTAAGACTTCCGGTATAGCTATGAAGGAGTAAGGTGCTTGGAAGAAGGGGTCCCGAACAGCATTGTTAAATTGAACCTGTTACACATTAAATATTTTCAGTTACCATTAATTGATTAGTTTAGAACATTCTCAACCAAAATATGAGTATCACTGCATAATTAGGGAAACAAAAAAACATCCAGAGGAAAACTGATTATTTGTTTGATAGAATAAAATGATATATGATCAGGTAAATTATGAATAAATCTAAGCCTCTGTTCAAACCTCCAGAACATAGAAGTGAATAAAACTGCAAAGATTTATGACTCAATGAGAAAACAGCTGTTAAAAATATCTATTGTAAGTGAAATCAACAGACACAAAAAAGTGTGACTAAAGAAACATTTAAAATGGTATTTTGTAGTTTGTTTTTGTTACTTTAGACAAAAAAAATTACATAAAAACAAAAGCTAAGAATTCCAATATCTCAAAACTGCCAGGTTTTAAAATTGCCAGCAGTCTCGCCTTAAACACAGAAAAAACTTGAAAAAGCCCAAATAATTTGAGCCCATGCTGTCTATGACATTAACTTTAACCTTGACGGTGAACTACACAGTAACAAAAAAAAACAAAAAAAAAAACACATGAGAACTTGTCCCTGTCCTGTTCCCACGACCGACTCTTATTTCACTTGATCTCCTTTCTTTTTTCTCATGGAGGCTTAGTTACTTAGAAACATCTCCAGCAGGGCTTTGTTGTCGTTCTCACCTTAAACATCTCATAGCGTTCACTAATAAAATGCTGTTCTAACCCTAGAGAAATTCACAGTGTACACAATTGTTCAATGTCACCCACAGCGTGGCACAGCTTGTCCTGTTTGTTTATGTGGCATAGGCTGATTTGTTGGCAGTGTCGTGTGTTCATCTTATTCTCACACTATTCTGGGAAATAAAAATCTGCTTCAACCGGAGAGCTTTCAAAACAACAACTTGGAAAGCAGTGATAGATACAGTATAGAACAGACACATTAGAAGTTGTGGGTATGGCTATTGTTAAGGGTTGGTTAGTGATGATTTAAGCATATGGGTAGTTTTAAGGGTCGGTTAGTGATGGGTTTATTAGTATGGGTAGCTTTTAAGGGTTAGTTGGTGATGGATTAAGTAGTATAGGTAGGTCTAAGGGTCAGTTAGAAACAGGTTTACTTGTATAAGTAGCTTTAAGGCATGGTTAGGGACAGATTTAGTAGTATATGTACTGTAGGTTTAAGGTTAAGGTTAAGGTTCGGTCCTTTAGGGCCAGTGTCCGGGAGAGTTTAACTCCAAACCCTAATCAAACACACCTGAACCAACTAATCAAGCTCTTACTAGATATACTAGAAACGTCCTGGCAGGTGTGTTGAAGCAAGTTGGAGCTACACTCTGCAGGACACCTGCCTTCCAGGGCCGAGTTTGGACACCCCTGGTTTAAGGGTTGGTTAGTAATGACTTAAGCAGTACGGGTAGTTTTGAGGGTGAACTAGTGATGGTTTAAGTAGTATGGGTAGGTTTAAATATTGGTTATTGATGGGTTTAGTAGAATGGGTAGATTTTAAAAGGTAAGTTAGTGCAAGGTTAAGTAGTATAGGTAGGTTTAAGGGTCGGTTAGAGACAGGTTTACTTGTATGGGTGGCTTTAAGGGATGGTTAGGGACAGGTTTAGTAGTATAGGTAGGTTTAATGGTTGGTTAGCAATGTCTTTAGTAGTATGGATAGTTTTAAGGGTTGGTTAGTAAAGGGTTTAAAAACATGGGTAAGTTTAAAGGTTGGTTTGTGATGGATTAAATAGTATGGGTTTAAGAGTCTGTTAGAGACAGGCTTGTATGGGTGGCTTTAAAGGATGGTTGGAGACAGGTTTAATAGTAAAGGTAGGTTTAGGGGTTGGTTGGTTGGTTGGTGATAGGTTTAGTAGTATGGGTAGGTTTAAGGCTTGATTAGTAATGGGTTAAGATAGGTTTAAAGGTCGGTTAGTGGTAGCATGGGTTATGTATAAACAAATCTGTTTCCTAAAACATGATATACTGTATATGAATAAAACTGTGATGTTCGGTTCATGTATGCAATGCTGAAGTGGAGATTTACGACTCAATGAGAAAACAGCTTCTAAAAAAATTGTATTTTGTAGACTGAAAAAAAAAAAAACATTTTATGAAAAGTCAAGAATTCCAGTATCTCAAAATTGTCAGGTGCAAGAAATACCTGTGTTTTTGGCTGAAGTCTCACCTTAAGCTACACTCCAAAAAAAGTTCTCATGCTTTACACTCAACAAAACAGACTTTTAACTTTGACAGTGAATTTGACAGTACCAAAATACACATAAGAACTTCTCCATTTCCTGTTCTTATGACTGACTCTTATTTCACTTGACCGCCTTTCTTTTTTCTCATGGAGGCTTAGTTAGTTGGAGGCATGCATGGCACAGCTTGTCCTGTTTGTTTATGTGGCACAGGCTGATTTGTTGGCAGTGTTGGACACTGCTCTCATATTTATTCATCTTGTTCTCACACTATTCTGGGAAATAAAAATATCTGTCTGCTTCGACCCAGCCTGATCTCACGAGGAAACGTAACTATTTTACGTTTTGTCAGTTTAGTGGCTAATTCGTACAAATTCATTCGAGTGCAGTCGTATGAAAATGTACGATTTTAAAAGGAGGTGTGGCACCCAACCCCGCCCCTAAAACCAACTGTCATTGGGGAATAAGCAAATTGTACAAAAATTTACAGATGGGATACGAATTCATATGAATTAGCCACTAAATGAAAAAGTTCCTAATTGCTGCTAGATTGTGTTGTTCAACCAGAGAGCTTTTTAAAACAACAACTTGGAAAGTAGTGATATATACAGTAAAGAACAGACACATTAGAAGTCATGGGTATGGGTAGGTTTAAGGGTTGGTTAGTGATGGGTTAAATAGTATGGGTAGGTTTAAGGATCGGTTAGAGACAGGTTTACTTGTATGGGTAGCTTTAAGGAATGGTTAGAGACATGTTTAGTGGAATAGGTAGGTTTAAGAGTTGGTTACTGATGGGTTTAGGAGTATGGGTAGGTTTAAGGGTTGATTATTGATGGGTTAAGTAGTACGAGTAGGTTTAAAGGTTGGTTAGAGACAGGTTTACTTGTATAAGTAGGTTTAAGGAATGGTTAGAGACATATTTAATAGTATAGGTAGGTTTAAGACTTGGTTATTGATGGGTTTAGTAGTATGGGTAGGTTTAAACATCGATTAGTGATGGGTTAAGTAGGTTTAAGGGTTGGTTAGATACAAGTTAACTTGTACGGGTGGCTATAAGGGATGGTTAGAGACAGGTTTAGTAGTATAGGTTTAAGAGTTGGTTACTGT
The DNA here is from genome assembly GCA_903798195.1 of Danio kyathit. Classification (NCBI taxonomy): domain Eukaryota; kingdom Metazoa; phylum Chordata; class Actinopteri; order Cypriniformes; family Danionidae; genus Danio; species Danio kyathit. The sequence goes on from LR812534.1 coordinate 38,309,063, forward strand.
TTAGTAGTTTGGGTAGGTTTAAGGGTCAGTTAATGGTGGCTTTCGTAGTATGAGTAGGTTTAAGTGTTGGTTAGAGACAGGTTTACTTGAATGGGTGGTTTTATGGGATGGTTAGAGACAGGTTTAGTAGTAGGTTTAAGAGTTGGTTACTGATGGATTTAGTAGTATGAATAGGTTTCAGGGTCAGTTAGAGGTGGCTTTAGTAGTATGGGTAGGTTTAAGGGTCAGTTACTGATGGGTTTAGTAGTATGGATAGGTTTAAGAGTCGGTTAGTGTCAGCTTAATTTTCCCACAGTATCTCACAGTCTTTGTTTTAAGACAAGACTGTCAGGGTTGGTGTATAGGGAAAAGGTGAGAACTGCAGCAACTGAACTTGGGCTTTATTTAACAATAAAATGAAAATAAAACGCATTTATTATTTTTATTTTATTTTTTACAAAATAGGAGTCTTTTTACAGTAGGTTTTTACAGTGGGGATTTTGGGAATTTTATGTATCACTCCATAATTCAGAAAATACTGCAACCAGCCAGAAGAATGAAATGTTTTATATAATCAGGCAAATTATGTACAAGCAAATCCCTTTCATAAAACCAGATATACTGTATATGAATAAAACTGTGAAGTTTGGTGTACAGTATGTACGCAATGCTGGAGATTTATGACTCTGAGAAAAATCTCTATTGACAAATGATAAACTTAAAAGTGTATTTTGGATGGTTTCTTTACATTAGACTTGTTATGAAAAACAAAAAAGCCCAAAATCTCAAGACTGACAGGTGCATGAAAAACTGCACTTTTGCCTTAAAGGGATCAGTTCACCTAAAAATGAAAACATTCTCACTATTTACTTGTCATCATGTCATGTGGTTATACACTTATGAGTTTCTTTATTCTATTAAAAAAACGGAAGATGTTTTGAACAAACCTAGAAACCTGTAACCACTGGAAACCTGTAACCACTAACAACTATTTTAGGAAAAACAAATACTACTCAATCCAATAGTTACAAGTTTTTATCTTTCTTCAAAATATCTTCTTTTGTGTTCAACAAAAGAAACTCAGGTTGTCAGGTTTGAAACAAGTCATGGGATAGTAAATTACAGAATTTTAAGTTTTGAATGAACTATCCCTTTAATCCGAAAGTATTGTATGTACTTCCTTTGTCATTCTCTTCATTCTTTTTTTGTCTTATTGTTCGTCATAGCATTGTCAGCCACATTGCTTACATATTCTCCCATAATGTATTTTGGTAACACACTAGATTACAGGATGTAAACCAAATTTACTTTGTAAAGGAAATACTCTGTATACTGTACATTCAGTTTACCTACAATGTAAACTGTAAGTTGTAATCTAAAGCATTGAGACATATTTTTAAGACGTTTTTATTCAAGTAAGGATACATTCGGACTCTATTCATTAAAAAAAAAGACTGACTAGTTCGAATCATTTTCTGTTTTCTTTTTTTTTCAGTACATCCATTCTAATTCACACTCACACTACAATGTTTTCTGAAGTCAAACTGCTTTTAGACTAAACAAAAATTTAAAGTCAAATCTGAATATCTTTATATCACAAAAAGCCAAACCCTGCAAACTGATTCATAAGCGCATGCAGAGACATGAGTAAAGACTGTGTTCTCCATAGTTTTGTTTTTAGGTGTTATTCGCTGAGGTTAGTTATGACATTACCTGCCTCTAACCATAAACGAGTAAGTCATGAAGCCATGACTGGTATGCGGCACACCCTTTAACTAGTACGGGTTTGATGGTTTCGTGCCTGAAGGAGAATACTGTTCAAAGACCAAAAGCATATTTGAAATTAAAATAAACAAAAAAATAAATAAATAAAACAACCCTGTTAACTATGTTATTGTGTAAGTACATGTATTAGAGTGTCTGCTTAATATCTAATAAAACTTTATTTTGATGATTTGTCAACAGATGATTGAATGATTTTGAATGTAATCTACACTCTAAAGTGCTCTAAAGCCATTCTGAAACTAAAACTCAAATATGAGATAGTAGTCGCATAATGTCTAATAGAGGCTATAACAATAAATGTAAGCTATATATGCTTAAAGTAAAGAGTCTAATAAAACATATGTTAAACATTGCACTGTTGCAGCAATCAGCTATGCAAAAGTTTCGCTCACACCTTTGGGAGGTTGTGTGCTTAAGGACATGCTGTGCTTGACAAGCAGAGTCAGTGACTGGTGAGTGTATTAATGTGTGTTTGCTTGAGATATGTCTTGTCATTTTAACTGCGCTCTTTCAGTCACATGCGCTTGAGTGTCAGCATGATGTTTACTTCTGCATGCACTCCATTGCTTGGCTCTTTTAAAGAAATTTATGGCATACGTTCACACTGGTGTATCATTAAATGAAGATTTATACAAGCAAAGTGTTGGCCGGCGAAAAAGTTTATTACATGCTTGCCACTTTCAAATGATTGCAGTGATAAACTTTTTTTGGTGACTGCTGTAACCTTCAGAAAGTTTAGCTGTAATCTTTCTACAATCATTGCTGTTCTTTAACATTTTCAAATATATAAGTTATTTCATACTGTGCTGCAGAATATATAATGATAATTAGTCTAAGTAAGTAGCAGTGACCTTGAAATTAAGGAAACTGTAAGTTGTTTTCTAATTTTGAACTCCAAACACACACATGTACACGTGGTTTACAGCAGGGGTGCCCAAAAATTTTCATATGAAGGGTCAAAAACCAAATATTACTGAGAGCCGTGGGCCGAAAGTTAGAGTTGCCATAGGTAATTCCCTAATTTATTTCATTATGTTTAAAAATAAATAGAAAACATTACTTTATATTATATTAACTAATGCAGTATAATTTAGATTAAATTTTATTACAATAAAAAAACCTAAAGAGTTCAATGTTGAATGCAGTAATCAAGCAGAATCCCGTTTTTGCCTTCAATTGCTCACTGATGTCTCTGCATTGCCTATTCGTTGGGTGACAGTACGCACATTAAAAAAAAATCGAAAAATTTAATTTCTCTTTTTTGTAGCTCAGCAATAAAACAAACAAACAAAAAATGTTACATTAAATTAGAAATTACCAACACAGGCTCATTCTGAAAACGTAGTCCCGTGGACGTTTCTGGAGACCGTGAATTATGTAGCTGGAGGTACGTATGGCTTGCATTTCATTTAATTTTTTTTAAAGGAGCGCTACAGGGCGGTATGACGCCGTTCCTTTTCACGCTTACCAGCTGACTGCTCACCTCCATGTGGAGGGCTTTCCCGCCGCAACCAGTTTGTCCCGTTAGCTCGTCGTGTACGTCGGCGGACTTGAGATGCAGAGAGGAGTTGACCACGACCACGACGGGGTTCCAGTCCGGGGAAGATCGGTTCCAGAAATCAAGTAAGACAAAAATAGAATCCAAAAAATAAAATGAACAAGTGAACATGGTGAGAATGTGTTAAAATCTGAAAATGTGGTAAAAATCAGAGGAGGGCTTTTCTTTTTCTGGACAGCTTTGGGTTTAGGGAAGTAAGTGGGTGGGCGGGTCAATCGATAAAATTGGTTGGGTTTAGGGACAGTCGGTCGGTTGACAGCGGCCTCGGTTTACGCGAGAACAGCGGGCGCGAACGGCACTCGCAAGAGAAATTTGAGACGTGAAAAAGCGCACACAGCGGCCTCTGACGGATTTGCGAAAACAAAAACTGCAAAAATACGTACCTCCCAGGACGTATTTTGCCGTCTCCAGAAATGTCCACGAGACTACGTTTTCAGAATGGGTTGGAAATTACAGTCTCTAAACCATCCTCATATTTCTCCCTCTCTTCTCAGATGGGATAGTGTGCCTAATCAAAGGTTATCATGGGCATCTTTGGCCCATGAGCCCTAGTTTGGGCATCTCTGGTTTACAGGGATACTCCATCAGCCTAATGTATTTTATAGAGTAAAAAACAACTTATTTTATGGCTCTACTACACCCCTACCCAACTCACACATGAAACCTGTGGAAAAACACATTTCAAAAGACCCTGTTAAGTGTATTTTTTAAACGTTTTGAATTACAGGTACCTGTAAACCAGCTTAATAGAGTACAACTAGGTTATATACCCATCATTATACAAATTTGTGTCCCTGTAATCCTCATAAACCAGCATACACACACACATTGGGTTTCATGTTTTATGTGGACAAAAATGTAATGTTTTTATAATGTACTGACTGTATATTCTGTCCCCTTATCACAGCTCTACCCCTAAACCCAACTCTCACAATAAACCTGTGGAATTTTGTTAAGTGTGATTTTTAAGCGTTTTGAATTACAGGTACCTGTAAACCAGCTTAATAGAGTACAACTAGGTTATACCCATTATTATACAACTTTGTGTCCCTGTAATCCACATAAACCTGCATACACACACACACACACACACATTGGGTTTTGTGTTTTATGTGGACAAAATGTAATGTTTTTATAATGTACCAACTGTATATTCTGTCCCCTTATCACAGCACTACCCCTAAACCCAACTCTCACAGGAAACCTGTGGAAAATATAAATTTCTAAAGGCCCTGTTAAGTGTGATTTTTAAATGATTTTTTGATTTCCTCATGGGGACCAGAAAATTCATAAATAAATGGTAAAAATTGGTATTGATATATTTGTGGGGACATTTTAGGCCTAATATGCCTTCCTGTTATGTACTTATGTCAATATATTTTATTTATAGCTTGAAAAAATTAATTACTATCTAAATACAAAACAACAAACAAAATGTTTGACTTTTATAGGGCACTCTAAAAATTCTGGGTTGTTTCAACATATATTTGAGGTTAATATGGACAAACCCACAGATGGGTTTAAAAACGTAACCAAATGGTGGAGTTTGTCACCCAAATTAATGTGCGTGTCTTTAAATTTAGACTTAGTCCCAAATTGGGAATTAGGTTACAAAAATGTCAAACCATGGGATATGTAGGTTAAATCTCTTATGGTTGACAAACAGCATTTTTCGATGTGTTAAAAAGACAAAAATTCACTCTTTTACAGTTATCTGTCATCTCAAGACAATGACGCAGTAATATACTTCTCTCAAAAAAAAAGAAAGAGGTGATGATGTGAGCAACGGGCTGGCCGTCTGAGACATTACGTCAGCGCGGTTTTAGAGGAACATTCTGTTCTCAGGGTCAAAACATCAGTCCAGTTTCCAAACATGCCCAAACAGAATCCTGGTCTTATGTAATGACACGATGTAATGCTTTTGACATGGACGCTGATGCAGAAGGGAATGACAGCCCAAACAAAAGCAAACTAAACCTCCTTATATAACCTAAATACTTTAAAACATGCGTGTCCTATTGACATGTACTGTCCTGATTAATATTAACTGGGTCAAACTGGACTAGTTTGTGTCCTCAGCGCATTGTGTTTCTCTACAGTGACTGATCAAAACGCTATACACAAACATTTGTATGATTTATCTTTGTATGATATATCTTCATGTATTTTTCCAGGATCTAATCTTGCCTTTCATTTCAGTGGCGTGTGGTCTGCATACCAGTTTATAATAGGGGGGAAACGCAACACCCCCACACCGGCTCATTTCCCAGCAGCCTGCTCACATTCCTGAATTGTGAGATCATATCCCACTGTAGCCTAAGAATAATGTCTGTGTTTGACGGCCCAAACAACGACGTTCTTCATATGTGAACAACCACACAGCCACAAAACAACAACAACAAACAGAGTCCAGCCTGTAAACGCCACTAATGTCAATGCAACACTTTTAGGGGTGCTAGAGTTTCTTCAACAAATGACTGTGTCCCATCTCAGTTTCACAGATGTTTTTGTATGCAGCAAGAGCAGAAGGGAGAGAGGGAGGGAAAAAAAAAACATGGAGACGAAATCCAGACTTCAAAGAAAAAAAGAAACCAAATACCATTCTGAACACAAAGCTCTCATTCACAACATTGGCATTCGTTCTTAAAAGCCGAAACCTAGTGACTAAACTCAGACATTCAGAGAAAATCAGCTGGCTCATGTGACTCCAGGACTGTTTGTACTTGAACTTCACGTTCTTAGAAATGTTTGTAAAACTGTTTATTTACACAAAAACTGCATTTTGGAGGCCTGAAAATGCAAACTGTTTAAAGGGGTGGTCCACTACGATATCATATTTGAAGCTTTAGTTGATGTGTATTGTAGCTGTGTGAACATAAACAACATCTCTGAATGTAAGACCCTCAAAGTTTAAGACATTGGCTTTTACAGCGTTAGCTTAGCAAAGCCTACAGCAAACGAAGTTTGGTGACTACAAAAAAATACATCCAGGTTAATGAGACTATAAACCCTTCAGGTTATGCACAGACACCCTGTGCAGTGAAGGGGCGTGGCCAGAGGCGCTGTAATGATATAGCAGAAAAAGCTAAAATGCCATCCAAAGCTGCTATTTCCACAGAGCTTCTTCTGTTTCAGTATTTGGGCTTCCAAAGGACACGACACAAAAAGAAAAGTGCTTACAATATAATTTTAATTATGTTCCAGAGAATTATAAAAAATATATAGCGCTAGCATTCGACAAAGGACAGCTTCCAGAATCTCACCCAGTTCAGTGCTGAATTCGGCTAAAAACTCCTCAAAGAAGGAGCAGCTCCAACCGTAATAGAAGAAGCTGTGGATTGTGAGTCACAACCTGTAGGTATTTTTATTTGTTAAAATTTATAATTTACATGCAGTTTCTAGCGTTAACGGTATGTTGTAGCAAGAACATAAACAAGGATGTAAACAACAGAAAATGCTGTTTGGCACCGATAACAATTTAGCTACAAATTCATATTTATCCGTCAAACACCTGAAAGCACCTACAATCTTCTGCAGCGCTGCAGTTTCTCTCTATACGGCCAATTTCTGTGCGTTATACATCTCAAATAACAAACTCGCAAAAGATATGTGAACGTTTCATATTACTTGCACATGGTTATAACCCGAATATATATGAAAGACACTTATCAGATTTTATTTTACAGAGCAGGCATGGGGTTCAGCTGTGTCCTCTTCATTTTCTATCTGATTAAGGCTCAAACTGATACAGTTACACTGACTGACAGTATTTACTGTACACAGACGCAAAGCGGATTCTAGAGCAGAGGCGTGATGCTGCCTGGTGATGTGAAGATGACCTGCAACAGCACATTATGTTAGCTAACCAATCAGAGCCTCTTGAGGGCAGGTCTTCAGAGGAACTAGGAAATATGTCGTTCTCATGTTAGCTGAGTAGCTTTATATAATCAAAGTAAGATATATAAAAATTTAACATTATTTTTTACAAATGAAGCATGAGCAAATATTGCTTTGCACTCAATAAACACAACCAAGCCTTAAAAATACACTCTGGACCACCCCTTTATAACAAGCTTTTGTAAATAACTGTTTTCTCCTATGTAATATAGCTGTGGATTTTTTTTTTATTCTGCATCGATTCTGAGATTTTCCAAATGTATTGGTACTTGCATTGATACATTATGTTTTAATTGTTCTCTGATATCTACATAGAAGAACATAGCAGCTTGGGTAAGTGTAATAAATCTCCAGAAACAAGTCCATTTAAAACCCTAGGATTTTATGAAAAGCTCTGTTTTTACCTTATTTGGAAGGGTTGTGTGAATATTAATGAACTTTGCTCCCATGTCTCTAATACTCACAAAGCATTATGTCACATGCAGAATAATCATACTTCAGTGGTCAAAAAATATTTTAACAATGGAATAGATTTGTCAAGCAACAATCTTTTATCTGTGGAGAAGAGGTTCACGTTAGGAGCGAGTCAATCTGTCCACAACTGCTTCTGGTTTATGTGGTGTGGATGAAATATCCGCTTGTTAAATCGTGACGTATCGGTGACGTATGGAATACTGTTTCCGGGTCCAAGCCACTCATTTGAATTGAGAAAATATTCTTTTATGACCACTTTTTAGCCATATAACACATTAAAGTGAATTTTATATAAAAGCATAGTGTACACACCAGTCTCTGGGCTTGCTGCATCACAGACAATATTTTAACAATTTACAAAAAAATTTATCACTTACTGGCCATCTGATTTTAGGCATGAATATATATATATTGCGATCGTGATTTTTGAAAGTATTACATCACTTTGTAAATGTTTATTATTACCATTTGATGAGTCTCCCCTTAAGTTTGAGTGTGTATGGATGTTTCCCAGTACTTGGTTGCAGCTGGAAGGGCATGCTCTGTGTAAAACATATGCTGGATAAGTTGGCGGTTCATTCCGTTGTGGCGACCCCTGATAAATAAAGGGACTAAGCTGAAGGAAAATGAATGAATGAATGAATGAATGAATGAATGAATAAGTACGTCAGGAGTTTGTGTTTTGTTCGGATTGGCCACAACCTTTCTTAGCGAAATTGCAACAATAATATTAGTAAAGAACAACAAAGAATCATCAATAAAGATTGATGCCTGGATATTTTGACTGGAAGGCAGGACTTCCTTCAATAATAATGAGAGTGAACCATCTTTCACTCAATATTGATGCCTTCATGAGAGATTTCTATTAGCCCTAATCTGATACTAATAGACTAATGAGAGTTAGTTGACAGGTAGTTGCAAAGCGAATTATAGTCAATACAATGTCTAAAGTGACCACCAAAATAAAGTGCAACCAAAAATTTTCATGATCTGGTGAAAAGACACCAAGACAAAAGACTCTAGATCTGCATTTCATTTCCATATTTTGGAGGTGTGTCCCGGAATTACCGTCTTCCTTATTCTTTCATTCCTGAAACAATGCCAGCACACCTTTACTGTGAATAACCTTCAGCGTGGGAGGAAGTTTAATAAAAGCCAAGGTTAATAATTCAGAAAATGTTAACTATCTTCAAAACAAATCTACTAGCGTATGGTTTGGAACTTGCCAAGTGATTAAACGTTGAAGCTTTTAGAGCATGTAAACTTGGTAGTTAGAACAGGCTTTGTGGGTGTGTGCATGCATTACCTTTGGTTGTCAAATGAATGTAAATGGGCTAAGAAGGAATGACATTGAATGTTTGCTCTAAACACACACTACAGCTTTGTTAAAAGGACAATTGGGTTCTGTCAGAGCTGCAATCATTGCTTTCCCAGAAATGAATAGACTAGTGTTGTGTGCATGTAATTCGGATAAAACAAAAAACAAAACAGAAAAACTCAACGACTTTATATGGTCTTTGAAAATCCCTACACGCATTCAAGGGAAATTTTTTGATATACAGATTTTCACGTGTGGGTGTGTGTGTGTGTGTGTGTGTGTGTGTGTGTGTGTGTGGTTATGTGGGCCTCTCACATGTGTACTTTACCCTTTTCCTACACCAGGAAAGGGAAAACAAATACAAAACTATGGAATTCACATGATCTTGACCCCTTAGGCAATTCTTCCCGCATCCCACAAGCAGTTTATTTCAGTCACTGGCAAATTTCTAGTCATGTAATTAGTATCTTATCTCATTTAAAGAATTTCACTTTTATTGAGTGTTGTTGTTTTGAATTTAATTTAACTTCCCTGTGAAATGAGTTTTAATTCTCTCCCTCTTAAGGTTTTTTCCCATGGACTTTTGCAAAAATTTTAAATCATCAATTCGATTTGGGTTTTGCATTTTCCAGTCAAAGGTAAAATCTTCAGAGAAAGGTCAGTTTAATAATATCGCCATCTAGAAAATCTCATGTCTTTAATTGGAGGCAAATAATAGACTGCAAGTAATTTCTCATACAATCTTACATTAAAACGACTTATTTAAAACGAGCTGAAACAACACAATTATTGAGATTTTGTTGGGACAACTTGAGTTTTTTTTTGTTCAATCCACTAAATTTCTAAAAACTAATAAGTTAACTTCATTCCTTTATGTTGTCCCAACACAAATCAATTGTGTGGAACCCAGCATTTTATACAGTATATAAATAACTTCCAAAATGCAACTTTCATACTGATGAGAAGTATCATTTTTGGCCCCACAATGAACAGTTCTTAAAGAATTTTTTTTCTTTGTGGAACATTTGATGCCAATTAAGAGATCTTATTTCACATAACTTGGATATTTTTCAATGTAACTTCCAATGCCAGCAGCAAGGGGATAAAGGAAACCACATGCTCTTCATAAGTCATTGATCATGACCTGTCAAAAAAGACAAAGCAATGACCATGGAATGTTGTTTTTGGAATGTTGCTTTGACTGCTTGCATTTCATACAGCGCATCTTCTCAATTCCTCTACAGAACTTTATCTTAGTTTCATTCAGTCTTTTTTTAGACAAAGGGATATGTCAAATGAACAAACCGATGGCATTATTACTGGTCTCAAAAGTCAGCAAATTAATGATAATGACTACACATATATTACAATCAATAAATAAATGCACTGTTCTTTTTTTTTCAAATTTTCACAACAATTTACTGTAATTTTTCACAGTAAATTACATTAGTATCGCTTTACATGATGTTACTGTAAAACCTCACAGTAATGTGTTGTATTCAGAATTTTATTGTGAAATTAGGGCAGGTAGCATGATTACTGTCAGGGAACACAGGCGGACACAATTGCAGGTTAAGCAAAAGTTTATTAAATGTTCAAAAGGAAACCCTTTAAGAGGGAAAGGAATCAAAATCCAGCAGGGAGCTTGCAGAGAAAAAATGAGGTAAAAACAAAAACAAAAAGCTGCATAAAAACTCCCAGAAGAGGGCACCAAAGAGTTCTCCAAAACCAAAGCAGTACCCTGACTCTTAGTCACATCCAACAGGGGGCGCACCTTTCAAAGTCTTCAAAAAAGAAATCAAGAACACAGCCGGGGTGAGCCAAAAAATGAGTGCAAAAACAGAGTCTATATCGGTGTTACCCGGCAGGGGGCGTGCTGAAACGTGGCCGTGTGGGGAATGCGGAAGTGGAGCATTAGAGAGCGAGAGGAAGCCGGCAATCGGATGAAACCCGTCGGCTCCGTGAAATAGTACCAGTCCGGCCTGGGAACAGAGGAGGTTAAGAGAAAACAGAATGCATAGACGATCGTTTTGACGTGGAGCAGCACAACAAGACAAGACAAGACGAGACGAGACGAGAGATAAACAACAGGAGTCTGAGACGAGACGAGAGTGGCTTGATGTAGGCGCACTCGCAAACAATCTAGCACCGGACTACACGCGAGAGGGGAATAAATAGGGCAGGAGAGGAATTACTAATGGAATGCAGGTGAGTGAAATTAAATCATATTAGATGGAAAATGGAATAATGAGAGGGAGGAGCGATACAGAGAGCGATCAAAATAAACATTCACGTGCGTTCGCCACATGTAAACAGAAATGAGAAGACAGATAGTAAGATCAGACCAAGGATGTGACAGTACCCCCCCCCCTACGAGCGCCACCAGGCGCCGCATGGAGGGGCCTACCTTGTCGCCGACGGAAGTCCTCAACCAGCGCCGGATCCAGAACATCTCGAGCTGGGACCCAGCTCCTCTCCTCCGGACCATAGCCCTCCCAGTCCACCAAATATTGAAAGCCCCGACCTCTGCGTCTAATGTCTAGTAATTTTCGCACAGTGTAAACTGGGGAGCCATCCACTAGACGGGGGGGAGGGGGGACAGGGTCTGAGGGGACAAGACGTGAATACAATACAGGTTTAACCCTAGACACATGAAAGGTAGGGTGTACCCGACCAAGCGTAGGAGGAAGCTTGAGCCGTATCGCCACCGGACTCAGGACCTTGGTGATCCGGTATGGGCCAATGAACCTGGGTGCCAACTTGCGTGAGGCTACCCTGAGAGGCAGATCCTTGGTAGAAAGCCATACTCTTTGACCACATCTGTAACGAGGAGCAGGAGTCCGGTGACGATCAGCCGCTGCTTTGGTCCGTCTATTAGCCTGGACCAAGGCTTCCCTGGCTCTCCTCCAGGTGCGTCGACACCGCTGGACGAAAGCAAGGGCAGACGGAACTGCAGCTTCGGGTTCCTGCGTGGGAAACACAGGAGGTTGGAACCCCATGGAGCATTGAAATGGGGACATACCTGTGGCAGATGATGGAAGGGAATTATGGGCATACTCGACCCAGGGTAATTGTTGACACCAAGAGCCAGGATTGTGGGATGTCAGGCAGCGGAGAGTACGTTCCAAATCCTGGTTTGCCCGCTCGGACTGCCCATTGGTCTGGGGATGAAATCCTGAAGACAGATTCGTAGAGGCCCCGATCTGTCGACAGAATTCCCTCCAAAACCGGGAGACAAACTGAGGACCCCTATCAGAAACCACATTGACCGGAAGACCATGAATCCGGAAAATGTGATCAACCACCACTTGCGCAGTCTCCTTGGCTGAGGGGAGTTTGGGAAGGGGAATAAAATGGGCCGCTTTGGAGAAGCGGTCCACCACCGTGAGAATGACGGTGTTACCTTTAGATTCTGGTAGGCCGGTGACAAAATCAAGGGCCAAATGTGACCAGGGGCGGGAAGGGATGGGAAGGGGACGGAGCAGACCAATGGGAGGCGCATTGGAATTCTTGTTCCGAGCGCAAACAGAGCAGGCAGCCACAAACTGCCTGACGTCCTTGGCCATGGATGGCCACCAAAATCGTTGACGGATGGCAGCCAGCGATCTCCTGACTCCTGGGTGACAGGTCAACTTAGAGGAATGGCCCCACTGGATTACATCAGAACGCATCTTGGTAGGAACAAAAAGACAACCCGCTGGAACCCTCTCCGGTCCTGGGCTTGTCCACCTGGCTTCCTCAACCCGTCTTTCGATGTCCCAAGCGAGAGATGCCACCACCATTTCCTTTGGTAAGATGGTGTCAGGTGGTTCCCTCTCCCCTGGGACCTCAAACAGACGGGAGAGAGCATCTGGCTTGATATTTTTAGGGCCAGGTCTGTAAGACAAGGTAAAATTGAATCGCCCGAAGAAGAGGGCCCAGCGAGCCTGTCGGGAACTCAGCCTCCTGGCTGAACGGATATATTCTAGGTTCTTATGATCCGTCCAGACCAGGAAAGGCTGAGTTGCACCTTCTAACCAGTGACGCCACTCCCCCAGGGCCAACCTGACTGCCAACAATTCCCTATTACCTATGTCGTAATTTCGTTCAGAAGGATTCAGGCGATGGGAAAAGAAGGCACATGGGTGCACTTTTCCATCCAGGCGTGACCGCTGAGACAGGACTGCACCTACTCCGACGTCCGAGGCATCCACCTCAACAATAAACTGCCGTTCAGGATCTGGAATAGACAAGACAGGAGCAGAGACAAAACGGGACTTTAATTTGTCAAAGGCCTCCTGAGCTTCAACTTTCCATTTGAACGGTACCTTGGGAGAGGTAAGTGCCGTTAAGGGTGCAGCGATCTGACCAAAATTCCTGATAAATCTCCGATAAAAGTTGGCAAACCCCAGGAATCGCTGCAGAGCCTTACGAGAGTCTGGAGTTGGCCACTCGGCAACAGCCCTTACCTTACAGGGGTCTGCCTGGATTTCTCCAGCCGAAATAATGAATCCCAAGAATGAAACCGACTGGGCATGGAAAACGCACTTCTCCGCCTTAACATAAAGCTGATTCTCCAGCAACCGTTGTAGCACCTGGCGGACATGTTGAGTGTGTGCCTGTAGAGATGGGGAGAATATTAAGATATCATCGAGGTACACAAAGACAAAACGGTTGACCATGTCTCTCAACACGTCATTGACCAGGGCCTGGAAGACCGCCGGGGCATTGGTCAGACCGAATGGTAAGACCCGGTACTCGAAGTGTCCCGTAGGCGTGTTAAAGGCAGTCTTCCACTCATCCCCCTCACGTATGCGGATAAGATGGTAAGCATTCCGGAGGTCAAGCTTGGTGAAGACCTTGGCTCCCTGCAAGAGTTCAAAGGCAGAAGACATAAGAGGTAGGGGGTACCTGTTCTTAATAGTGATGTCGTTAAGCCCTCGGTAATCAATACAGGGACGCAGGGAGCCATCCTTCTTCTTGACAAAGAAGAATCCGGCGCCCGCAGGGGAAGAGGAGGGTCGGATGAGACCGGCTTTGAGTGATTCATTGATATAGCTATCCATGGCCTCTCTCTCAGGACCAGAAAGGGAAAACAAACGACCCTTGGGCGGAGAAGTGCCTGGGAGCAATTCTATGGTACAGTCGTAAGGACGATGCGGAGGCAGAGTAGTGGCTCGAGACCTGCTGAACACGCGGCGCAGGTCGAGGTACTCCGCCGGCACCCCAGTCAGATCAGAAGCCTCCACCTGTAAGACAGGACACACAGACACGGGAAAAGCAGCAGGACCCAAACACGAAGCAAGACAATGCTGACTCCAAGACAAAACTGAATTACTCGACCAATCAATATGAGGGCCATGCTGCACCAGCCATGGATGCCCCAAAACTATGGGGGCACTAGGCGAATCGAGGAGGAGCAGCGTGGTAACCTCATGGTGATTGCCCGAGATAGTGAGGTGGAGGGGAGGGGTGGTATGGGATACAGTGGTGATAAGGGTGCCATTAAGAGAGCGGGCAGGAATAGGATTGGAAAGAGGAAGAGCAGGGATTCCCCACAAGGTAGCTAAAGAACTATCCATAAAATTACCTTCAGCTCCAGAATCAACCAGGGCCGAACCAGAATTAAAAGAGTCACCAAACTGGACAGATACAGGAATAACAGTGCGAGAGTAGGGGGAATGCAATAAAGGGGTAGCGCTCACCAGGATCCCCCTCTTCACTGGCGAGCCACGGCTTTTAACGGACAAGCCACTGCAAGGTGTCCTGGCTTGCCGCAGTAGAAACACAGACCCTGGATGAGGCGTTGTTGTTTCTGTTGGGGGGTCAGCCGAAGACGTCCCAGCTGCATGGGCTCTGAACCCAAGGAAGTGGCGTGAGCAGCCTCAAGAGAAGCGGAAGAGGAGTCCTCCATCCTCCAGGATGGGCGGAAAGCCGGACGTTGACGACGGCGGCGGAGGCGTCCTTCTACCCGTAGGGCCATGCCAATTAGATCGTCAAAATCTTGAGGAAGGTCGATGGTGGCCAGTTCGTCCTGGATCTCCTCTTCAAGTCCCGCCCGAAACATGGACCTGCAGGCCCCTTGATTCCAGTCACAGGACGCCGCCAAGGTCTTAAATTGGATGGCATATTCTGTGACTGACCGGCCTGCCTGGCGTAAACGGGCCAACTGGTCTGCTGCCTCCTGCCCCTGAGCAGATCTGTCAAATAGTCTCACCATCTCTTGCCTGAAGTCTTCAAATGAGGCACAACAGGCGGCTTGAGTCTCCCAGACTGAAGTTCCCCAATCACGGGCCTTGCCTGCGAGCAGCGTCAGAACGTAGGCCACCTTAGTTCTTTCGGCTGCATAGGTGTGTGGCTGTAAAGCAAACACCACTGAACATTGAGAAAGGAAGGCTCGACATGAATTGGGGTCCCCATCGTAAGGTGGTGGGTTGTTGCACCGGGGCTCACGTGGATATTGAGTGCCAGGGTCCACTTGCCCCCCCTGGGCTGGGTCGTGCTGTAATTCGTGGAGCCGTGCGGTTAAGTCAGCTACCTGGTTGGCCAGGAACTCCATTTCCCTGGTGGTGTTGGTCAACCTAGCCTCATGTTGACCGAGCAGCACACCCTGCTGGGTGACTGCGGTTATAACTGGATCCGAACCCGCTGCGTCCATTCGGGCTAGATTGTTCTGTCAGGGAACACAGGCGGACACAATTGCAGGTTAAGCAAAAGTTTATTAAATGTTCAAAAGGAAACCCTTTAAGAGGAAAAGAAATCAAGAACACAGCCGGGGTGAGCCAAAAAATGAGTGCAAAAACAGAGTCTATATCGGTGTTACCCGGCAGGGGGCGTGCTGAAACGTGGCCGTGTGGGGAATGCGGAAGTGGAGCATTAGAGAGCGAGAGGAAGCCGGCAATCGGATGAAACCCGTCGGCTCCGTGAAATAGTACCAGTCCGGCCTGGGAACAGAGGAGGTTAAGAGAAAACAGAATGCATAGACGATCGTTTTGACGTGGAGCAGCACAACAAGACAAGACAAGACGAGACGAGACGAGAGATAAACAACAGGAGTCTGAGACGAGACGAGAGTGGCTTGATGTAGGCGCACTCGCAAACAATCTAGCACCGGACTACACGCGAGAGGGGAATAAATAGGGCAGGAGAGGAATTACTAATGGAATGCAGGTGAGTGAAATTAAATCATATTAGATGGAAAATGGAATAATGAGAGGGAGGAGCGATACAGAGAGCGATCAAAATAAACATTCACGTGCGTTCGCCACATGTAAACAGAAATGAGAAGACAGATAGTAAGATCAGACCAAGGATGTGACAGATTACAGCAAATTACTGTAAAAAGGGCTATATCTTTTGCAGGTTATTTATAGGAATTATAGAAACTTTTATTCAACATAGAAATTAATACAAATGAACTTTTATGCTAGTATTGGCACTTTTTTGATATTTAGAAATAACAGAATGTTATTGCAGCCCCAAAAACTATTTGGTTACCAACATTTTTTTGGTTGCACTGCACCTTTATTTAATTTATAAGGTTAACAAGAAATATGAAATAATATTTAATGAACATAACTTTGTGCTTAGCCAAGACATAATAAACTGGAACGAAAGGTAATTCATTCATGAAACCAACGACTGTTAAACACCTAAAATGATTTCAAAGTTAGGGTAAATGTCAAAATGACTAGCCGAGGAAAGCCTGCTTTAGACAGATTCGGGATCCCGTCACCTGGAGGCAGTGCTTAATTTGTGAATTGCGAGGTCCCGGAACAGATCGTGGTAACGGATCTGGCATGTTACCCGAGGATGGAAAGGTGTCGCGCACAAAAGTGGGGAGCGGGGGGTTGTGGTGGTTGCGGTGGAGGGCGGCGGGGTGTCGCAGACGAAAGTGAGCGGGGCGGGGGTGTCGCGGACGACTGTGAAGAGTGTTGGGGAGTCGCGGAAGAAAGCAAAAGTGAACAGCGGACGGGGGAGAAGGGCGGTTGAGGAGGGGGATCGGTATTATTTATAGAGCCATTGAAGTGTGTGTGTGTTTTTCTATTAGTTTATTTCTATTTAGGCTTTATTATCTTGAATATTTTAGTATATCAAATGAGCCATTCTGTTTGCAGACATAAACGTTTCTTTTAATACTTAAGTACTTGATGAAATGCACTACAGTTTCCCGAGGCATACACAAATTTGATCACCCATTCATTAATTTTCCTTCGCCTTAGTCCCTTTATTCATCAGGGTTTACCACAGCGGCATGAACCTCCAACTTATCCAGCATATGTTTTACACAGCGGATGCCCTTCCAGCTGCAACCCAGTACTGGGAAACATTCATACACACTCATTCACAATCTACGGCCAAATTTATTCAATTCAACTATAACGCATGTCTTGGACTTTCGAAGGAAACCCAGGCGAACACGGGGAGAACATGCAAACTCCACACAGAAATGCCAACTGACTCAGCTGCGACTCGAACCAGTGACCTTCTTGCTCTGAGGCGACAGTGCTAACCACTGAGCCACTGTGTCGCCCACAAATTGTATCATTTTAAGTCAATATTTATGTCAGTTTATGCCTTTAACTTGGTAAATTCTGCTGTTTATAAGTTAATTTTAAACTCTTCATGCAGAAGATTAATCCAAAACCCATGGGGAAATTCCCATAAACAAATCAGCGGTGAAAACGTGTGAACACTACTTGTTTCATACAACGACGCCTACGAAGTATCTGATGATACTTTACCTGCACTTTGTGACAGCTGCTGGTGTCATGCGAGATTTCAAAAGTTGAACTCACATAACCACTTCACAACAGAAGGTCACTTTAGACTGGAAAAATAGGTGTAAACACTCTTTGTCGCCGCTTTGTCTCCACCTGGCGGCCTGCAGCTTCATATCAGTTCTCTATTAGTTTGGTCTGAAAGAAGATCTCTGCATCGATTACTCTCTTAATACCACATTAGACTAGTGAGTGTGACGTTTATTCTGGTGTCAGGCTGGTATGATCTGATAATATTATTGAAAATCTTCATATGCGCTCCTGACGATGTTGTAATTTTCAGATTTGAGTTAACAATGCTCTGTTTTAACTTCTAATACCATTCATTTAATAATAGATTGTTATCAAAAATGTCATATTTAAATTTTTGACTGATTCTGAACTAGATTTGGGTGTAAGCCAGGATGAGTTTAGCCTTCAGCAGAGCTCCACGAAAGACTGCGGGAAACCGTATGTCCAGACTGCTGGATGCAGAGGAGGAGGATGAGTTTTACAAGACGACCTATGGAGGATTTCACGACGTGAGTGATGAAATATCACCTGTGCCATGGGCTTATGTGGACATATTTACGCACATACTATACATTTACACGACATTTGGACGTTTGTACTTGTATCTGTGAGAACGTGTCCTGTCACCTTGATTTTATTGTCTTATGCTGTCAGAAGATCAATATCACATTAGTCACTGTGCTTCTATTCATTCCACAATAGACCTTTATGATAAGATTGGAGAAGATCCCGCCCTTAAGAACAGTGGGGATTTAGTTTTACATTGAGTCATGTTTAGATACTGTAGCATGTGCAGGATGATGATGATGCATGTGCTACTGTGTTATTACAGAGAATACATATAAACACTTGATAATCTTGTCAAACATGCCATTATGCCAATAAAATACCAAATCATTCCTCCTATTAAAAAAATATTTTGACCTTAGTTTAATACTAGAATACATTATGAAACACAACTCAAAGTCTAAGTACATTAATCTGATAGATAACATTATTCCATTGTATATATACAGGCATATGAATATTTGCTTGGCCATATTTTAATTGAAAGTATTTAATAAAAGCTATGAATGTATTTCCCTCAGGTTTTTATGAACGCATACATGTCTATTTCAGAAAATAATTTAATTACAAAGCATCAATTATAATAAGTTTTTGATTACATAAAAAACTATGCAGTATATTCATAAAGATTATATACATTTTAGTAAATTTTGAATAGTTGATTTTTTTTAATTATGTACTACCATTTCAACTTATTGTAATTCACTCAGACCTATTTAGCTTATTGTATTCTGTAGATTTTCACTTTGTTCTCCTGTTATTTTAATAATTAAAAAACAGCTGTAGCTTTATATTTTAAATATTGTTTTTCTTTTACATTTTTGTAAATATTGATTAAAGATGTAGCTAGTTTTGTTGTGTTTTTGTCAAAATATTGACATGTTTTTATATTTTATTTATTATTATTATTATTATTATTACACTTTTTGTACATTCTCTGTATTTTGTAATTTTCTATACATTAAGCTGTTAACTGAACAAAAATAAGCAATATTTCCATAAAAACTGGCTGATATTTGTAAATATATTTCCTGTTATTTCATTCATTCATTCATTCATTCATTTTCTTTTTG